>OZ014490.1:18511281-18964192 GCA_963965965.1 Trididemnum nubilum
CTATTAATTATCGCTGTTCGCAATTTCCAAAGATTTTCCGATCGCAGTTTCGTTAGTGCATGTGAACTTATTTTTATCTTGAAATTAGATTAGACTGTAAAATGTAACTTCCAAAACACAAAATGACCACCGTAGCAGTAAATATTTCCTTGCAATCAGCTCAACAGCGTCAATACATGTTTAGAAGCGAGTGAATAAAAAGAAATGTAAATTACACGCAAAATATTAACGAATTAAAGGATTTTATTAACTTCTGTTAATTAAAGCTCAAAATAACGGATAAACGTTAACGGAGGTGCGAAGTTTGTTAACGGACTAGTGGTTAACGAAGCTAACGTTTTGCATTAACTTGCCCACCTATGCACAGTAGGCTTAAAAAATATAAATTTTACATGAGTTAGAGCAGATTACCACAGTAACTCCAAAACAATTCAAACTAAAATGTAATACATTTTGCTGTGATATTCGCTCTAACTTTTGTTGTAGAGCACCTTTAGAAACTCTGATATCAGCCAAAAAATGATAGGATTCAAACAGAATTATAGAACTTTCAAAATTTATATAGGTTGCTAAATCTGAATTTATGTTTCAGCAGATATAATGTAAAAAGTCTTTTTTGTAATGTATAAATATTTTTACAAAAAATCACTTTGATACATCATTTTCTTTACATTCCTGCATTAAAAGATAGGAATCCGAAATGCATAAAAAGTGCAAGCCCAAACTCGTTTATTAACTTTTAAAAATGAATTTATTTTGTAGCTTGAATTTACTTCACCAAGGTCTTACCCAGCGTTGAATATTGAGAAGGACTAACAGATAAAATGTCTAGTTTCACATCAACATGGGTTAAGCGGAAAGTTTGTTCCTTGACGCTTGTTTGGGCGTTGCCTAAGCATTTGATGAAACTTTCCAATTCTTCAAGAAACTTTCCTTTCCGTGACTCTAGTTGCTTTCCTTTCAATTTTCCCCAATTCTTTAAAAAAATTAGCAGTTAAAACCTAGCTTAATTGAATTGTAAAATGATGGATTTACAATAGTTGCAAGACTTCAGATTTCGTAATTCTTTTCAACTTCTTCATTAGTACATAGTTCACAAATGCACAAAACCGTGGTTTGTTTGGGTTGTATAAAAGGCAGTCTTTGGTCCAGGTTAGTTTCGTAACTTTCAGGTTTGTTTTCGTACTTCTGTCATGTTTATTGGAACCAAAACAAATTTAAACGTGGACCAAAGACCACAATTATACTTGTCGACAATTTTTTGCACTAAACTACACTCCTTTCAGTTTTACACAAGTATGAGAACCTTACTTCGTAAAGTTCTTTGACCACCTAGCAACCTAATTCAATGCAAGAGATTGAGATTAGTAAATAAGTAATACCAAATAGCCCCCTCCCCTCCCCCTTTCCTGATTTTGTGTATATTAGTCGATAAAACCTATGTTCAGCATTTTTACACTAGCGATCAAATTGGTTGCATATTTTTGGCCATTTTTGAAAGTTTTTATTGATTTGTGAGTTCCCCCCTCCCCAAATATATGTTTCAAAAGATACTTTAAATCACTATTTAGTCCATTCCAGAGCAAAAACAGTCTCAAAAGTGCTGAAAACGTGGTAGTTTCCTTATTTTGCATTTTGGTCGACAGGCCAATGGGGGCGGGGGGCTATAGCCCCCCCCTGGTAACGCTACTGTGCGGCCTGGTATGATTCGAACCCTGGGTTCGAATATAACTTACAGAGCTTGCCCTAAGCAACGGCAGTGTAATATTTGTCAAAAAATGTTCCAATCCTTTCAGCACATCTCCATTTTTAGCTTCAAAACCGCCAAAACAAACGTTTTTTTGCAAGATGTCAACCGTCATTTGCTTTTCATTGCAGGAACGAACAAAGAAGAAACATTTTCCTGTAAGTGGCTGAAATACAAAACTTGAGTATGAAATGTTTCGAGCTAAACTTTAGCTACCAGTCTTTCTGCTTAAGAATCGAAGTTTTTGATTTTTGTCCAAAAATACAATAAGTTAGTGTCTGAAGATTCAGGTACTTAATTACCAGTGCTCTGCTTTTTGCACGGAATACGAAACTAACGTCATTCATTTATGCATTAAGATTCTACCAGTGTCATCATAGACTAATTAAAGAGTCTGTGGTGTCATCAAAAACAAAATAAAACGTAAACAAGGCCTCAAACAGACGCTTTGTTGAAGTGATGCTCTACGTATCTCTGGCAAATTTAAAACAAATCAAATAAAGTCTGTCATTATACTCGCTGTATTACGCCGAAGCGTGTGACGAGTTGGCGAGGCCTATCTCCGCTTCATTGCGCCCGGGTAACACAGCTTCTTTAGAAAAAATGTCGCAGCGATGGTGAGCCGTTGGCAACACTGTGTCCGATTTGACCGACCCGAGATATGAACCACGGACCTCCCGCTCCAGATACGAAGACCAAATAACAAAAAATCTTCGGCAAAAGTACGGAACCAATTTTGTCGAAATAATATAGGGCAAAGTCAAAAAAGCATTCGTCTAAACTAAGAGCTAATTTGGTCCTATTAAAACATAGATGTAATCGGAAACGTTATTGCTGGTTAAAACAGAAGCGGATTCAGAGTTTTTGCAGGGTGTCCGCTCAAGGTAAAATATTTTTGCAAAGGTTTTGTACAACTTTTTCTTTCAGTTTAATAGCTTTAGGTGCAACCAGCCGCCATGTATTATTCTGAAACTAATTTTTAGACACTGGCTGTTAGATTAGCCTGCCGCATAGCCAGGAATATTCAAAGGTGAGACTATTTCGGGGGTCTGGGGGCAGAGCCCCTAGCAGCTGGAGGCTATTGGGGACCGTAGGAGGCAGGGGGTTTGGGGGCAACGCCCTCAACTGCCGTAGGCAAGGGGATCTGGGGCGGAGCCCCTCAGCGCTGGGAGATAATTCTTTTCAAAAATAACTTAATTTTAAGCCTATTGTAGTAAAAATTTATGCTTTTAAAGCGTGTCATGAAAATTAACTGTGCAAAAAACATGACTAAACTGATTGCGTTGATGGGCTATGAGGATGGTAGCCTATGGTAAAATTTCAGCCTTTACATAACAAGCCGGTAAATCATAAAATAATAAAAAAAATCACGTTTTAACCTAATTAGTCCGCAGTTAAAAAAAGATTTTGCAGATTTTCATCCCCTCGCCTCCACTCTCTCCCGCACCTTCCCCAACCTACCGACTATTTTACTCGGTGAGGGTGGGAAAGAAATGGACCTTGCTCCGGTTATTACAATGCATTAAATGCGTCAGAAGTTTTTCTTATATTTCTCCGGTTTGAGCAAAGTAGGGGGGGATCCAAACCCTTTTGGATTCGCCATTATTAAATGTGGTATTAGCAACGTAGTCACCACACAGCAACACTAAGCATTATTTGTGGAAGCGGGCTTCAAGTATTTCAAGGCGGGGTTTAGCTCCATCTACCCCTCTGACTAAGGCCCAAAACGAACAAAATTATTTTAGAAAATAACAGTCTGCTGTTGTCAAGTTACCTCTTTGCTTCCAGTCGTGAGAAAGAGAAAATTTTTGTCACTTGAAGTAGAAGCAGTCGCATGTGGTGGGGGTTGCAACGTCGCGGTGGCACTTTCTGTGAAAAAGCAGATTCATAATAAATTTGCGGCCATCCATTAATTTTTCATTTTTAAAGTCAGTTACTATCGGGAATTTGCTTAAAGGTTTATCTTTAATCGCCTTTTTCATCATTATTTTTCCCAATTGTCCATTGATCCATTTACCTATACTCGTTATACCAATCAGCGGTTGAGTGGATATACAGCGTCTGCTACTGAAACGAAAGACTTGGGTTCGATTCAGACGAACAGAAGAATGCATTGATGTGGCTTTTGGATCGATTGCGTGTAACCGCAGTCATTGTCCTGATTATCCAATTGTTAGCTGGAAATTTGCGTGAAGAAATTTGTTTTTACAAAATGCGGTTTTGCCAACGTTGTTTGTTTAGTCTATTACTTAGTTTTATTTCTGTCAACCCAAATATTGCAATTTAATTCAGTTTTTTTTTAAATATTATTATTGTATATAAACATGGGTTTAAACATAGGCGTAGCCAAGATTTTTGATTGGGGGGACCCAAACCACAAATCACATGCAATGACGTCATCAAAACTTTTCAAAAAAGGAACTTTTTGTGGAGCGAAGATATTGTAGAATGGTAGATCTGAAGCCGTAGCCTGTTGGCACTTAACCAGGATTTTGGTAAAGGGAGAGGGCGAAAACTAATAGTTAGAAAGTGCAAATGTCTAACTTAGGAGACAAGTTGAGTAAGCTAGTGTACTCAAACGTACCACAGACGGGGGTCTGGGGGCGGAGCCCCTAGCCGCCGGTGGCTATGGGGTCTGGGGGCAAAGCCCCCAGTCGCTGGGTTATTTTTGTAAGTTTTTGGAAAAAAAGCTATTTTAATCTCATTGGATCACATTTCGCACGTGTTCACAGCCATTTCAAAGAACTAGATTTTTAACATTTGAAAACCAATCGAAAAAATTTAATTGTTCAATCCTCCTTTTACGATCAATTAAAGTCCAAAACACGTTTAAAATCTTACATTATGGAGTAAAATTTTAATTTTAAGTGATTTGGTCCATGAAGGGGGAAGTAAGGCACATTGCCTCCTGCAGTATTTTAGCAGTAAATAATAATCCACTCGAAGATTTTCCTTCAGAGATTTTTGTTTTGTCATGAAGTTAACCATGCAGTTATAGAAGTAAATGTACGGCTAGGGGGCCCAGGTCCCCTCAATTGAAATTCAATAATTTGTTCAATGAGCATTTTCCCTAGCTATTTTTTTTAAGTATTTGGTGCGTAAAAACTGGCGGGGTGGAGGTGAATCGTTATTGAAAAATGGTACAATAGATGGTTACGCTTACTATACATGTTATTCCTGGGCCGGATTTACATTGTGCGGGACCCCTGGCACTTAGGAGATTTTTGCAACGTCTTCCTGCCAAATATAAGTGAAGACCAAGAAAAGTCCAACTATCTGAGCGCGGGTCACTGGCACTGAGCCATATGCCAAATACGGCACAGGTTATTGCATTACGTTCATACAAAGTTTAGATGAGGGCCTGAGGTACCAACTTTTAGGACAAAAACTCATGATTTCACCTAGGTTATACTTTTAAATTGGTGGGAAAAATTAAATTAAGGGGGTGCGCCGGGCTACGTGGTCGTCAATATTATTTATCGTTAATTACTGTTGTACGCGTGTACTGTTGTACGCAAAGATACTGAAAGAAACTGAAAATGAAGAAACAAGACTTTTTTGTCAAATTTTTGTCATTGGTGGCATTTCGTTTGAGGCGGCCCTGGCGCCCTGGGCCGCCCCCCTTACTACGCCAATGATTTTGAGATAACATCGCGCCCTTAAGTTATTTCATAAAAAAAAAACATTTAAAGCAAAATTAAAATAACTTCTTTTCCAAAACGTGGAGGACTCTAGTCAAGTCACTTGACAGGTTTTTGAAACCTCCAAAAATTGCATGACATTATGATGACGTGTAGACGTGATCGTCATTATTATTACTCACTTTTGTATGCGTAAATCCTAAACTTAAAAAAACTGCAATTCCAGACAAGGACAACATACTGGCTATGACTCATTATATTATTCATTGGTAGTATTTCAATTGGGGGGTTTGCATTACCGCCTGTGTTATAGCATTAAGTTCATAATAACGTTAAACTTGTGCCTGGGGTTGCAACTTTTAGGACAAAACTCTTAAATTGTAAAAAATCAGAATTAAGGGGCCCCTGGCCCTGAACCCTTGGTCGTCAGTTAAGGGCCCCGGTACTCCCTGGTTGTCGCTTCGGAGCCCCTGGTTGTTAGTTAGGGGCTTTAGGGGCTCCTGGTCGTCAGTTAGGGACCCTTGAGCCCCTGGTTGTTAGTTAGGGGCCCCGGGGCTCCCGGGTTGTTAGCTAGGGGCCCCCTGTTGGTCAGTTAGGGGCCCCGGGGCTCCCTGGTTGTCAGTTAGGACCCCTGGGGCCCTCTGGGTGTCGGTTAGGGGCCCCTTGGTTTTTAGTTAGGGGCCATGGGGCTCCTTCGTCGTCATTAATATTATTGTTAATTACTGTTATGTGCGTAATTGCTGAAAAAAAAACTGCAAGTAAACATCGCTAGGCTATGTTGTCGTAATTTTTCATCATTGGTGGTATTTTAATTGGGGGGGGCTGGGCCCCCTGCCCCCCTCCCCTGGCTACGCCTATGGGTTTAAACTAAATCGTGGCTGACTTACTTTCTTCAACACTACAAGTTGAGCTTTTAACAGTGTCTAAATTATTCAGATTTTTAATCAACCAAAAGTCAGTTTTTTTCCAGTATTTAGTGCGAAGCTGGCAACTCTGTTAGAGTTATTTTGTTAATGGTATTTTGACCTTTTTTTGTTCAATGACAAGCTTGAGTTTATGCCTGTGACTGATAAGCATTGCGAAAAGGCGCAGTTGACGTAGATGACCGCTTGGTCTTTTCGCTGTTTCCTGCCTGCGTACTTTTAAGCGTATGGAGAAATAAACTTGACTTGATGATTCGCGGTCGGGTCAAACCAAATTTGAAATTTGGTATTTACAGCTTTCCTGCTTGACGTTCAACTTTAAAAGGGACAGTGTGAAGTCTCCACCGAGTGTCGTAGATAAGAGGGCAGATGGCAGCTTGACTCGAAGGCCGCAAGGTCTCTTCGCTGTTTCCTGACCAAAGCAAATTGAGGAAAAAAGATGTAATTATTACTCGCTCAGTCGCTCACTCACTTAGACGAGGACTGAAGGTAAAACCAATGGGGGTATTTAATGTCAGGGTAATCGTATTAGGTTAGATTCGCCTTGACTCCATCATTCTTGACCCAGCCGTTCCATAGATATTCTACTTCAAACATGACGTAGGAGGCTTTCTAATTACATTTAATGGCAACCCTGACGTTGATAACATCAGCGACGCCAACTTAGTTCTACCCTACGGCAACGTCGCAATTACGCTAAGCCACAGAGACCTTTCAATCTACAGGTAAGTTAATATACGCCTCTGTGGGCTAGGCTACTGTATTGAAACGTCAGGGTTGCCAATTAAGATTTTAATTAGGGAAGCTCCTACGTCGCGTTTGAAGTAGAATATTTCTGGAACGGCTGGGTCAAGAAGGGTGGAGTCAACGCCAATAAATCTAATACGCAGGGGCGTGTATAGGGGGGGGGCATTGAGCCATGGCCCCCCTTTGGGTCACCAGGATAGTACAATTAGCATAGAATACTATGCAAAATTGCGGCATGCCCCCCCCCCCCCCCCCCCCTTTGTAACTTGGGCAGAAGATTTGAGCACACAAACGGTAGGCGAAGACCAAAAACCGGACTAAATTTGGGTGAAGACCTCTTTTTTTTTTTTTGGTCTTCACCTAATTTTGGGCCAAAAACCGGACTAATTTTGAGTGAAGACCTTTTTTTGGGTCTTTTTTGGACAGGAAAAACGGACTGGTTCTGGGTGGAAAAATTTTCATTCTTGTCTTTGTTATTCTCAAATTTTTTGAATTTCCTGGCCCCCCTCCTTTCGAAAATCCTGTGTACGCTACTGCTAATACGATTACCTTGCCTTCAGATATACCCACATTATGATTTTGCCTTCAGTCCTCGTTTAATTCCAGCTATGCTCATATTTGATTTCCACTAACGTTGCAGGCACCCGCTACTACATATCAATTTTTTCGCAACTAATAGCTAGAAAACTTAAAGTTTTGTACTGGTGAGGGGTGCTACCACCTATACTGCTGATTTTCATCTCAGTTTTGCTCAGCACATAATATGTACCGTTTTGAGGGCGAGTTCCTCTTGCTTGAGCTTGGTGTCCAGTCGGTTGGCGCTTTTGTTTGTACCATTTAGGTGGTAGGCTTTGATAATAAAACACCAGAGTTTTTCTGCCACCGATGCCAAAGAAGTCGTCAAATAATTCAAACTGAAATCATATTGTTACAATTTTTAACAATGCAATGATAAAAATGTTGAAGTTGCATATGGACCAAAATTAAGGGTAGTTGCTTAGTTATCTATCAATAACAGCAGGTTGTACTTAAGTTGAGCTATACTAAAACACTAGGTGTTCGCGAGAGATCCTAGTCGGGGAGGGAGGCACAATATTCTGCGAAAACTTATACTTACCCTATCTATTGCTAACAAACTTGATTTTTGACCTGATTACGCAACCAATAGTGCTGAAGGCCTTCTTGGCATTCTCTCATTTGAATATAGGTAGAAAAACGCGTCCTAAAGGACGAAGATTAAATATGTGGGTGGCCCAAAGGGAATGGCCTCTTGAAAATGCCTCATTTTCTCGTAGATGGTACAGAATCTGACATTCTGGCTCAGTAATCTGACATTCTGGCTTAAACTCAGTCATTATTATAATGTCCCAATCTTTGCTGTTGATGCAAAAATATATATTAATAAACCCGGCCAGTTGGACGAGCGATAACGCGTTTGTCTCTAGAGCGGGAGGTCTGAGGTTCAAATCTTGGGTCGGTCAAATCAGACACATTGTTGCCAAACCGCTGTAACACTTTCTTTTAAAGGAGCTGCGTTGCCCGCAGGCGCAATGAAGTGGAGATAAGCCCCACAAACTCGTTACACGCTTCCGCGTAATACAGCAAGTATAATGAAAGATTTGATTTGTTTTTTTTATCAAAACTAATATTTTTAGTTGGTGCCAATTTTGGGCTCGTTCTGTTTTTATTTTTATCATTATTTTATTGGTTGTGCCATATGGAGTTGAATCATTTCATTTTGCAAGACGTTATTGATATTAATTTAGAAACTAGTCAGTCAAGAACCAGGAAAAACGAAAACTTTTACCTATAAAGCGGCTAAAAAATCTCTCTCACAAGGTTGAGACTTCGATTCCCTCTGTCGTTGCTAATTACACAGACTGTCATTTAACAGCAATTACAGTAAATAAATGGGCTATATCTTATTTTCGTTACTGTACTGTCTTACATTCGGATCTTTAACCAAAATCGACTCCAATTCGTCTTGTTCCATTCCAATGACGTCAGCAACCTGTTTTGTGACAACAAAATAACATTTTTTCATGTTCCACCTTGCATTTTAATATATTGCGGGCCAGTAATGTGTTATAACCAACAGAATCATCAAAAACTTAAGTGATTGGTAAATTATCTACTGTTTTTTGACTGGCCACTATTGTACATTTGGTTTTCGGTTCAGTAACCTACTTATAGAGGCTTAGAAGCTGTACTGTATAATTTAATTTTACCAGTAAACGTCGTCCATATTTGGTATCGTAACTTCCCAACAACAGACGATCTTCAACACAAATTCGTAAGCAAATATACCGCGCCCGCGCAGCGGTGCTTTGCTTTGTTTAAACGGCATTTTGCTATGACAAGGGTTCAATCTTCATCCAGGTTTCATCAATGCGTCCTTGCACAGAAGGACAGTGTGGTATTTTCATTTTGTTAGATCAGTTTGATGGCTTACAACGAGATTATTCAGCAATTTTAAGCAAAAAAAAGATCAAATCAAAAAATCAAGTAAAAAGTAAAAGTAATCCTATGTTGACTGTAATTGCAACTACATCTTTGTATTTACCATCAGGCAATTAGTTACCTTGGCCGGGGGAAGCCGAAGGCACCTTTTTCGGTCTAGGCTTCGAAATTCAAGCGGAAAAGCGGTAAATATTAATTTTTTTTTTGTATTTGGTTTAACTCGACCGGGAATCGAATTCGAGTCTACCGTTTCAGTTGCAGACGCTTTACCCAGTCGACCACTGAGAGGTAAATAAATTTTCATTGTTTATTGATAGATTTGACTTTTCTCTGGTCAGGTTTGAATAATAACTCGAACTCACCCGACTGCAAATGTGATGATGTCTTTCGTCACATCTTCTGTCACTGTTACTAGGCATTTTGACAATGTTCTTCACTCTTTAGTTTATAAATATTTATGCGGACCGATTTTCTATCATGTGACACCTCACGATAACAAAAAGTTATTTTTTCAAAACAATATATGCAATTTCTTGCGCTTTATTTTTTGCAAATTGCAAACCTGGTTGACACAAATATGAATTAACTTTTTTCAAAAAAAAAAACTTTTGACTTGAATTTCAGAAAAACAACTACAATAAAAACATTAACATCTTGCCAAAGAATTGTAACATCAGAAATATGGGGAATATTTCCTATTAGCGAAAATCTGTTGTGATATCTCCTACCATATTAATGTTTTGGAGGATCATTCCAGTCTACACAGTACAATTGTTTGACTCTAGTTAAATTACGTAATTGCTTGACTCTAGTTAAATTACCCAACTATCTTTCCCCATTGTTTCTGCCTCATCAATATCGATTGTTCAATTTTTTTCAAAAGATTTTCCGTCATATTCTTTTTCTTAATAACTGCTCTTTCGCAATGTAACATTCAAGTTACTTTATTTTAAAATCGGGTAATACCGATACTCCATTCTGTAATCAGTACAACATTATTCAGAGTAACTTCAAACTTTGCAATCTAACTTTCGTCGTTGCAAATATTGTACTACTTTCTAAAAAACAAAAACTTCAACAGCCCTTAACTACCAATTAACAGCAAGGACAAGTTATTGTTTGGAACCAATGATGGCTCATTAGCTAGTTGCGTAGGTACTTCAAGTATTCTCAATCACTACAAATGAAGATTCGTTGTTGTGGTAGTTGTAGGTTTATTCTCCTGCAACCGGACAGAGTCAGGCGCTTACTATTGGACGATCCGCGCACTTATCATTGCAATGACCATTTCATGCTTGGAGGAATTTGCACCTGCTTAGGAGTTTCCAGTGATCCATTATTCCTGTGGATTTTTTCGAATTCTTGTCCAAATGTCCAGCACTGAATTTGCTAATTGTTCGAAGCCACCAAGCAGAGACAATCATCGTAAATAGTAGCGCTGGAACGAGGGGGCAGAAGGGCAGGCTCTTCTCCCTCCTGTCTTTTTACCAAGGGAGGCAAGGAGGCAGTACTGCCTGGCAAAATTAACGAAAAGCAAAAGAGTAGGTTGCTGGAGCTACAAAAAACATTCTAGAGATTAAAGTTTAGTATTTTGTGAACCAAAAGAGCCCTTTCCAGAAATAAAAACTAAAAAAAATTTGTCGATCCAAACATAGATTACAATTTTCAATGTATGAAAAAATATGTTTTTTATTATAATAAAATACTCTCCACTAAGTGGCTCTAAAAATTTTATTAAAATCAATAACAACGAATTGGAAAAAACCATTTCACCGGAAATTTTTATCTAGTTTTTTAGCAATTCTAACCCAAATCAAACCCAACTCAAATTCTTCCTCTAAAACTAACCCCAAACTTATCCCAAACCCTAACTCAAATAAATCCTAATCTCAACCCTCAAAAAAGAAAATAAAAAAACGCAGATGAATAGTTTTCATTTTTGTTTTATTCTCTTTAACTTGAAAATCTTAAGTGAAATAGTCACTACCTAATAAATTGCGTGTGTTAAATGATTTCTCAATAACTTAAAATAACTGAGCAATATTGTGGAATGCATTTGGCTAGCCTGTGACATCCAATTTAGTTCAATCAGTTTAAACTGACGCTATGAAGATAGGGAGCTACAAGATTTCAAATTTAAAACTCAAGAATTCTATGTCTGTTGGGTAAGCATTACTCTCAAGACATTCAAGTTTCTAACTTTATTATTTATAGCCCTAGTTGAACGATCGACGCTGGCGTTACCAGAAGCGGATTGAATGGGGTCCGGACCGCCTCTGCATTTACTGAACTTGCATTGCAATAAATTGCAATAACTGAAGCAACATCCATTATTTCTTGTCCAGACTTAACAATAAAATACTCGGTGAGGGTGGGATGAACATCTCAAAAACTATCTTTCTTTGTAAATGCAGACAAATTAGGTTAAAACTTGTGATTTTTTTATTTTATGATTAACCAGCTTGAAATAAAAAGGCTGAAATTCAATCGTTAGCCACCGCCCCCATGGCCCATTTACGCAGCCAGTTTAATCATGTTTTTGCCCTGCTAATTCCTATACCACGTTTTAAAAGCATTAATTTTTGCTAAAATAGGCCTAAAATGAAATTATTTTTGCAAAAAATTGCTAAATCTCCAAGAGCTGGGGCTCTGCCCCCAGATCCCCTTGCCTCCGGCCGGTGGGAGCGTTGCCTTCACACCCCAATGGCCTTCAGCTGCTAAACCTGCCTTTGCTTAGTTGATAATTCGTTTGCTGTTATTTTTTAATGTTTATACAACGTACTATGTGCTCTGGCTTTGTTGAGGTGTGTAACTGTTTGACAGTATTAGAGAGCAACGTTGGTTGTAATGACTGTACGTACAATATTGAAAGTGCCCTTTCAAAAAGCTGCCCCCATCCCCCTTCCGACGTTCCGGCACCCCTGATTGTAAAGCATCTTATCCAAGGGGCAATATCGTATTGCAAGCGTACGTGACTTCATTTACCACAAGACCATGTGTACATGTGTAGCCATATAAATGTAAAATGTGACTTCATTTGCCACAACCACAAGTAGGATATTAAGATTTTTTTTATAAGAACTGGTAAATGTTTAGGTCGAGATTGGCGCTTTTCTTAAATTTTCGCAATATTTCAGCATTATTTCTTTTTAACTTGGTTTTGAAATTTTGTTATGGAAAATCAGTGTCAAAAATTCATTCTTATATAAATCACATATGCTTAGCATCAAATAATAAGCTATGTTGTGTAAAAGTTTTGCCAATTGTCTAAGTTGCTAGAACAAACCAATAGACCTTTATATATAGAGTCCACTGTCCGTGTTATTTCGTTACCTTTTTTATTTTTATTTTTTGATTTTTGAATTTGGCTTGTGTTCTTTATCATGTCGAGGCTAATAATGTTCTTAAATTCAGTGCAAAAATGAACATTGCGTTCTTGTGAAATTGTTCTTATAAAAAATGTAACTTGATTGAATCGTCGTAACTTAATACGTCCACCGCGTAGTTTACTTATAATTTAGGTATCTTTTTGCTCGTCTAAATCGGATTAATCCAATCCCACTGTCAATTAATACGGTGTGTGTAGCAGTAGCGCAGCCAGGGGGGGGGGCGGGGGGGCTATAACCCCTCCCCATTGGCATGTCAACCAAAATGCAGAATGGGAAAAAATTACGTTTTTAGCAATTTTGAGACTGTTTTATGCACTGGAGTGGACTAAATAGTGATTTAAAACATCTTTTGAAACATATGTGCAGGGGGAAGCGGGCTAATTTGTCAAAAATAAAACCAACAAATAAATGAAAACTTTGAAAAATGGTAAAAAATAAGCAATCAAATTTGATCGCAAGTGTAAAAATGCTAAACATAGGTGTCATCAAAAAATATACTACAAACTAAGAAATGGGGGGGACTATTCAGTATTGGTTAATCACCAATCATTTCTTTCAAATCTCTTTTCATTACCCCCCCCCCCCCCCCCCAATTATTTTTCTCTATAAACTGTATACGAAATAGATTACTCCTTGTGAGTTTTATTGAAGTATTCGATTTTATAATTTACCAGCATCTAAACAAGAGAACTAACATTTTACCATTAGCCACCTACCAAATAGCCCATTTATGCCACCAGTTTATTCTTGTTTGCACTGCCAATTTCTAAGCCACGTTTTAAAAGCATTATTTTTAATCAAAATCGCCCTAAAATGAAGTTATTTTTGCAAAAAAATGCAAAATTTTTGAGCGCTGGGGGCAAAGCCCCCAGACCCCCCAAACAGCCCCTCCCCCATTGCGAATTTCTGGCTACGCGCCTGGTGTGTAGAATGTACAGACTGTCTACAAAGTCTCTACACAACTTTAAAAATATTGCAAAGTGAAATGCTGAGATGTTGCAATGAGGGTTGTTTTATCTTAATCAGTATTTCATAAAGTTTTCATTGATGCTAAAATTTATTGTTTCAAATAAAATTTCAACGTATTTAATGATTAAGTTAAATGAACCCCCATAAAATAACTAGCCTACTTCTCAAGAAAAACCAAAAAAACTTACCTGTTCTATAAGGTTGTTTAAAAAAAACTTTTTTCCAATGTGTTTTTCTCCAAGGGGCTTAAAAGGTGTGTTTTGGTGCAAAAATAACCCATGTGAATTTTTGTGACTCTAATTAACATTTAGGAGTCGCGCAACCAGTGGCGTATGCAGGATTTTCGAAAGGGTGGGGGGGCAGGCGAGTAGCCAGGAATTTGAAAACATAGATAAAAGCCAGATGAGAAAGATAAAAACTAAAAAAAAAGGTCTTCCCTCAGATTCAGCCCGTTTTTTTGCCTAGATTTTCTGCTCAAACTCCAAAGGGGGGGGGCATAGCTCAATTTTGCGTACTATTCTGAGGTATTCCTACATTACTGGCGACCCAAGGGGGGATGGCACAATGCCCCCCACCTAAATAAGCCCCAGCGCGCACCCCCGGCATTTTAAGCGCGGCCACCTAAATCCCAAAATTGCTCATGAAATCCCAAAATTGCTCATTTTTGCACCAAAATATCTCATGAATCATTTGAGATAGAAACTTCAAATGTAACCAAAAGATGCTGAAGATATGATTTCCCATAAGTGTTTAATACATTTCATTATGCTATCTGATCAAATTTTCAAAGCAAATTAAGAACAAAGTTTTTGTTCAAAATTTTAGTAGCATGTAAAGATTAAAAATTTTAGTTGAATGCTAACATTCAACTAAAATTTTGAACAAAAACAGTTTTTTTGATTTATCTTAAAAATTTGATCGTATAGCATCATAGGTGTAGCCAAGATTTTTGATTGGGGGGGGGGGCAAACCATAAATTACTTGCAATGACGTCATCAGAAACTTCGAAAGAGGAATTTTTTGTGGGGGTGAAGATATCGTACAATGGAAGATCAAAAGCCGTGGTCTGGTGTTGGCACGTAACTAGGAACTCGTTCAAGGGAAAGGGCTTAAACCAATAGTTAAAATGCGAAAATGTGGAAATTGAGAGAAGTGTGTAGAGAACTGTATTGTAATTCAAACGAATAATAGACAGGGGTCTGGGAGCAAAGCCCCCCGCCGCTGGGCAATTTTTCGTAATTTTTTGGAAAAAAAGTTGTTTCAATACCATTGGATCACATTTCGCACGTATTTAGAGCCATTTGAAAGCACTAGATTTTTAACATTTGAAAGCCAATTGAAAAAATTAAGTTGTTCAGTTCTGCTTTTACTGGCGATTTGAGTCCAAAACACTTTTAAAATCTTGCATTTTGGGGTTAAATTTTGTAAGTGATTTGGTTCAGGTAGGGGGAAGTAAAGTACACTGCCTTCTGCAATATTTTAGCAGTAAATAACAATCCAGTCGAAAATTTTCCTTGGAGGTGATTGTTTTGTCATGAAAACAGCCAGTTATAGGAGTACATATACGGCCAAGGGGCCCAAGGCCTCTCAATTCAAAAGTTTGTTAATGAGCATTCCCCTTCAAAAGTTTGTTCAAAGTTTGTTCAATGAGCATTCCTGAGCATTTGTAGCCAAATTTTTTCCAAAGTATTTTGTTGCATAAAAACTGGCAAGGTGGAGGTGAATTGTTATTGAAAAATGCATAATAGATAGTTACGCCTTCAAACCATGTTATTGCCCCGGGCCGGATTTACATTGAGTGGGCCCCTGGCACTTTGGGATTTTTGCAATATTTTCCTATCAAACACAGATGAAGACCAAAAAAAGTCTTATCTGAGCGCAGGCCCCTGGCACTGTGCCATACGTTAAATCCGTCCCTGGTTATTGCGTTACGTTCATAAAAAGGTTAGATGAGGGCCTCAGTTAGCAACTTTTAGGATAAAAACCCTTACTTTAACTCGGGTTATACGTTTAAATTGGTTGACAAACATTAAATTGAAGGGCCCAGGGCCCTCTGGAACAATATTGTTGTTGGGGGCCCATTGAAATTGGGGGCCATTTAAATATTATTGTAGGGGCCCATTTAAATTGGTAGGCAAAAATTAAACCGAGGGGGCCCGGGCCCCCTGAATCAACATCATTGTTGGTGGCCCATTAAAACTGGTTGGCAAAAATTAAAATGAGGGGGCTCGGGCCCCTGGATCAATATTATTGTTAATTACTGTTGTACGCGTGTACTGTTATACGCGAAGATGCTAAAACAAACTTAAACTGAAGAAACAATAGCCTTTTTTGTTTTGTGACAATTTTATCATTGTTAGCATTTCAATTGGGGGGGGGGAGGCGGGCCCCCTGCCCCCCTGGCTACGCCTATAGATAGCATAATGAAATGTATTAAACACTTATGGGAAATCATATCTTCAGCATCTTTTGGTTTTTATTTGAAGTTTCTATCTTAAATGGTTAATAAGATACGGCAATTTTGTGATTTAGGAGGCGCACTTAAAATGCAGGGGAGAGGGGTGCGCGACTCCTAAATGTTAATTAAAGTCAAAAAAATTTACATGGGTTATTTTTGCTCAAAAACACTCCTTTTAAGCCCCTTGGATAAAAAACATATCGGAAAAAAGTTTTTTTTGAACCACCCTACTGTTTAACCAGCTTGTGATGCAAACGCCAACAGCGACGCGAAGGCGCGTGATTAGTATAATTAGCTTTTTAAACAGAATTAGCATCACAACCTTGTTCTGTTCAACCAGCTTATGCTTCTAATCAAGCAATTTCAGGTTGTTGTTGGCGTTTACATCACAAGCTGGTTGAACAGAAAAAAAAACTTCGATTCGCAGAGAGGTGATAGCCCTCACATCCCTGTCTCCATAAATTTCTTGTACCATCAAATTGAAGGACGTGATGGTATATCTCTTCTATACTTAGTTCTGTAGTCTCGCTGAGTATAAACATCTGATTTTTTCTCAACAAACTAGGATACACTTTGCGCTTTTTCTTGAGGAGTAGTCATTTCAGAATTTAGGGGGGATTCATACAAGCCAATCATTACACTCAGGCGCGTAGCCAGGAATTTGCTATGGGGAGGGGCTGTTTCGGAGGTGTAAAATCAAATTGGATCAGTTTCCACTTGCTATTGAAACGGTTTTGTGCCCGAAATTAGGTGAAGACCAAAAAAAAAAAAATACCCAGGTTGGGATCGATTTTTTGCGACCAAATTCTCTTCAAGTCCAAAGTCAAAGTAGTCACATTCTCATTGCCAATGCCTATGAAGGGGGCTATTTTCGCTTTCAGTGCAAAAATCGGTCTCAAAAGTACTAAAATCAGGTTATTTGGTACACTCTGCATGCCAATGGGGGGAGGGGCTTAGCCTAGGGTCACCATATTTGCAAAAGAAAAATTTTGGACAGTGCATGGCTACTTTTCATGAGACCAAATATATCCGCTACCACATTTTTTCACATCGAAATTTGACCTTTAAAATTGGCAATGCAACAGGCAAGAAGTTTCTACCAGTGACATTACATACCAGTGGAATTGCTGACCAGGAAATATAACCACGGACCGTCACTGAAAAATACTCAACTTCAGAGTAAAAATAATAATAAAAATTAGATTATGCAAAGAAAGGAAAGACCAGCAATTGTATGTTTAAAACAAATTAAAGACACGCTTGTAAGTGAAGTCACTACAAATTTACTCTTTTGGCCTTGCGTATTTGTCTGAAGATCTAATTCTCTTCAATAGGGCTTTGTCCAGGGG
Source organism: Trididemnum nubilum (assembly GCA_963965965.1). Taxonomy (NCBI): domain Eukaryota; kingdom Metazoa; phylum Chordata; class Ascidiacea; order Aplousobranchia; family Didemnidae; genus Trididemnum; species Trididemnum nubilum. The sequence continues at coordinate 18,528,965 of OZ014490.1, forward strand.
CGTATTTAGGGGGGGGGGCATTGGGCCATGCCCCCCCTTTGGGTCGCCAGGATAGTATAATTAGCATAGAATAGTACGCAAAAGTTGCAGTATGCCCCCCCGCTTTGGAACTTGGGCAGAAGGTTTGAGCACACAGACGGTAGGCGAAGACCTTTGTTTTTGGCCTGCACCCAATTTTGGGCCAAAAACCGGGCTAAATTTGAGTGAAGACCTTTTTTTTGGTCTTCATCTGATTTCGGACAGGTAAACCGGATCGATTCTGGGTGGAAAATTTTTCATTCTGTTGTTTGTTATTCTCAAATTTTCTGAATTTCCTACACCCCTCCCCCCTTTTCAAAATCCTGCGTGCGCTACTGGCTTTGCCTAATTTCAAAATAGAAAAAAATTCATTACAGCACGTATCTTTGAAATTATATTAAAGAGTTAATATGCTTTTCATAATCGCAACGCTCATCTTGTTTTTCTCTTTAGTCCACTGACTTTGCATCAGTAAAAAGACTCTCTCTATATTGACATTGTGGGATGTAACACCAAAGAAAAACTGTACAATCCTTAAAATTTCTGAGTGGCGTGTGATGTTCTTAGACTGACCAAAGTATTTGCACCGTTTCTCATGCGTTGGCAGTTTAATGAATTCTCCGGCCTGTAGGTAACTTTCCGCAAACTGCTTCAAGTTACAGATTTGGTCAGAGCACTTTGCATCGTCCACATTAACCCCTTCACCAATCAGATTTTCAGGCAAGGCTTCAACTTAGTATCTTGTTAAGGTCATCCATTTGAAACAAGCGAACTCTTCCATTGGTTTCATCCATTAGCACAGATGCTCCAAGCATCTTTCATGGAGGTTAGCAACTTCGGAAAGAAAACTTTTATACGTCCATGAAGCATGGACATTAGTGAGTGCATATGCCAAAGGCATAACCCGCTCATTTCATTCTCAAAGAACCGTTTAATAACCAGAGGTGGGGTCAAGGACACAAGGCTCGAGGCCAAGGTTAAGGACAGGAATGCTCGAGGCCAAGGCCAAGGACCAAGGACACAAATGCAAGTGTTTTCCGAAAAAAAAGGTCTTAAAAATTTTTTTTCGGTCGATTAAAAAAAAAAACGGTCTGGAAAAACATTTTTCAACTGATCTACAAAATTTTAAGCTTTCAAAAAATAGTGCTGTCCTCGGGCCGAGGATAGCGCAATTTTCGAGGACTTGAGGCTTCGAGGCCAAGGCCAAGGACGTGAAAATGTGTCCTCGAGGACTCCACCTCTGTTAATAACTATAATTGGTTAATGCTCTTGTAACAAACAGTAGAACTTCGAGGGTGAAAATATTTCTAACAATCTCAAAATTCCAGGAAACAAGGAGAGCCAGCAAGTCTTGCTGTGAGAGAGATGTCTCATGTATTCACAATTTGCAAATTCACTATATTCTTTCAGTTGTTCAGTTCTAACTGCGTAAATAAAAAAATATTGATATATTTTAATTGATATTATTTTCAATATCAATGTTCATTCTTTCAGCCCCATGATGGATACAATTGTTCAAAACGTGTGCTGAACAGCCAACCCCAATCAATGACGGGTTAACATTTCTTTGAACTTTGCAAACACATTGTTTCGTTGCTCATTACAGTACGCAGAAGTCTTCCAAAACATAGTATTGCCGTTGTCTTCTGTAAATGTCTCACATTTTTTCAAAAGCATCCTTTTTCTAAGTTGTCTTTTACGTAAGTGGCAATTGCGTCGGCAGTCTCGTTTGCTTTGTTCGTAAACTCAATCAATTTTGACTGCAAACCACCTTTCCTCCAGTCAAAATACCGAATAATTATAGGAAATATTTTCAGTTCATTGTGATTGCTGCCATCTGTTGACCCGAAAAAATATGCGATATCGTTTTCTTCAAAACTTTTCACGACAGCTTCAATAAGAATATTGCACAAGTATGCTAGTAACAACTTTTTCTGTCTTTGTGCGGCCACTACTAAACTTCTTCGTTACGGTACATTAGAATCGGGCAAAATCTTTTGAAGTAAAATTCTGCCTCTTAATCATTCCTGCCTTTTCTAAAACATGAATGTTTTTCTAGCATCTCGTTTGTGAATGTGTACTTTCGTTCAGCCATTTGAAATAATATCTTTCTAAATAACAATAAATACAACCAGGGCCACCGAGAGGGGGGGTTCAATGACCCCAGGCCCATTAACTTTAGGGGCCCATGGGTTTCAGAAAGGCCGTTGGCTTCAGCGGGCCAAGCAGACGGCCAATAAACTCTAGAGGGGCCCATCGAAATGACTCTGAGAAATCAGCATGTGAGGCCTGAAGACCTTTTTTTTTTTTTTGGAGATCACCTAATTTCAATCGGAAAAACCGTTATAATTTCGGAGAAGACCTTTTTTTTGGAGATCACATCATAATTCGGACAAAACTGCGGCATTTTCTCCATCCGTTTTGGAGTTCACAATACCGGAAATCCATCATATTTAAGCTGGTCCCGGGCCCTTGTTCGGCTCTCGGCGCCCCTGACTACAACCCAACCAAAAATGCATAGTCTGAACTGGCAGCCTTGAAACTAACAAAGTAATTTACCACCAGACTAACTGATCCAATCATTAAGTAGACTAACTAACCTATCAATAAAGTACAAAAGTTGGAAATATTAATGACAATCCGCATGGTTGCTAATTAATGAAAATGCTACGTCACAAAACAGAATTCAACAAGCCTACTGCAATGTGCATAAGTGGGCAAGATGCAAAGCGTTAGCTTCGTTAACCACTAGTCCGTTAACAAACTTTACACCTCCGTGAACGTTAATCCGTTATTTTCAGGTTTAATTAACCAAAGTTAATAAAGTTCGTTAATCTATTACCAGCTTACGATTTATTGTTTCGAGATATTTAATTTCAAAGTAAGGAGATCTCCCCAACCGCGTTGCGAGTTTAAATTTCATTTTTCGTAAAATGATGCTTATTGTAATCTTTCACATTGATTTGAAAGCTCCTTAATGCTAGGCTTAAGCATAAATTAGTGTTATAACATAAATAGTTTTACGAATTCAATAGCATATCCTAATTCTAGAAAATTAGATCTCAAATGGCAACACTGTTGGGGAGATCTCCCAACTTTGAAATAAAATATCTTAGAAACGATAGATCGTAGAAAGCTGAAATTTAGTGAAGAAATGTTTTAGATGTTTCTTTAATTTTTGCACATGATCCCAGCTGGATGCTTCACCCCCTTTAGCGATAAAAACCTTAACGGAAGTTAACAGAACTTAACGGAAGTTAATTTAGTCCGTTAACATGAAAAAACTTTTCAACGGATTAACGAGTTAATGAAAAAGTTAGCTTCGTTATTTACGAATTAACGATTAACGGACTTGTGCCCACATATGGCAAAGTGTGTAAATGCATTAATAAGAAGGATCCACGATGCACACCAGTCTATGAAAAAAATTATTGTGCCAAGAAGCAGCGTAGATTACTCCAAATGAATTTCTCGTCTAAGGAAGACATGTTTTTACCGTATTACTTTTTCTTTTACAGAATTTTTTCAGGATTTACAGGAAACATAATTTACAGGACTATAAAATTCTGGATATTTGAGCATTTTTAAAAATTCCTCTTGGATGCAAAATTTATCCCTAAATACCGGACATGTCCGGAATTTTCCGGACTGTATGGCAACCCTAGTTTAGCCCCCTGCCCTCCTGGCTACTCTACTGATTACGCTTGTAGAAATTTTATCTGAAACACATAAAAATTTTATCTGAAATTATAAATTTTAGTGTCAACAAAAACTTTATGAAATACTGATTAACACAAAATAACCTTCATTACGATATCCAGAGCCGTCGCTACGGGGGGGCCAGGCAGAGTTGTAAACGGGCCGACTAGTCCAGGCCCGAACCCGGCCCGAACCCGAAAACTAATTTGAAGCTCAAATCATGTCCGAAAAAAACGAAAGTTTAAAGGTCTGAAAAATTTAGCAATGTTGCGAAGTTATTTTAATTACATTTTTGTGCACCTAAGACAAACAGTACCTCTCAAGCCCAAAATTATTGTCAACTTTAGGCCCGAACCCGACCCAAAAAGCCCGGCCGACTTACAACGCTGGAGCCAGGGAGGCCGTGCCCTCCCTAACGACTGCTTGAGCCACCATTTCGGTTTACTCAGAAATAAGAATACTTTTTTGGAGCATCACGTAACAACAAGACGATAGGCAATAATGGAAAAAGGATTAATAATGTTTAAAGATAATTCTCGTTTGAAGTTTTCTCGATTCTTTGTAAAATTGCTGGCCACCAACTGCTGTACATAAATGTGACCCAATAATCCGTCCTATTAGCACACCTTTACGGATGTGTCGCAGAATAGAGATGTATGCCTATAGAATCGTTACCAGCCTATAGAATCGTTACCAGTACTTCGTTAGTGATTATGACCTGAAACAATACGTGAAAACATTTTTTCAAAAGACCAACTGTTTTTGTTTTAGAGCACGCTCAAGATTTATTTTAGGTTGCAGCAATGACATAAAATTTGCGCAACCAGGAGGAAAAGGGACTAAAAGGGCATCAGCTCCCTTTAGCCAAGTCATTTAGAAAATATAACAAAAAAAAAAAGGTTTAAACGTGTTTTGGACTTGACCTGAAGCATATGGGGGGGACTAATGAGGCTAAACAATTTAATTTTTTCAATGAATTCTAAATTTTAGCAATGTACTGTAATTATTCATATGGTTCAAAAACAAGCGAAATGTGATTGAAATGGCGTTAAAATTGCTATTTTTGCCGCAAAATCGCAAAAATCACCCAGGCCCCCTCTGTGATACGCTTGAGTTGCATTGGTTTGTTCAACAAGCAACCTAAATTACACAATTTTTGTGCAAGAAAAATATTTACTTTTGGTTCAAGCCCCTTCTCTCGTAGCAAAACCCTGGTTGCGCTTCTAGTCGGATTCACTCCTGCAGACAGATTTTTCAAGCGATTGTACGGGCCGCATAGGAAACCAACAAATAAACGCTGCCGGGCTTATACGTCTCTTTTTTCAAAGATGAATTCTAAATTGTAGCCGCAAAATATCACTCTATTTTAGTGCTCCCCCATTTTCGGCTAGTGCCCCTTCACTTCGTTAGCTCTGGCGATGGCACTGGTGTTATCTCATCATTTGACGTTGTAGTAATTTTTTTTAAATTGTAAAGACAACTTGTACTTTTTTTTTTATCTTTGTTTTTACTTTTATAAAAACCAGTAAATTTTAGTTTCAAGTTAGCTGTTCTTAAATTTTCACTAATTTTGAGCCTCATTTGTGCCTTGTTGGGTTAGGTTTTTCTACAAAAAAATTTGCAAAGTCATCCTTTTCTCATGTCACGAAAGTTCGAAACGCAAGGTTGCCAATGATACTTAGCCAAGTGGATAAAATATATTTTTGCAAATAAGAGAGATACTGGAACCAGGCGCGTAGCCAGAATTTCGCAAAGGGGGGGGGGGCTTTTTTTGAAGTTTGATCCAACCGTAAACAAACTTGACCCAAATTTTCATTAGTCTTGAATTGGATTGAGACAATTTTTTAGTAAAAATTAGGTGATCTCAAAAAAAAAAAGGCTTTTTCTGGCCGAGATCAGAAATTTAAGGGTTTTTTCCGGCCAAACACAGGGGATCTCCAAAAAAAAAAAAGGTCTTCGCCAACTTTGGGTGAGTTGGGTGAGCTCCAGAACCAAAAAACTCCACTATTCTGGTGCAAATGACGGCATTTCCTTCACAATGTCAGCTCCCAAATCCCTTTGGAGGGAGCTGTTTTCAATTTTGGAGCAAAAATCGGCCTCAAAAGCACTAAAAACGTGCTATTTTGCATACTTTTCAGGCCAATGGGGGGCTCGAGCCCCCCCGACCCCCCTGGCTACGCTACTGACTTGAACAAGGTTTAGAGGACATCTTTTTTGTCTCAAGTAGTTCTCATTTTTTTAAAAAAACCTATCTCGAGCAGTTTCTCTTTAAACCACAGTGATTTTAACATCGTCTAGGAATGGATCGCAAAAAAATACGGAATTAATCTTGTTTTTCCCTATGCATTGTTTTCGCGGTTTTTTGATTATATCGATTTGATCAATAGTCCTTCATTCAGCCTTTTTACCAGGGGGTTTGTAGTGGTGTTCTTGAAATTGAAAAAAATCAACACGATTTCGTCATAAAAAATATTATGGTTGATATGAGTACTTTTATATGGTAATACTGCTCGTGATACAAGTTTCTGTGATGCAATAGCAAATATTTATGAACGAAATGGTGTTGAAAAATTTCATCAACACCTTTGCAAAACCTCATGTAAAAAGGTTGACTCGAGTGTTTATTCATGTGCTTGAATGGCGTACTACAGAAAAAACAAAGAAGGAACAGAATAGCCGAATACCCAGTTCCAGTGTCTGGCTGCCGGTAGGTAAGCTAGCCTAGTACCAAGATACCGGTTTTCAGTTGTACTATCCCCAGATAATAGCCTATGACAGTATGAAATAATCTAATCAGTCAAATTTACCCTGTGCAGATAACTGCTTTACAAAAACAATTTTATGCTTGTATTCATTGGTAATGGTATGTTGAAGCTTTCGCAGCCATGTTCATGGTCAATAATTGTGGTCATTTCTATTGCTGGAGTGCTAGTTGGGATTGGAATACAGCAATATGTATTAGTAAGTATCCGTTCCATAAGCTATCGGTACCTAATAGTAATAAGTAAAAAGTACCATGAGGTAGTCCTACTGGAATATAGGCTAGTAGCCTACCGCATCTGGCAGAGGTGGGCACGACTAACATTTTATCAAACGCACAACGACGTTTTCAGCCACTAAAAGGACAAAGAGCAAAATTTAATCTTTTAAATTGGAAAAGGCTTGGCGCACGTTCCGTGTGCGCAGACATTTTGTAATTAGGCTAAAAAACCTAACCCAAAGCACTAGCCTTAACCCTAATTCTAACCCTAACCTAAACCCTAACCCAAACCTATAACTATAATATTAATAATCAAAATAAAAATTTCCGAAAACGAGTGACGTCATCAAAATCTTTGTTTATCTAACCGTGCACGTTCCGTGCGCCAAGACACTTCGTTTTAAATTTTATGAAGTGCAGTGCAACTTCCGCAACCAAACTTTTTTGCTCAGTTGAAGCGCAACACAGCTTTGCAATTGCAAAATGTGATTTTCATACCAAGTCAAAAGTGCAACCTAACTTCTGCAATCAAATTTACAAAAGTTTCAAAATTAATGTTTTTATTATTTTAATCGTAAAAGAGCAAGTAGGCCTACATAGCCTAGCCTAATTTGCTGAAATATTAAAAAAGAGCTCAGATCAGTGATCAGCATTTTGCTGTTTGACAATTTTACGATTAAAATGAAACAAAATTTAGTTTAAAGTACAGAGTACAAAATTTAGCTATCAATCCCTCATAAATTTGAAAGCACATTGCAAAATTAATTTGCTACAAAACATTAGGCCGAGATCAGACTTCCACGATGTCTCAAAATATAAAATCAAAGTGCAACAAAAATTTTGAAATTGCGGAAGTTATGCTTTGCCCACATCTGGTACTGCAAGAGTATGGCAACATCTCTGATCTTAAATTACATTCAGCATTGTAGACTGGTCGGCCTACCTGCGTCAAGACTCCTCAGTAGCCTGTGTACCACCTGACCCCCATTGGCAGTGTTCCCTATAAACACTAAAATGTGCAAAATATTTTTCGGCATTTTTGCACAAATTTTTCACGAGTGTAAAACACGTTTAATTCCAGTGTTTTTCATTTTGAAAAGTGCCAAATGGCGTTTTTTTGTGGCAATTCTGCTGCACCAGACCGGTTTCTAACATCAAATCGCTGCTGCACCTTCGACTCCCGTCGTTTTTTTTTTGCAGTTCAATTTACTATCTCTCAAACTGGCATCGCTGTTCGAACCCTAACTCTAAATCGTAAGGTTCTAGAGAAAAAATACTTATGGTTGCGTTATTGCTCTCTAGCGCTACATTTGCCAAGCATGTCCAGCACGAATTGATACCCCAACCCTCGAATTGGCAGGCGAGCGCGCTAACCACTACACTACCTGGTCTTCGCATTAGATGCATCAAAGTGCCATATTTAAGTCAAATCAATGAGAAAAAAGCATTACAATAGGCTGCTGGTGCAGCAGCGATTAGATGACGGAAACCAGTGCCGGTTCACTAGACACTACCTTTTTTTGTGGAAACGCAGTGTCTGCTGTGGTGTGATAACCATTTTTTTGGTTAGCAACCCGCAAAACGCAGAAAGCTGCGGGTTTGCAGTACGATGACCTTTTTTTTATGAGATCACCTAACAAGTCGCACAAAAAATACTAATCTCTGATCTGCAGTGCGATGACCTTTTTTTTTTGAGATTGGGGTTGTGAAAAGGTGGCATCTCGCAAAACCTGAGCTACAGCACATTTGCAAAAACTTCAGGACACTTTCGTGCATTTTTCAGCGCTTACACAAAAGGTAAAAAGTTAAGAGGAACACTGCCCATTGGTAAGTTCAAAGTTTGCATAATGCGCCGGAGAAATTTGGTATTGCACAGCATCACAAAATGTTAAGCCAAATTGGCGTACAAAATGCTAATTAGGTTTGGCGTGGCGCAAAAGCCCCTCATTAAGAAAATTACAACATGAATCGATGGATGGTGAGAATTCATTCAAAATATGCAGTACCCAATACCCATACTTGAAGAGTGAAGACCTTTTTTTGTTTTAAAGATCAAGTCGCAGAGCTAGGAGATTACCAAAGTTCCTGAAGCAAATTTAACCGTCTATATCTGATCTATTCGGCATGCTTCTTGCACTTTGTTTGGCACTGCGCAAAACTTATGTGGGTTTTAATGGTTGGTGCGAAAATCCAGCGTAGTGTAACTGAACGTTCCTACCTGGCTCCTGACCACTACCAGTATTATACTCCTGTAACTTTAATTCATTCTGATTGGCATATTGCAGTGTAAGAGTTAAGTAACTACAGTATCAGTATTAGATTGGCATAAGTAATAAGTATCCATGGCAGTGTCATCATGGTATGCTATTACAAAATATACTGGACTGTATCTGATCTGCAGGAGTAAACTTACCAATTTCAGATTTGGATAGCACTAACAGTCTGATCTAATGGTTTGTTTATAGATAAATAGCTTACAAGATCTTGATGAAGAAGAAAAAACTATTTTCAAAACATGTGATCAAAATAATGATCAATTTCTTAGTCCAGCTGAGTTTAAACAACTGTTCAAGCTTTTGGATGGTTCAGGTATTAATCATGGATGATAATAATATTCTAGCTTTGATAACATTGCAGTTAAATTTATTGTAAGCCTGTAGTAAATTGATATTCTAATTGACAAGTGTATTAGTCTGATGACTGGATAGTGGATATATTGTAATCAGTAGTGTACCGTATTGTTGGTAGGCCTCTTGAGTCTTGACTTTCAAATTTTGTGCAGAATGTCTGATTTGATCTTGGTTTTGATTTAACTTCCAGCCTTGACTGTGATAAGCTTTTAGAAGTTTAGATGATATTGAGTTAGGCCTACAGTGCTTGTATTTATTGACTGAATTTAGTCACTTGCACAATGGATGCATAACAAAACTAAAAATATTTCTTTAAAATACTAATTTTGTCATCGCATTTGAGTTTGCTCTAAAAGATCTGAGATTACTTAAAAATGTATCGTAGTTTTTTTGTCAAAGTTGGTGTGCACCAAGAATTTGTGTTGTCACTTTTGTTGTTTGCAATGGTGGTGGACTAAGTTGTGGAACTGAGAAAATGTAAGGAAAGGCTGGATGAAGCAAATTCTTTATGCAGATGATCCGGTCCTAATGAGGGAAACTATGGAAGAGTTAAGAAATAACTCTGATGAATGGAGAGAGGCATTTGAAAGCAAAGAGATGGGGGTCAGTCTTCGAAAGATGAAGTTGATAGTGAGTGGGATGGAGGAAGAAGCATTCACCCATAAGATTGATCCTTGGTGTATGTGTGGAACAAGAGTTATGTTTAAGTCAGTGTTTTGTCCACTGTGTACAGCATGTGGTAAGTGGGTCCAAGCAAGATAAGAAGAAGGTTACAGTTTATGTGGCTAAAGATTTTGTTTGTTAGAAGTGTATAGCCATAGTAAAGAATTTGAAAGAACCATATCAAATACTGTATAATGGCATGCAAACTGTAACTAAGTTTTTGTATCTAGGTGACAGATTGAATGTAACTGATAGATATGAAACAGCGGTAACAGCTAGAACAAGAATTGGTTGGATGAAGTTCAGCAATCAAATGAAATACTTAAACACAAAAAGTTTTCAATAACGATGAAAGAAAAGGTTTACAAAAAGTTGTTTAAGATCAGTTATGTTCTGTGGAAGTGAAACATGGTGCTTGAGAGAAAAAGAGATGGCAATTTTGGGAAGAACCAAAAAGCAGTATGTGAAGCTGTTAGATCGAAGAAACAGCAATGAGTTGATGGACATTGGACATGTTGTGTATAGAATAGACTCAGGATAAGATGGCTAAAGCAGGTAGTATGTGGTGGTATGGTCATGTTTTGAGGAAAGAAGACGAAAATGTGATAGTGAAGGCTTCGAAATTTGAAGTTCACGGTAGTAGAGGAAGAGGAAGGCCTAACCAACTGTGGAAAAAGCAAGTAGAGAATGAAAGAGGATACATGTGATCAAACAAAATGGCGAGTCATGGTAAAGACAATGACCATAGGAAATTTAGCCAACTCTGTCGACGAGGACAACACCACATTCAAAATGAGATAATGATGATGTGACAGAAGATTACGGTAACTTTTGGAAAACTGGCTCACATTTACCGTATTTTCCGACTAATAAGCCGAGGCCGGTTTTTAGTGCTGAAAATGAGGGTTTTTTCATATTACTGCCTAATACGCTGAATCAGAAAATTTCGTTAACTACCGGTTCCTTTTTTCTTTTTGCAACAAAGTTTGTCAGGTATGCGTTACATTCATTACGCACCAACGCATGTCGTTTATAACCCACCGTAAAATTGATCATACTTGCTCTTTTATTTAATTGCTTTAGCAGTGATTCTCTTCGCTCTTTTGTCCTCTTTCACACACCAATGCATTTACTGTAAGGTGCACTGGTGCATGTGCCGAAGACAAAGTCGTTTGTTTGCGTAAGCAATAATTACTGGTGCATGACTTCGTGCAATTGTTTTTTTTAGCGGTAATTATCAGTGAATGACTTCATGCAATTAATTGGTTGTTTTTTGTGATGAATTTTGACTGCTGTTTTTTTTCCAAAGTTATATTCGTCCAATAAGCCGACACCAGAAAATTAGGTCTGGAAAATTGGCTTATTAGCCGGAAAATACGATATTGAAAAGCAGCAAATTTTACAGTTTTAAACCTTTACTTTGTTGTATCAATTTGCTGTAAAACATGTATTGAAAATCAGGAACATGTAGTAACTGTTTAAAAGTTTGTTTTTAATTGGCAACCCTGGCAAAGTTCCCTATGGGAAAAAGCCTTTCTAAGAAGAGATCTGATCTGTAAGGTATATGTTAGGAACAAAAGGTTGTTAAAAGCTAATCTTTAGTGAATCACAATTTCTTGGTTCTATTTGATATAGGACAGTGACTTTTAGGCGTGGATGTTTAAGCACCAGACGTTTAGGCATCGAAACTTTTCGGTACCAGAGACGAAAAAATATTTGTTAAAAATTTTTTCAAAAAAAGTTTTTTTTTAAGCAAAAGTTTTTTTTCCAAAGAATTTTTTTTTATATCAAAAGTTTGTTTTTTTTTTTGAAAAAAAAAAGGTTTTTAACATTTTTTTTTCCAAAACATTTTTTTTCAAGTAAACCTTTTTCGATAACAAACGTTTTTCAAACAAGAAAGTTTTATTTTGATTAAAATGTTAATATTTTTGAAGCTTTTCATCTGACACTTGTGAAGAAGAATCGTCAAAATAGAGAGTGCAGGAAAACAAGTGGCTGTAGAAAAAAGTCGAGCAGTGATTGGAGAAAAAAAATTGATGAGAGAGCATCATTTGTGTGCATCTTTAGGCTGTCACAAATTCTTTTTGTCAGCAGAGGGTGGGGTAAGAAGTTTTGATAAAAGTGACTTCAAAAGCAGATAGATGGAAGAAGACCAGAAAAAGTTTTTTGAAAAATTGATTCCTGATTAAATTTTTTCAATAACAAAAAATTTTTCCACTCAATGTTCGCAAACTTTTCTTACCTAATCCGAATGCATGCAATCTCCGACCTGCGGTCTCAAATTTTGCAATGCACAGGCACTAGTTGCTTGTGTAATATTGGCACACACAGCAAGCCACGTTAGGTTTCATGATTATTTTGAGTCTATCTCTACCAAACAATACAGTACAAAGTTTTTCAGAAGCTAAGGATTCATCTCTCAGCAGATCCCTATTAATGATTATTACACCTTGTAAATATAGTAAAAACAATGTTTAAATGGATATTTTTAAGTTGAATCGTTACTCCTTGCTGTAAATACTTTTCTAGCAAAAAGAATGTTAAATTTTTGCAGTTAAATTCTTCAGAATTGAATAAAAAACTTTTGAAGTTGAACAGAATTGTATGCTGCTTCACATCATTGTTTTACTTTCGAATTATTTTTGTAGTGTGAGTTACATTAGAAGTGGCTGCAAACTCGACAACCATTTTCGACAATTTTTCTTACGGATGCTATATAGTTTAAATTTATCACGCTCACTGCATTCCCTGCAATTAAAATTTATCATTTTACTCGTGACAATTGTTCAGCACCCCAGAATCCGATTTGTAAGATGTTAAAGACAACCTTATCCAACAAATGCTAGTGAAACGAACAACTAAGTTATATTTCGTTTCGGCTTTCCTAATAATTTCTGGATATGTGAACAAGATCAACCTAAAAACGAAGTTTGTGTTTGACTAAAACTCGTTTTATTTGTGCTTCTAAATCGATCGCTTTTGCTAGTTTTTCAAGCAGGACAATTCAGCTCAAATTTTGTCCCAGCATACAGCACGATGATGAGGGTGATTTGTTCACACCCAAGCAGCGACTTTCATGTTATATGTGTATATTTTCCTTCCAAATGTATGGTAAAGACCAAAAACAATCAAATAGAAAAATTTTAGTTGTTCTAATTTGTGCTCGTGCGTCACAGGTAACTCATGCCATTGCACCGCAAAATTTGAGACCATGGGCTGTAGATTGCATGCGTCCGGATTAGGGAAGAAAACTTTGCAAACAATTAGTTGGGAACTTTTTTAATCACTGAAAAAATACAATAAGAAATCAATTATTTGTGAAACTTTTTCGGCTCTCCTTTCATCTATTTGCTTTTGAAGTCACTTTCATCAAAATTTCTGACCCCGCCTTCTGCTGACAAAAAGAATTCGCGTACACTAAAGCTTAAAGGTTGTACACAAATCACGTTCTCTCATTGATCCTTTTTCTGCCAATCACTGCTGAGCTTTTTTTTTATAGCCACTCTTTTTCCTGCGCTCTCTATTCTGAGAATTCTTCTGGACAAGTGTCAGATGAAAAGCTTCGAAGATAGCAACATTTTAATCAAAATAAAACTTCTATGTTTGAAAAGCGTTTTTTCGTTTTGGAAAAAAGCTATTATTTGAAAAAAAAGTTTTTCAAAAAAAAACTATGTGTTTGAAAAAAAAAAAAGAACTAAAAAAAACTGTTTGTTTGAAAAAAAACAAACTGTCAGTTGAAGCAAAAAAACATTTCTTTTAGAAAAAATACTTAAAAAAAATTTTTTGAAGTAAAAAAAAAAGACAACTTTTTTTTGGAAAAACATTTTTTTCACCTCTGGTGCGGAAAAGTCCAGGTGCATAAAAGTCCTGGCACCTAATCGGAGCTACTGAACATCCAGTGCCTAAACGTCGGTTCATAAAAGCCATAGACCGATTTGATATGTGCCAAAATAACACAATTGTATACTGTAATCTGCTTGTATGGTTTTGACTCGCAAGCTTGAGTTAGCTCGGCTTATTAGGCCAAAGTTTGGCAATAGATCAAAATATCTTCTATTCCAGTATATAAAAAGTTTGTCATAATCCTTTTATATACTGTTTCAGATTTAACCTCAAAATTGGAACCACAACTTAAATTACCAGTAAACCTTGATGAAGCTTACGATCCTGAAGTTGATGAAATAGTGAAATTAGAAGCTCAAATGAAGCCTCTTAATCTGCAGTCAATGACCCAAACTGACAAAGATGAAAACTTTGGCAAACCTGGAGTGAGTTGCATTAATTCTAGTGTGTTACCATCAATTGTTGCAGAACATTTGATGCATTTTTTTTTTTGATTATTTGCCAGTCATTGACTTTAAATGTTTATGAATAGTATCAGTATACTAAATTGGCTGATTGTGTTAACATGATTGAAAATATTAGCAAGATTTTACATTTAAGACCGAAAATCGTGCTTGCTATGATGAAAATGACCGTGAGTAATCTCAAATGACTGAAAGGAGGCATCTAAACTTAAATATTTTACCAAAATTTATGAGTGAAAAATGAACTCAGTCTCATGTCACTGGACAGCACAAGATGCTAACTACTGGATGATCTGCTAACTTTCATTGCAATAAGATCTGCAAACTTTCATTGCAATTCTGGAATGAATCTACACCTGCTTAAGTGCTTAGTGCTAAAAAAGATTGTGGTGATCGAATGTTTCAATGGACTTCTTCAAATTCTGGTCTAGGCCTACTAATTTTGCTGCTAGTTTGAAGCCCGCAAACACAGATAATTGGGCTCAATGCAGTAGCCTAATTGCAGTGTTGCCTTAGAATAGAACTAGGATGGCATGGCTAGTATTATCAACAACAGGGTTGCCAATAAAAATCACAATTAAAGAGGCCCCTACATCGTGTTTGAAGTAGGTCATCTCTGAAATGACTGGGTCAAGCAGGATGGAGTCAATGCCAATCGAATCTAATACAACTGCCCTAACTTTAAAAACCCCATTGGTTTTGCCTTCAGTCCTCGTTAAAATTTATTTACAATAATGTTTACTTGATAATAGCTTTCAATATACTTGTTGTATTATGTCAAAGTGTGTAACGAGTTGGCAGGGGCCATCTCTGCATCATTGCATCTGAATGCAACACAGCTCCTTTCGAAGAAATGTTGACGTGGTAGTGAGTCATTGGCAACAATGTGTCCAATTTGACCAGTCAGAGATTTGAATCGTAGACCTTCCACTCCTGAGACAAACACGTTACTGCTTATCCAACTGGCCAGTGATTTTTTATCTATAAGTTGTTTATTTTCAACAAATATTGATACGTTATACACATAACTTTAGTTTGTTTATGCTGATGAGTTTTCTGGCCTTTTGTCATGGAAAGGTGTCCATCAACATTATGAAGAATTACAGGTGAAAGAGTTGACATGCTTATTGCCTCCAGATTTATTTCAACCATTAGGACAGCCATATTGGCTGCTCTCAGAGTCAGAAAATATGTTGAAGGTTGACCCTTTCAGGTTAGATATTAATGCTTATTGATACATATCACATTTAACTCCTCTTAGGCCTGATAATGGAATTAGGTTCAACAGACCACTTTTGGCAATGGACTAATAGACTTAATATGATCACAAGTTAGTGAGTTCAATGTTTTATTGTGGGCAATTGCTTTAAGCTCTGCATTAAGAGCACTTGCAATGATTATAATAATGATCCAGTTCCAGTTTCTATAGTGTTTACTTAAAAGCACTAAGTTTATAAATGAATGGTAAAGTTTCTTACAAGTAGTCGACAACTTTGCTTTATAATTTGTAATAGATAGTATATTTTGTCTCCAATTAAATTGCATTGAAATGCAATAACAGATACCTAATGGCTGTGTAGGGACCTTCAACAAAGTGGTGCACCTGACCAATGTTTATTGTACATAAATTTAGTTTAATATCAACATTAACATCCACACAAAAATTTGCAGTCAGGATAAACATGGTGATAGATACAGACATTGGCATCATAAATTATTTTTTGTTATAGTTTTGCATGTGGATTTAATTTTAAAAGTCTATGTATGGATGTTTTTGAAATATATAGAATAACAGGCTACTGTAATTGGCAGGTTTGCAAAAATTTTTGAATTCTGCTCAAGTTATGCAAGTATGGTTGTGTTTTGAAGAGTATTGGTAACTTGTGATTGTTTTAAGGATGATCATTTACAATTAATAAATAGAAGTTGTTTTGCAGAACACTTGAGCCTAAGACAAAGGTAGAGAAAGTCTTCCTGAAAATTTTACTGATGCTTCATCCTCGACCATTCCTGATCACAAGGTTTTCTCCACAAGGAGCAATTGCTGTGATCAGAGCAAGAAACAAAGCCTATGTTGATATTGTTTTCAGGTAAGTAAACTTGACTTTATTGGAAGTTTTTTGTATGAGAGAGCATCTATCAATATTTTGCTAAAAATCAGCAAAGTAGTATTATGGTAAAAAGTTTTTTTTCAATGGTTTTATCTTTGTTCAAAATTTTTGAGTAGTTTTAGAATACCGGTACTAGAAATATCATGCAAGTTTTTCATGCTACATAACATTGTTGGGATTATTGCTTTTATTTCTTTTCGCTAGCTAGTGGTACAGGAAATGCCAGTGAGTTAATGAATTAATCTTAATTTTTGCAGACTACACTCTGAATTTCAACTCAATAAAGAACCACAGTTACCATTTTGGTTTACACCTTCTCAGTTTTCCGGTCGTGTAATTATCGCTACTGATGGTACTCATGTCCGTAATTTCACTCTCTATGTGCCGAACAATATGTGAGTGTTTTAGACTAGTTTTGTTTTGTGTGACATTATGAGGTGTGCACTATGCAACTGTGCTCTACTGTTGAAGTTAAATGTTTGAAAAAGATACAGAAGCATAAAAGCATCATAATTTGTATGGCAATATGCAAAAACTGTTGTTTGACTGTTCTTTTCAGGTTTGTGGTTGATGGTTAGGCTCTTAGATACATTGCAAACTTTTGTCAGACTGTACTAAAAAGAAATTTATTAAAATCAAGAAAATATCATTATTTAGTCTATTTCGGATTACTTTCACGTTATTGTGATTTTTGCTTTTTTCATCAGCAATGGATAAGCTTTCCACTTTTTTGTTAATCATGTTAAGGGGGCAGACCTACTTAAAAAAAAAATTTTTAACGTTTTTTAGTTTAGAACGGAATCTAAACCAGAATTTATCGTAGATTCCGAATATGCTGTTAGTTTTTTCAGATTCCAACTACTTATGTCTCAAAAATGCGTTTTTTTGCAAGTACCCTTACCGAAAATTACTCTTTTTTCCAAAAAAAATTTAACAGCAGCCCAACTAGCAAAATTCTTTCAAATTTTGTATTATTAAAAATAAAATAGCGCCACTGTGGTTTTTCTACCACTTTGGTTGTTTAGGACTCTGATTGATTGAAGTTTAGCATTTGTGTGTTTGGAGGAGATAGCAGTATTAGGGCTAGCAGGATGCGATAGGCTATGTAGGCAACTAGTAACAGTGTGCTAGCAGTTTTGAGAGACTCCAAACTTTTGGTTAGTGCAGATGAAAGGCAACAAAGTATTGCTACCAGTACAATCTCTTTCTGGTTGAACAATTTAGGGGTTTTATGTTTTGTTATTGTTTAGATTATCTTATCTGCTTATATAGAATTTGCTTTCATACAGCTGTGAAATGCCTAGAATAAGTAAGCATAAAAGATTCAAAGGTGTTCAAAAGCAATTTTTGTCAAAAGAAAGATCATCAAGTTCTTCGAAAGATTCGTCTTCTACCAGCTCCATAACTAGGTCTGCAGTTACTACTCCTGTGTCACAAAGGAAGTTGCAGAGTAATGCGAGAGTTTCTCTTGATAAAGATTGCAGATTGGAAACTGCATCTCAAACATCTCAAGGCTACCGACTTATCGATCTTGAATGCCTTCAAGAAGCTATGTCAAAACTGCATATGTGCAAGGATGGTAAGTAATTTTGGTTGTAGCCTATGCTACCATGCTTTGCATAGTTTTAGTTTATTGCAAGCAAGCTGATTAGTATCTTGACTATGCTACAGCATAAGAAAAATGTGCCAAAAATTATATCTGTTAGAGTGTGGTTACTAGTTATGCGGTAATTCATGCCAGTAAATCTAGTCTATAGTAACAATATTAGTGTGAACCTAAACTAGTGAGTAGGTTACCATATACATACTGCATTATACATCTACATATTTTAAAAATTTTGCAGGTTCACTGGCAGTTGTTGATACAGGAAAGTATTTTGGTCTCTCTTGTGACTTGGCTTTTCAATGCTCTATTTGCAATAAAATAACGGAGATGACTACATCGAAACGGAAAAAACAATGTCATGAAGTAAATGTAAAAGCAAATTTGGCAATGGCAGAGTTGGGTCAAGGAAGAGAAGCAATGGCAACAGTGTGCAGTATATTTGGCATGCCACCACCATCATCAAAGAGCAGCTGGGAGATGCACAATGAGACTTTATCCAGTGCTGTTTCTTCAGCATGTGACATACAACTCAAGACTGCTGCTAAAAATCTTCGACATGAGCTTTCCAAAGATGATCCGACCATTGAAGAGGACAATGTCATAGATGTGGCTGTGTCCTTTGATGGTACGTGGCACCATCGAGGATTTAAATCATCACATGGTGTAGGTGTAGTTATTTCTGTGGATACAGGTGAAGTGTTGGATGCTGAAGTTATTAGCAAAACTTGCCACACTTGCCAAAGGTCATCCGTTAGCAAGAATGCAGAGGAATTCAAACAATGGCAAGAAAAACATATAAAAGATGGTGAGTGCTTGTGTAACTTCGAGGGTCCAAGCACTGGTATGGAAACTGCTGCAGCTAGAGCTATTTGGTCAAGATCAGTCACCAAGAACAACATGCGTTACACTTCAATTTTGAGTGATGGGGACAATAAAACTGTGCAGGCACTCAATGAAATGAAAGTTTATGGTAGTGACACAGAAATAACAAAATTGGAATGCGTGAATCACATTCATAAGAGAATGGGAACGGGACTTCGAAATTTAGTAAAAAAATCTCCATTCATAAAAGGGGGAAAGGGGGGTCTAACAACTATTTTGATCGAAAAGCTTAGCTCTTACTACAGGAAACACATCATGGATCATGTTACATCATCCAAAAATTCTGATGACATCAATGAAGCTGTCAAGAAAATGAAAATCAATATTTTGGCAGGATTGCATCATTCTGTTCACAATGACAACCCCAACGTGCAACATAAATACTGCATGGATGACTGTGTAAAGTGGTGCAAATATAAAAACCAACTTGAAAATGAAAATTCACCACCATCAACCAATGCCACTTCAAGAAAGAAAAGAACAAAAAAACTACCAGAGAGTTTTCTCCCTCATATGATCCCCTTATATACCCGCCTTTCTGATGAAGCACTATTGAAAAGATGCATTGCTGGATTGACACAAAACCAAAATGAATCTTTTAATGCCACATTGTGGAAGCGGTGTCCAAAAGAGAAATATTTTGGGACTTCAGCCGTTCGACGGGCCTTAGCTCTGGCAATTCTGTTTTGGAATGCTGGTCATCAAGGATTGTACTCAGTGTTCAATGAACTACAAATGGTACCTAATGCTTTTACAAAACGGGCTATTGCTACAAAAGATAAGCAGAGGTTAGCTAGCTCTAGTCGAGCAGTACACGCGAAAAAGAAACGAAAACTAGTACGCGAATCTTCGTGTGACGATTATACACCAGGTGGTCATTGATGTTCTGCAACAAACGGTAGGCTATTTTATTCAACTTTTTTTCTGTTTTTCTTTTTGTGGCATTATATTTTTCATGCCCACTATAAACAAATTGTGGAAAATGACTGTCAACATAATATGTATGTGCTTTTCTTCAAGACAGTAGTTTGTTTTTACTATTTTTTAATTGTTAACTTTAAATGCGATTTTCTCAAAACTGTGTTTTTCTGTACTAAAAATGCTACTACTCAAGATCTGTTCATCCTATTTGGCTAAAATTTGCAGGAGTTATACTTCAGGTAGTAACCAATCTTATAATTGAGCAGATTCTTTAAAAAATGTGAAATGTAGATGTTAGAAGTAAATATATCCGAAAAATTCAAAATTTGAAAGTGCAGTTTGA
Source organism: Trididemnum nubilum (assembly GCA_963965965.1). Taxonomy (NCBI): domain Eukaryota; kingdom Metazoa; phylum Chordata; class Ascidiacea; order Aplousobranchia; family Didemnidae; genus Trididemnum; species Trididemnum nubilum. The sequence goes on from OZ014490.1 coordinate 18,549,125, forward strand.
AAAATTTTTATATTTTTTTATTGGTTGATACTAAGTACAAAAGCTTCAATAGTTCTATGCACCTAGGACCCCTCTACTTCTGTACCAAAGAATGTCAATGTATGTCTTCAACTTTTTTTCTTTTTAGATTTTGAATGCCTACAATGAGTTTTACAGTAGTGCAAGTTCAAAGGACTATATCTTTTTAGACTCTTAACCTATGAAAAAGATATTACCATGGCTGGTTTCAGTTTTTCTTCTTCTTTCTGGCAATATATAACTTGTAGGGGTTATATTAATATATGATAAGTATTATCTTGGATTAATTGCACATATGGCGTTTATGTTTCTAAGTAGGTCTGCCCCCTTAAGTTGTTTTTTTTTTTTGGTTAATGAAGGTCCACACTTCACAGCACAGTCTGCAATTCTGCATTTCTGTAACCCAAAGTATCAAGGTGACATTGACAATATTATTTTGTGCTCTTACTGTTGTCACTGTTGATCCAGCACTTGTGGTTTGGTTGGATTCAGTCCACCACCAGACAGCCTGTTCTTTTCTATCAAAGTAAGCACAATAACTGTTCCAGTACAGATGATACAGTGTAACTATCATTTTACAGATCGTTGAATGTTGATATGGAATGGAATTATCGAAGTGAAGATAATGATACAAACAACATGGAGGTCGATATCGGTTTTATTGAGATGATGCAAGTAACACAGATGGAGCCATCCAGTCCTGTTTATTTAATTGATGCAGATGGTAATCGTATTGATAGAAGGTAGCTTATGATTTATGTATGTTATCAGTGACAGTAGTCCAAGTGCCTAATCAGCAGCGACTAATCATCCCATGCCTAATAGTCACAGTTTGACTTATGAATGTGTGTATGTTATCAGTGGCAGCATAGTTGAATAAACTTTTTATTTCTAATAAATGTTACTGTACGTAAACATGTTATACAGTACTAACGATAAAATAAGACAATCCGTTAAAAACCAGAGCACTATAATAGGATTCATGTGATGCTTGTATATTGTATTTTATCCCTATTGTACATAATGAATTACAACTTATTGAAATATGCCAATTAGAATTAATTTTGCTCAGTCAATTAGGCTGAATTCATTGAACATTAACACATTCTCCTCTGGAAAGGTACTGGTAAGTTTGTGATTCAATTCTTGGATTAGTCATATTGAACACAGTGTTGCCAGTAGCTCACCACTGCTGAAACATTTCTTTCAGGCAAGCTGTGTCGCCACTTTGCATAACTCAGCAGTTAGCAAGTATGGCCAATATTTACTTTTTGTTTCAAAATGATGCTCAATAGAAGCCTATGTGCTGCATGCCAGCATACCCTACTGCATTCACCTCTATCGTAATTTGCGTGGTAAGGAAGTTGTCTTAACCAATGTAGTGCAGCGATCAGAAGAATACAAATGATGTTTTTCAGAGAAATGTGGAAGAATGGTCAAGATGTAAAGTTAGAGTTCGACCGCATCTCTTGGGACAAAGAAATTTCGTTATATGAAGCTCGTCGGCAGATAGATTTGTTATTTTATCCTTTCAAGAAGGTTTGGGATTTTTTGGTTGATTTTTGGTTGTTTGGAATTTTACAGAACATGTTCGTATGTCCCATCATTAAATAATTTTACACTTACAAAGTGAATTGCATAGTAGGGCGGGTCAATTTCAGTAAAAAATGTTTTTTGATTACTTTTGAAATGACGGGGGTCTAAAAATGTGTGTATGTCTGTAGTAACAGAGAATATGTATTTTAATTTAATTGGTCAATTTACCTTAGTAAATCAACACAAATCTAGGAAGAATGAAAAATTGCCCCCCAAATCGCAAAATATATGATTTTATTAGGAGAAATCAAACTCCAATACAGTTAAAACTGATATTGAACTGCTTCAAGGTATGTGATACATATCAGAATAAACTAAAAGGGCTCCAGTATATCATTTAAAAAGTTGAAAACTCATGTGCTTTGTATTTAAGTATTTTTTGCGTCAAAACACTTAAAATTGCGTACTTCTATGTGTATGCGATTTAAAGTGTTTTGACACAAAATATTATTTGTGTCAAAACTATTAGTTATTTGAGTCTTTCCGAAACTTGTTTAGTAGTTTGAGAAGGACACAAATAATGCATAAGTAAATAGTCATTTTGCTGCTTTTTGTTATCCTAAACCTACTGACCTATTCCTTTTTGAGTGTTGCCTTTACTGGTGCAAGTCAATAATTTCAGTTTACAGGAATAGGCCGTTTGCTGTAAATTCTAGCGTTCACCTTGTAAAAAAATTTGAGTGGCAACTTATTTTTTGCTTAAACGCATTGATTTTGATCTCACAAACTCACATGCAAAAGTTCTCCACTTATTTTCCTGCAGTATTTTTTTAATTTGACCTGAAAGTTGGCTTCTAAAATGCGGATGAATACAATCAGACAACCGGAATCGACCAATCATAAAATAGAATTACTTGGGGACTTTCCCTTTAACGAATTTTTAAAAACTGCTTTGGATCAGGACCTGAGGTAGGCCACACTGATTTAACGGTTAGTTTTCTTACTATGTTAGCTTAACTTGGGTTAAGTGGATGCAATAGTTGGATTTGGTCTTAAATTTGTTTCAAAAAGAAATTTTTGGCAAATTACTCGCGATAAATACTAGTATCCATGATGAAACATCGCTTTAAAGTAGACCTAGGTCTACAAAGTATAGATAGCCAGCTACTTGATAACCAAAAGTGATATGACGTGCCAGGCAGAAATTATGAAGCATCGTTTCAAAACAGTACTTTAAAATAGCCTATAGTTACTGGTACAGAGATAATAAAGTTATATGACCTGCCAAGCAGAACATAGTTGCAAACGGCTGTGTTCAGGTATCAGTGGTAATTTTACGACAGTGCTGCGAGAAGGGAGTGACTATTTCACCGAAAATTTTCAAGTTAAAGAGAAGAAAACGAAAATGCGAAATATTCATCTGCGCTTTTTTCATTTGCTTTTTTGGGGGTTAAGATTAGGGTTAAGGTTAGGGTTTGGGTTAGGGTTCGATTTGGGAATAGTTTTAGAGTAATTATTTGAGTTTGGGTTAGATTTGAGTAAGAAATAATAAAAAACTAGATAAAAATTTCCGGTGAAGTAAAGCCTTCCCTGCGAAAATGATTGAGACTTTTAGATTTGAAAATGCGCACAACATGTAGACCTAGCATTGTTTCTCAAACAACTAGGCCTAATGCAGATTATTTTGTATTTGTAGACCTAGCATTGTTGTGCAGGCTCCTAGATAAAATAGAATAGATTTGTACTTCTAGACCCAACTCCCACGAAGACACTGCGACTTGCTATTTGAGATTTTGTTTAACGCTATCTCAATTTTAGCCAAGTAGCACTCTGTTTAACAAAGTTTAAATTTGAGGTGGAGTCCTCGAGGACACATTTTGAAAGTCCTTGACCTCGAAGCTCAAGTGCTTGGCTTTGGAGCCTACAAGCATGGGCGTAGGAGCTCAAAAGGATTTGGGGGGGGGCACCAAACTTTTGCTCGAAAAATAACATTGCATTTTGCCCAAACAGTGATCGGTTTTTCTGTCCAAATTAAGGTGATCTCAAAAAAAACAAGGTCTTCACTGAAATGGAGACGGTTTAACGAATATTAAATTGCCCGAAATTTTGACGCAAACTTGCCCGAAAAATATGAAATTGCCCAAAATTTTGATGCAATATTGCCCAAATAATATAAAATTGCTTGAAATTTCGACACTTTAAAACCAAGCGGGGGGGGGGGGGCAGTGCCCCCCGGACCCCCGCCTCCTACGCCACTGCCTACAACTCCTCAAAAATGTCCTGTTCTTGGCTCAAGGACAGCATTATGTTTTGATTGGTTGAAAAGGAAAATAACCAAACAAAAAATAACCAAAAATTCTAGCTTTTCAATTCATTTTTTTTCCTTATTTGAAAAATATCATATATCGTGATTGCCAAGTCATAGTAAACCTTATTTTAAATGGCATTGTGTGAAAGCTTTAATCGGAGAATGAGGGGCAAAAGGCAGTGTAGAATTGTTATTCTTATTTCTGCTGATATTTCCGGTGCGGGTGGTACAAACCGCAAAGCCTTAAAACCATCAAGAGCTATAACAAGGGATCCGGGGTCCTGACGCAAACATTTTTGAGTTGCTAATGCTAACTCATGACCGTGCTTATCTGAGTATGGACTCGGAAAAAAGTATATGTGCGTGATAATGAAATGTAATACAGTTTCCACAGCAGTAGCGTAGCTAGGGGGGAAGCGGGGGGGTGTGGGGCCTATAGCCTCCCCCATTGGCCTGTCAACCAAAACGCAGAATAAGAAAAATACCACGTTTTTGGGTCTTTTGGGACTGTTTTTTGCGCTGGAATGGACTAAAAAGTGATTTAGAGCATCTTTTGAAACATATCTTCAGGAGAGGCTAATTTGTCAAAAATTAAATTCAAAAATCAGTAAAAACTTTGAAAAATGCCCAACAATAAACAATCAAATTTGATCGCTAGTGTAAAAACGCCAAACATAGGTTTTATTAACAAATATGTTTTATAAACTCAGAAATAAAGGAGAGGGGGGGGGCTATTCAGTGTTGATTAATTACCAATCATTTCTCTCAGATCTCTTTCCATTAGCCTCCCCACCCCTCCCCCCAATTATTTTCCTTTGTAAAATATAGACGAAATAGATTACTCCATGTGAGTTTTATTGAATAATAGGATTTTATGATTTACCAGCATGTAAACAAGAGAACTGCTATGTTATCATTAGCCACCTCCCACATAGCCCATTAATGCAACCAGTTGAATCATGTTGCGCTGCCAATTTCTATATCACTTTTTAAAAGCATTATTTTTATTAAGATAGCCCTAAAATTAAGTTATTTTTGCAAAAAAATTCAAAATTATTGAGTGCTAGGGGCTCTGCCCCCAGACCCCCGTGCCTCCGGCAGCTGGGGGCTTGGCCCCCAGATCCCATTAGACCTCCACCAGCTGGGGGCTCCGTCCCCAGACCCCCAAAACAGCCCCTCCTCATTGCGAATTTCTGGCTACGCGCCTGTACTAGGAATAGCATATTAAACAGCGTATGTTAGTGTATCCGCGATATAACTAACAAAACTTATCTTGAGAAAGCCACCTTGTTCTGAATGTATGCGAGCAAAAATCGCGAAGATTTTTTTTCAAATAAGAAAAAACAGCACTCTAATCACTGTTAAGTGATCTGGGAAAAAGCCACATTTGCTGAGCAATTTTTGCTCTAAAAATCGCCACTAAGAATCCCAAATAACAGAGGCGAAGTCCTCGATGACACATTTTGAAGTCTTTGGCTTTGGCCTCGAAGGTCAAATCCTTGGCCTTAAAGCCTGCAAGTCCTCGAAAATGCCCTGCTTTCGGCTGAGGACATTACATTGTTGAAAATGATCCATGGCCATGAGCTTTTTTCGTTTTATCTTGAAAATTGGCATTTCCTGGCGCGAAGACCTTTTTTTTCGATTTGGAGAACACCTGCGCCTTGTGTCCTAGGCCTCGAAAAGTCAGTCCTTGGCCTTGGTCTCGGATTTTTTTGTATCATTGGCCTAGGCTTCGAACGTTGCATCCTCGACTCCACCTCTGTCCTCGACAAATAATAAACTATACTGTATCACAAAAAAACGCTACATGAGGAGTTAAAAATGTGATCGTGAAATTAAATATAACTATAATTGCTTGAATGGATGGAAAGATGCGCACTGCAGTCAATCAGTTTTTCACACGACGTCATTAAGATGAGGAGAAGCTCCCATGAAAAATTTGGGCCTTTTTCGAAAAAAATAATGATTTATTATTTTTACGTTTCTACAATTGTGAGCTCTTCAGAGGGGGAGGGCGACCCCGGACAAATTGCAAATCTCTTCAAGGCCTTCCTCCTTGATACAGCCCTGCTAAGATTCCCATGTTATTTTTGCCATTAAATACCTTATGTTAAATTTTACAAAGTGACGTTTGGCGGCAGAAACGCGTGCCCTCATTCATCGATATGCAATTAATGAGCTATAGAAAGATATCATTAGTAAAAAAAAGTTTAATTAAAATTAGGATTGGGGAAAATGTGATAAATCTAAAGTTTTTCAACTTAACTTTTACGTTACCGGTATTTTCGTTTTTAAAATTGCTTTGAAAATTTAATTGTTTCACCTCTTTCAAAATCACAAAAATTGTTTTTTTATTAAAAAGAAGTCACTAAAATTGTTCAACGGAGGCATGTGGACTTTGCCCTCGCCCCCAGACCCCGTTTTTTCCAAGGATGTGAGCTTGCAAATACTGGATACGGTACCTTAATTCATTTTAAAAGCATAAATTATTTTACTCTATTTTGCAATACTTTCAGATAATAATATTGTAGTTGCTATACAATGTTTAAAAACTATGATAACATTTTTAAAAATCTGCAAAAAGAAATCGTTCAAACAATGAAGGTTGTTTTGGTAAAGTATTAAAACGGTGGGGATGAGAGATCCATAATCACTCAGAGGACGTTTACTCTGGGGTTTTAACTGATGAAGTTAAGGTCTTAAAATTGACCGTTTCCATGTTCAGAAGTTAGTTACTTTCATTTCGCATAACGGTCTTAATTGTTTTATTACCACGATACCGCTATGGAATGTAATCAAAATTGCTGCTAACGCGTAAAACTTCAAAATAACATTCGTTATTTTTAGAAACTACCATTTTCAAATTATCATGAAAAACTTAACGAAATGCAATGTCTTACACTTTCGCGCTTAAAAACATTCAAAGTTTGCCGACAATAGCTTTTTTAAAAATTTTGTCCTTGGTCCTTGGCTTTGGCCTCGACCAATCCTGTCCTTGGCCCCAAGAGGGTCTGTACTTGAAAAGTCGGTCCTTGGTTTTGGCCTCGAATTTTTTTTCAGCCCTTGGCCTCGAACATTGTGTCCTTGACTCCAGGTCTGCTTCAAATATCGAACACGTAACGAGCAACTTGAATGTGATGATTGATGACCACAACAATTAAAATAATTTGTATTAATGTGATCGGTGATATTATAGAATAAGTTTTGATTTCTCCAAACATTGTTGAAGCTTTAGACATCACCGGCAATCAGCATATTTTGGTTTATTTTTTGCACTTTTCTAAGTAATCAAAAGTGTTCTAATTTATTCTTCAATTGCTACTAGCTTCAGATGCACCCTAGGGTTAGAATTCACCTAGCATACCCATCAAAAATTGATTTTTACCAAAAAATGCGATTTTGCTTTTCATCAACTCAAAAAGTTTTGTGGTTTTGCAAAATTTTGACAAAAACTTCATATTGCAATTTATATTGTGACGTTTCATTCATTCGTTACGTTATTTTGTGACGTCATCGTTGACCAGTTACGTCATTTCAAAAGTACCCTCATCAAAAATCCTGTTTATATCTGTGCAGTTATAAGTTGATATACTGATTTTAAATATTTAACAAGCATTTGAAACAAGTTTGTTTTTGTAGTTAATTTTATTGATTTTTGTTAACTGTTTTCTAGTCAAACAAGGCCCCAAAATTGATTTGATCTGTAGCCCAGTGCTTTTGGAAAAGTTTATGTCATTTTTGTACGTTCAAACAAATGAAGTCAACTCCTATCGATGGTTAATCACTGAAAAATTAAGGGGAAAATTATTAAAAGCTTAAATAAACACAAAAGAAACATTTCGCCGCTAGTAGTGCTAGAGAGCGCTGGGGAGGATTGCTTAATTTAACTTTAAAACCAAACTAGACATTTGCGCATCTGAAAAATTGTCAAAATAAGCAAATAGAAATGATAAAAGGATTTAAATTTGCACATTTTGCGGAAAATATGTAATTTTTAGTTTTGAAAACCCCCAACTTTACCCCCCATTTGCTCGAAAACTGCAGGGTAATTCTTGGAGAACTTTTTATATAAACCTCCTAGGATGAAATACAGTCTATCTGCATCAAAATTTTTTTGCCTCTCAAACTTTTTTACAAACTCGATTTTTAAGCGTCCTAGAATTTACAGCAAACGGCCTAGAAGTAGTACATTGCTAAACATTTGTGTTATTTTTGAAAGTCAGTTCGCAAAAAAATTTCAGTTTTTAACCAGTCCACAGTATAAAAAAGGTTGCCTACCCCTGATTTGGCCTACACTGCACTCTTCTCACCATGACATACTTAATTGCTTAAATTTTGAGGAGTACAGCCTGCTTGATAGCAGTGTTGCTTTATTGACAGCAGTGTTGCTTTATAAGCAAAGCAGATATAGTTGGAGATGAATAAACCATGAGCCTTTAATTCATTAAGTCTTTACTTTGATTTTAAGCAGACTTCGAAAACATTCAATGTATTTCGCAGTTAATTTTGGATTTTTTGGATCCTTACCTTTCAGATTATATTATACTTTCAAATGCGGAATTCGATCTAATCTGTTTGATGTTATCATAAATCCAAATATTTTTGGAATACCACCCAGTCCTATTCCGATCCTTCCTGTTGAGCTTTGGTACAAAGCTTCACTCCCTTGCAGCTGGCCAAAAGTAACTGCAATAAGTGAATGCTGAAAGACTCAAACTGCTAGCCATATCATCCTGGCTTTCCTCAAGTATAAACCACCCCATGGAATAGAGAGACTCTTGTTTCATTAGAACCGGTTACAGAGCACTTGCTGTGAACAGATTATATGAAGCAACAATACGATAGAAGAAGGTGTCGAAGCCCAGCCATATGATTCACAACTACAGACTCAAGGAGAATGGATGCCAAAGTCGTGAAGGTACTAAAACGCAAGACCTCATGGCTTACAAAACTGACGATTAGCATGTGATGTTGAAGTGATTGATACCAATGAAGTTGCTGGTATGCAACTTGACGCAACCAGTTTGATGTGAGAAATTTTTAGGCAACTGATGTGCTTGACAGCGTGTCTCTTGATTGCCTGAATAGAGAATCTGGTATTGAAATGGTAGACTCGGTACAATTTCTGTTCAGGTCATACCAAATGCTATAAAAATTGGTATTTTGTACACACTGTTCAGCAATATAAAGGGCAATGTGAAGCCACTACCGAGTGTTGGTACTTAGGCAGCAGCATGACTTGAAGACCGAAACGTCTATTCGCAGTCTCCTGGCTGAGGCAACTTGGTGAAGAGAGATTTATTTTATTTACAATTATGTATTAAAATCCTTTGGAGCACTCGAAATCTTTTCACCAGCCCCTATGAGACGTTTTGGCATGAAACTCTCTGAAGAAGCCACATTGACATCTTTCGCTCCAAACCGGTTGTAGCAAACACACTTATTCAGATGTTGCATGCGCAGCTACACAATCTTCTTCATATGAGCGTAGGGCGGCCTGGATCCTTTTTGCAAAAATGGCAGCTGGCAACAGCTACTAATGGCTTGCAAATTAATATGGTGCTGAACGACGTACTCCAAACCATATACTTCACCATTGTCCAATAGATTGACCTTAAAAATAGCAAGTGAACTGATGCCACTGGATGAAACTTCATCAAAAAATTGACTTAACATCTGAGATGGTCGTATCTCACCCAAAAGAAAAGACAACTATTGTATGATTTTCTGGATTAATTTGCAATGGAGTCAACCATATTTGGTCCATGAAAAGATTGCATACTTTCTAAAACTGTCTTCAACCAGAATAAGCTTAGAGAATCTCCTACAAGTATTTCCTTAAAGTTAACTTGCAAAGATGCATGTAACCTTGTTGTGGTACAACTTATGCAATGTTTTGCGTCCAGTCTAGATGCATATTTTGAAGAAACCATTTTAGCAGGTCAAAAATTTTTTAAAAGAAAGTGGGAGATAAAGCTTGGGCCATTTTTATAATTGGATGCCTGGGGAGTAAGGCCATGATTATGGTATAGAGTTGCATATGCTATTGAAGGAGCTAGGTTTCTGCCACTCTTTTACACTTTTCATGATGTAAAAATGTCTTGAACACGGATCAAAACTGTAGGAAAAAGGTTACTGAAAAACAGCAAAAATATCGACATTTTTGAGTCAAACTCTCACGTAATTATTGAAAAATCACCTGTGTATTTGAGAATTTTGCGATAGAATACAATTATATCTGGTCTACGGCTATTAGGTGTGGACGTTTAGGTATGGGGCATTTTGGTGCTGCCATTTATGCACTGGGACTAGTATGCACTTGGACTTTTAGGCGCCAGAAGTGAAAAAAATTTTTTTCTCAAAAAAAAGTTTTTCTCCAAAACAAAAATTAAAAAAAATTTTTGGGTTTTAAATAACAGTTTACAATTTTTCATGTAAAACTTTCCATACAAGTGCTATAGTTTAAATTTATCATGCTCACTGCATTCCCTTCATTGAAAATAAAAAGTTAAATGAAAGACGTATCAAGAGGAGCTTTCTCAAAACTGAACACAGTGCTGTTGTCATGGGTAGCCCTCCGACCTATCATTTTATCTCATTCTTAAGAGGGTTGTTGAGGTCACGTAGAAACTCTGGAGAGACTCAGCAATTGGACCACTCCCAAGGTCTGAGCCAGAGTTCAGAGGTCAACAATAGATGGAAAAGAAGGAAAATGGGCTCGCCAGCCATCTTTATCTAACCGTCTAACTTCGCCCTCTGTTGACAAAAAGAATTCTTGTACAGCTTAAAGAATGAGCACAAATGACACTCTCTGCCTGATCCTTTTCCCACCAATCAGTACTTGGCTTTTTTGTATAACCCCCCTTTTTTTTGTGCTCTCTATTCCGACGATTTTTCTTGACTCGTGTCAGATGAAAAGCTTCAAAGGTATTAACATTTTATTCAAAGAAAAAATTGGTTGTTAAAAAAATCTTTTATTTGAAAAAAATGCTTTTGAAAATCAAATGTTTTTGAAAAAAAATTAAAAAAGTTGTTTGTTTTTTTTTGAAAAAAACTGTTATTTGAAACACCAAAATTTATTCTAAAAAAAACTTTTTTTGAAAAAATACTTTTTTGAAACAAAAAAGTTTTTCACCTCTGGTGCCTAAAAGTCCAGGCACCTAATCAGCGATGCCTAAATGTCCTGGGCAAAAACATCTGTGTCTAAAAGTCACTATTGGATTATGTCATTCTAAAACAACATCATCTTTGTAGCTAAGCATCTTTTGCAAAAGCATAATGGTCTATACCAGGGGTCAATGACTTTTTTGTAGTCACGGGCCAAAAGCAAACTAAGATAGGTCTCGGTGGGTCATAATAAATTTTCGCATACAATTTGGCTGTTAAAAGGGGTGATTTTTGGCATTTTAATGTTATGACAATTTGACGTTGTTTATCTGAATGTGGATTCTGTGACTCTGTTGCTTCTGATTAAACCACAGTGTAGCATAGCGTAACCATGTTCATGCACATCACTGTCTGGGAGGCACGACCTAAACTGTCATAGACCATAAATTACGAAAATATGTTAATTTTATTTTTAAAATATTGGAAACTGCTTGGAAAATGGGAAAACAGCTCTATTAACTGCTTTTCTGACGCTTAAATGTGGCTTTCAAATTTCTTTTCCTATACCACATCAAGGGGGGTGTTAAACTTCTACAAATATTCTGTGCATTTTCTAAAAAAAAGTGATTTTTCAGTTCACGATTAAGGTCTTTTGGTAGAGATTCTCATTTGCGGGCCAATGTCTCTTAATATGAGATACTTGATGTTGGTTATTCATATCAAAATGTTTTTTATAAACATCAAGCATTAATTAATATTTCGATTTTAAGTCTTAGCTGCACTGCAACTTAACTAATCTTATTTGCTAAAAAATTTTTAAAATTTGTCAAGAGCTCTTGGACCGGATGATTTTCCTTGGCTGGCTGGATCCAGCCCGTGGGTCATTGGTTGCTGACTCCTGGTCTATACAATAACATGAAAAATGGCTAAAATTTAGAAAAAATGTGAATTTTCATCAATCGATTTACCAAGCCAAAGATTAAAATTTTCTGACGAAACGAGGTTTGGGAAAGTTTGTAGTGAGGTTACAACTTTTTAGCACCCCTCATTTCAATTTCAAAAAATTCGGTAAAATTGACCCGCCGTATTGCATAGGCTAGTATTTTATTGAGTAAAATGTTTTTACTTTTGATTCAGTTTGAATTTTCTTTTTAATAGCAAATATGTCTCCTTTGTAGGAAATTAAACTCATACTTGCTGATGTTTTCTGGTTTGATGAAGTATTCTAGTTTATAGTCCTGGAAATTAATTAGTTATTTTTTTAGTTGTTTCAAGGCCATTGACTGAATTTTCAATGAATAATTAAAATAATTTTAAACATTTTTTTTTCAAATGATCAAAAAATTAATAAGATTTTGCTCTTTTTTCTTGTAAGCTCTACAGTTATTGTGCTTTATTTGTAAAAATGAGCAACAATTTTCGAAACGAACTAAAAAACATAGTTATGCATGTATATTGAATATCCTGGAAATTTTGACATTTGATCAACAGTTTCAGGTACAAGCATAAACTTAGCATTAAAAATATGTGTAGGAACAGTCAGTGCTATGACAGCTTTTTTCTGCTAAAGCCATCTGGATATTTTAACGCATTTACTTTGACAATTTGACAAATAATACAGCATCAATTTATAATTATTTTTTAGGTTGAATATTTGCCTTTTGCTGAAGCCTTTAAACGTGCCAAAGTTGAGAAAAAACTTGTTCACCAAATTGTTTTGTGGGGAGCATTGGATGATCAATCTTGCTGAGGATCAGGGCGAACTCTTCGAGAAACAGCCTTGGAGAGTTCGCCTGTTATGAACTTGCTTCAAGTGAAATTTTTGAAGTACGTTTAATTTTCACTAGTTTTTATCATCATAGGTTTTTGCATCATCGTAACATCAGTTTTGAAATTGTTGGTTTGTAGTCTCCCAAGCCGTCATCAGAACAAGATGATCCCAAACGATAATCCGTTAAGTAATTCATTACCTGGATTAACTCACCACTGACACATGTTGCATTCTTTTGTAGTCCTCGTTTTCACAGCCGAAAAGTTATGCTTGTAACAAAAATAATCTTGTTCCTGGTGTAGTATTTTATCATTGCTCTTGAAATCTGTTCAAGCAAGACATAAGATTATGATGATGAAATTATATGACTCAAAGAGTTTTGTTAAAGCTAAAACATAAATTATTATAATTAAATGTATGAAAAAAACAAGTGAAGATATATATATGCATTGCAATGGATAGAAAGTCACATAGAGCAGCAGTTCAGTTTACATCAGATAGTGCAGTTGAGATGGAACAGTTTCACAACTAAGATGGACTTCAATTTTGTAACTTTTTGAGCTCAAAATGATTATTGTACTGTAGTTACTACCAGCAAATAACAATGCTATTTTAAACATTAATGGAAACTTTTTCCACCTTGGAAACTCAAGCAATTCAAGCGACTTCAAACTACCTGACTACTAACATGAGGGTTAGTTGGTGGTCAATTGATTTATGGTCGGTTGTAATGGACCCTTTGAAATGGCCTCAAGTCAGCTTCAGCTGAATTACATGATATGCTGCAGAAGATGTTTAAACAAGATTGATATATCATTTAGTACTTGGTCTCTGATGCTTGATTTAAAGATGATTAGTGAGGACAACTCTTCTGCACTATTCCAACAAGCTCGCCTCTCCTTGCAAGCCTACAGTTTTCCTGTTCAATCAATGATATCTCTTCCTAATGGGACTGTGGTAAGTATGTGGATAAATCTTTACAGGATAATTCCAAGTTAATTGGGACTTCCGCGACGCTTTGCGTCAGAAGTCCTTATGTTTTTTCAGTGAAAAATTACGAATTCGTAAACAAAAATAAAAAACGCTCTAATTTTGAAACGGCTAAAGGTAGAAACTTAAAATTTAGATCTCAGCTGGCGCACATATGAATCATTCTTAGTGCAAATTTTGGGGGCAATCGGTCAGGTGATATGGGTTTCCGTGCCAAAAAATGAAATGCCAATTGTAGGTTTAAACAGCTCTAGCTCGAAAACTAATGGCTTTAGGAGAATAAAACTTTCGAATTTAGAAGTGTCTGGGCATGCCCTTTCAGCTCTCAAAAATAAACCATGACGATTCCGACACTTTTTTTTTTCTTTATTGGGACTTCCGCGATGCTTTGCGTTAAGAGTCGTTATGTTTTTTTCCGTCATATTTTACGAATTCATAAACAAAAATAAAAAAACGCTGTAACTTTGAAACGGCTAAAGGTAGAAACTTGTAATTTAGATCTTAGCTGGGGCACATATGAATCATTCTTAGTGCAAATTTTGCGGGCAATCAGTCATGTGATACGGGTTTCCGAGCCAAAAAATGAAATGCCAATTTTAGGTTTAAACAGCTTTCGCTCGAAAACTAATCACACTAAGGGAATAAAACTTTCGAATTTAGAAGCGCCTGGGCATGCACTTTCAGCTCTCATAAATAAACCATGACGATTCCGACACTTTTTTTCTTTATTTATTTTATTTATTCAGCAAATCACATTATGGTGACAAATACTCGAAAACCACCAAAGCTAGAAACTTGAAATTTGGACAGATTATAAGTCTATACATGAACTTGCGTCCCTGCAATTTTGGAGGCGCTACGTCACTTGGTTTGGGGCTTATGCACCCCAAACTTGTGACAGCGAAGTTGATTAAGTGATTTTAGTCACACTAAAGCTAGAAACTTGAAATTTTTTACAGATGATTAAGTATATACATGAACTTGCGTCTCTGCAATTTTGGAGGCGCTACGTCACGTGGTTTGGGATATATGCACCCCAAATTTGTGACAGTGAAGTTGATTAAGTGATTTTAGTCACGTACTTGCGCGTGCTGCCTTGGCCGAATGGTTAAAGGCGCCAGTGCTGAAATCCTAAGACCTGGATTCAATTCTGTAGTTGGCCATCGCTTTTATCATACTAATATTTCATTGAATCTAGCATATATATTTTTTTCCCATTATGACAAAATTGTTTATAATATTTTTTGTTTGACACGAGGTATGATCAGAGGGTATCAGGTTTGATTCTCTGTGAAGACGTCCCAAAAATCAGTTTTTCAAGACCTCAAGCTAGCGCGCTAGTTTTTTTTTTGCTACCACTAAAAATTTTGAAGACAAGAATATTTTGACGTACTTTGGAGGTAGGCACCTATGCGTGCGTGCTGCCTTGGCCGAATGGTTAAAGGCGCCGCTGCTTGAAACCTAAGACCTAGGTTCAATTATCTACTTGGCCATCACTTTTATCAAACCAAGATTATATTAAATCTAGCATATATATATATTTTTTTTCAGGTACGACCAAATCGCTTTCAATATTT
This sequence comes from Trididemnum nubilum, assembly GCA_963965965.1. Taxonomy (NCBI): domain Eukaryota; kingdom Metazoa; phylum Chordata; class Ascidiacea; order Aplousobranchia; family Didemnidae; genus Trididemnum; species Trididemnum nubilum. The sequence goes on from OZ014490.1 coordinate 18,564,432, forward strand.
TTTGTTTGACGCTAGGTATGATCAGAGGGTATCAGGTTTGATTCTCTGAGAAGACCCCCCAAAAAACACTTTCTAAACACAACAAGCAAGCGCGCTAGATTTTTTGGGTGTCCGTAGAACTTTTTAGACAAAACTATTTTGACATAATTATGGAGTAGCAACCTCCCAAAACCCCGAAATGGACCCAAACAAATATCAGTTTTTTTGACGGCTTAAGCTAGGGTGCTACATCTTTGATATCAAGAAACAACAAAGAAACAACTACCTTGATTTAGTTTCGGGGTACCACCCTGCTGGGGACCCCCCAAGTTGGACCCCCAAAAATCAAATTATTGCTTGACCAAGTTTACGATGCCTGTGTTTTTGATATCAGTAGATATTTCAGAGGCAAACATTTTGACAGAGTTTGGGGGTACCACCCCCCTCCCGAGGACCCCCCAAATGGACCCCTTAAATATCAATTTCTTCAACGACTTCTGTTAGAGTTCTAGTTTTTATTTGATATTATGAAATACTGAAAAGACAAACACTTGGACATACTTTGAAAGTGCCACCCCCCAGAAATCCCCAAATGAACCTCACAAAAATCAATTTTTGGACGATTTAATCTAAGGCTTCGTTTTTTTGATATTAGTAGCTAATAGGTATTTAAGCGACAAAAAATTGACATAGTTTGGGGGTACCCTCCCCCCAAAAACTCCCAATCGTCATTGTGTTGAACGGCTTAAGCTAAAACTCCAGTTTTCTTGTATATAATATGGGGTACCACACTCCCGGATATCCCCACGTAAACCCCACAAAAATCAATTTGTTGATCTTAAGCTAAGGCTCCAGTTTTTTTTTACATCAAAAGATATTTAAGAGACAAAATGTTTGACATAGTTTTGAGTACTCCTCTTCAGAATCTTCTCAAATGGACCCCCCAAAATTAATTATTTTGAACGGCTTTAGCTAGGGCGCTAGATTTTTTGGATATCAATAGATATTAAAACGACAATTTTTTACATGGTTTGGGGGTACCAACCCCCAACATGGACCTTCCCAAAAACTCCTTTTTAAAAACTAAATTTCCCAATTGATTTTAGTCAGTTGGGTTCATATGCTGAGTTGGCGTAATGATTAAAGGCGCCAAGGTTTGAAATTGTCGTGAATGAACTGAGCTGTGTTCAAATACTTAGTCAATCATTGTTTTTACCCAAACCACAAACGATTTAAATCCCACATTTATTTTTTTCATGAAACAAATTTAGTTTGTTTACATTGCATACGATTGAGTTTTACAGAAATATCGGTAACCATGAAAGTATGAAGGGGAGAATGATGGTGAAATGGAACTGGCGGAAGTCCCATATAATTTTCCTGCGGGAAAATGAACATCTAGTTTATTTATTTATTCATTTATTTAAGCAAATCACATTATGGGAACAAAAACTTCGAAACCACTGAAGCTAGAAACTTGAAATTTGGACAGATGATAAGTCTATTCATGCACTTGCGTCACTGCAATTTTGGAGGCACTAAGTCACGTGGTTTGGGGCATATGCATCCTAAACTTGTGACAGCAAAGTTTATTAAGTGATTTTACTCACGGATGTGTGCATGGTGCCATGGACAAAAGGTTAAAGTCGCCAGTGCTTGAAACCTAACACCTGGGTTCAATACTCTGGTTGGTTATCGCTTTTAGTAAACCAACATTATATTGAATCTAGCGTACTAATTCTTTTTTTCCATTATGACAAAATCGTTTATAATAGTTTTTGTTTGACATTACGTATGATCAGAGGGTATCAGGTTTGATTCTCTGTGAAGACGTCCCACAAATCAGCTTTTCAAGACCTCAAGCTAGCGTGCTAGTTTCTTTTGCTATCACTACAAAATTTTAACAACAAGAATATTTTGACGTACTTTGGAGGTAGTCACGCTTGTGTGCTGCCTTGGCCAAATGGTTAAATGCGCCAGTGCTTAAACCTAAGACCTGGGTTCAATTATCTACTTGGTCATCGCTTTTATGAAGCCAAGATTATATTTAATCTAGCATCTTAATTTTTTTTGATTATGACAAAATCGCTTTGAATATTTTTTGTTTGATGCTAGCTATGATCAGAGGGTATCAGGTTTCATTATTTGTGAAGATGCCCCCAAAAACACTTTCTTAATACCACAAGCAAGCTCGCTACTTTTTTTGGGTGTCAGAAGAACTTTAAGGACAAAACTATTTGACATAATTTGGGAGTACCAACCTCCCAAAACCCCGAAATGGACCCAAACAAATATCAGTGTTTTTGATGACTTGAGCTAGGGTGCTACATCTTTGATATCAAGAAACAATTAAAAGACAAATACCTTGACAGTGTTTGTGGGTACCAACCTCCCGAGGACCCCCCCCAAGTGGTCACCCCAAACATCAATTTTTTGAACTGCTTAAATAGGGTGCCAGTGTTTTTCGATATCAGTTGATATTTAAGAGGAAAATATTTTGACGGGGTTTAGGGGTACCAACCCTCTCGAGGACCAAAAGGGGCCCCCCAAAATCAGTTTTTTGAATGATTTAATTTAAGGTGCCAGTGTTTTTTGATATCAGTAGATATTTAAGAGACAAATACTTTGACGTGGTTTGGGAGTACCACACCCCTCGTGGACCCCCAAAAATCAATTTTTAATCGGCTCGGGCTAGGGCACTAGTGTTTTTTGATATCAGCAAATTTCTAAGAGACGAATATTTTGACATCGTTTGGGGTATTACCCCCGAGAATTCCCCAAAAAATAAATTTTTGATCGGCTCAAACTAAGGTGCCAGTTTTTTTAGGCTATCAACACATACTCAACAGAAAACATTTTGACATAGTTTGGTGGTGCCAATCCCCCCCTTGAGGACCCCCCAAATAGACCCCCAAAAACCAATTTCTTGAGCGACCTAATTTACAGTGCCAGTGTATTTTCATATCAGTACATATTTAGAGGCCAATAGTTTGACAGAGTTTAAGGGTACCACCCCGCTGAGGCCCCCTTCCAAATGGACCCCCCAAAAAACAATTTTTTGAATGGCTCAAACTAGGGTGCCAGTGTTTTTTGCTATCAGTAGATATTTAAAATACCAATATTTCGACTTGGTTTGGAGGTATGGCCCCCCTCGGGGATATCCCCAAAACCAATCTTTTGAACGACTTCATTTCTGGTGCAAGTGTTTTTTGATATCAGCACTAGATCTTTTGGAGATGAATATTTTGAAATAGTTTGGGGTGCCACCCCCCCCAGGGACCCCCAAAACAAACCCCCAAAAATTAATTTTTTGATTGCCTCAAACTAGGGTATTAGTTATTTTTTTACTATCAGCCCATATCTAAAACACGAATGTTTTGACATCATTTGGGAATACCCCCCCTAGGACCGCCCCCCAAAATGGACCCTCCAAATATTAATTTTTAGATTGGCTCAAACTAGGGCGCCAGTTTTATTTTTTGATAGCAACAGATACAACAGACAAATATTTCGAGATAGTTTGAGGGTGCCACCCCCCCCAGGGAAGCCCCCCCAAAGTGGACCCCCAAAAATCAAATTATTGCACGAACAAACTTACGATGCCTGTGTTTTTGATATCAGTAGATATTTCAGAGGCAAACATTTTGACAGAGTTTGGGGGTACCACCCCCCTCCCGAGGACCCCCCAAATGGACCCCTTAAATATCAATTTCTTCAACGGCGTTTGTTAGAGCTCTAGTTTTTATTTGATATTATGAAATACTGAAAAGACAAACACTTGGACATACTTTGAAAGTGCCACCCCCCAGAAATCCCCAAATGAACCTCACAAAAATCAATTTTTGGACGATTTAATCTAAGGCTTCGTTTTTTTGATATTAGTAGCTAATAGGTATTTAAGCGACAAAAAATTGACATAGTTTGGGGGTACCCTCCCCCCAAAAACTCCCAATCGTCATTGTGTTGAACGGCTTAAGCTAAAACTCCAGTTTTCTTGTATATAATATGGGGTACCACACTCCCGGATATCCCCATGTAAACCCCACAAAAATCAATTTGTTGATCTTAAGCTAAGGCTCCAGTTTTTTTTTACATCAAAAGATATTTAAGAGACAAAATGTTTGACATAGTTTTGTGTACTCCTCTTCAGAATCTTCTCAAATGGACCCCCCAAAATTAATTATTTTGAACGGCTTTAGCTAGGGCGCTAGATTTTTTGGATATCAATAGATATTAAAACGACAATTTTTTACATGGTTTGGGGGTACCAACCCCCAACATGGACCTTCCCAAAAACTCCTTTTTAAAAACTAAATTTCCCAATTGATTTTAGTCAGTTGGGTTCATATGCTGAGTTGGCGTAATGATTAAAGGCGCCAAGGTTTGAAATTGTCGTGAATGAACTGAGCTGTGTTCAAATACTTAGTCAATCATTGTTTTTACCCAAACCACAAACGATTTAAATCCCACATTTATTTTTTTCATGAAACAAATTTAGTTTGTTTACATTGCATACGATTGAGTTTTACAGAAATATCGGTAACCATGAAAGTATGAAGGGGAGAATGATGGTGAAATGGAACTGGCGGAAGTCCCATATAATTTTCCTGCGGGAAAATGAACATCTAGTTTATTTATTTATTCATTTATTTAAGCAAATCACATTATGGGAACAAAAACTTCGAAACCACTGAAGCTAGAAACTTGAAATTTGGACAGATGATAAGTCTATTCATGCACTTGCGTCACTGCAATTTTGGAGGCACTAAGTCACGTGGTTTGGGGCATATGCATCCTAAACTTGTGACAGCAAAGTTTATTAAGTGATTTTACTCACGGATGTGTGCATGGTGCCATGGACAAAAGGTTAAAGTCGCCAGTGCTTGAAACCTAACACCTGGGTTCAATACTCTGGTTGGTTATCGCTTTTAGTAAACCAACATTATATTGAATCTAGCGTACTAATTCTTTTTTTCCATTATGACAAAATCGTTTATAATAGTTTTTGTTTGACATTACGTATGATCAGAGGGTATCAGGTTTGATTCTCTGTGAAGACGTCCCACAAATCAGCTTTTCAAGACCTCAAGCTAGCGTGCTAGTTTCTTTTGCTATCACTACAAAATTTTAACAACAAGAATATTTTGACGTACTTTGGAGGTAGTCACGCTTGTGTGCTGCCTTGGCCAAATGGTTAAATGCGCCAGTGCTTAAACCTAAGACCTGGGTTCAATTATCTACTTGGTCATCGCTTTTATGAAGCCAAGATTATATTTAATCTAGCATCTTAATTTTTTTTGATTATGACAAAATCGCTTTGAATATTTTTTGTTTGATGCTAGCTATGATCAGAGGGTATCAGGTTTCATTCTCTGTGAAGACGCCCCAAAAAGCATTTTCTTAATACCACAAGCAAGCTCGCTACTTTTTTTGGGTGTCCGTAGAAATTTTTAGGACAAAACTAATTTGGCATAATTTGAGGGGACCAACTTAGTCACGTTCGTGCGCGTGCTGATTAGCCAAATAGTTAAAGTCGCCAGTGCTTGAATCCTAAGACCTGGATTCAATACTCTGGTTGGTCATTGCTTTTATCAAACCAACATTATGTTGAATCTAGCATACTAATTTTTTTTTTGATTACGACAAAATCGTTTGTAATATTTTTTTGTTTGACACTACATATGACCAGAGGGTATCAGGTTTTATTCTCTGTGAAGACACCCCAAAAAGCACTTTCTTAGCACCATGAGCAAGCACGCTACTTCTTTTGGGTGTCTGTAGAAATTTTTAGGACAACACTATTTTGACATAATTTTGGGGGACCAAAACCCCGAAATGGACCTGAACAAATATCAGTTTTTTTGAAGGCTTTTAAGCTAGGGTGCTACATCTTTGATATCAAGAGATAAATACCCTAACGGGAGAATGATGGTGAAATGGAACTGGCGGAAGCCAGTGCTGGAATCCTAAGACCTGGGTTCAATTATCTACTTGGCCATCACTTTTATCAAACCAAGATTATATCGAATCTAGCATATTAATTTTTTTTTGATTGCGGCAAAATTGCTTTGGATATTTTTTGTTTGACACTAGGTATGATCAGAGGGTATCAGGTTTCATTATTTGTGAAGATGCCCCCAAAAACACTTTCTTAATACCACAAGCAAGCTCGCTACTTTTTTTGGGTGTCAGAAGAACTTTAAGGACAAAACTATTTGACATAATTTGGGAGTACCAACCTCCCAAAACCCCGAAATGGACCCAAACAAATATCAGTGTTTTTGATGACTTGAGCTAGGGTGCTACATCTTTGATATCAAGAAACAATTAAAAGACAAATACCTTGACAGTGTTTGTGGGTACCAACCTCCCGAGGACCCCCCCCAAGTGGTCACCCCAAACATCAATTTTTTGAACTGCTTAAATAGGGTGCCAGTGTTTTTCGATATCAGTTGATATTTAAGAGGAAAATATTTTGACGGGGTTTAGGGGTACCAACCCTCTCGAGGACCAAAAGGGGCCCCCCCAAAATCAGTTTTTTGAATGATTTAATTTAAGGTGCCAGTGTTTTTTGATATCAGTAGATATTTAAGAGACAAATACTTTGACGTGGTTTGGGAGTACCACACCCCTCGTGGACCCCCAAAAATCAATTTTTAATCGGCTCAGGCTAGGGCACTAGTGTTTTTTGATATCAGCAAATTTCTAAGAGACGAATATTTTGACATCGTTTGGGGTATTACCCCCGAGAATTCCCCAAAAAATAAATTTTTGATCGGCTCAAACTAAGGTGCCAGTTTTTTTAGGCTGTCAACACATACTCAACAGAAAACATTTTGACATAGTTTGGTGGTGCCAATCCCCCCCTTGAGGACCCCCCAAATAGACCCCCCAAAAACCAATTTCTTGAGCGACCTAATTTACAGTGCCAGTGTATTTTCATATCAGTACATATTTAGAGGCCAATAGTTTGACAGAGTTTAAGGGTACCACCCCGCTGAGGCCCCCTTCCAAATGGACCCCCCAAAAAACAATTTTTTGAATGGCTCAAACTAGGGTGCCAGTGTTTTTTGCTATCAGTAGATATTTAAAATACCAATATTTCGACTTGGTTTGGAGGTATGGCCCCCCTCGGGGATATCCCCAAAACCAATCTTTTGAACGACTTCATTTCTGGTGCAAGTGTTTTTTGATATCAGCACTAGATCTTTTGGAGATGAATATTTTGAAATAGTTTGGGGTGCCACCCCCCCAGGGACCCCCAAAACAAACCCCCAAAAATTAATTTTTTGATTGCCTCAAACTAGGGTATTAGTTATTTTTTTACTATCAGCCCATATCTAAAACACGAATGTTTTGACATCATTTGGGAATACCCCCCCTAGGACCGCCCCCCAAAATGGACCCTCCAAATATTAATTTTTAGATTGGCTCAAACTAGGGCGCCAGTTTTATTTTTTGATAGCAACAGATACAACAGACAAATATTTCGAGATAGTTTGAGGGTGCCACCCCCCCCAGGGAAGCCCCCCCAAAGTGGACCCCCAAAAATCAAATTATTGCACGAACAAACTTACGATGCCTGTGTTTTTGATATCAGTAGATATTTCAGAGGCAAACATTTTGACAGAGTTTGGGGGTACCACCCCCCTCCCGAGGACCCCCCAAATGGACCCCTTAAATATCAATTTCTTCAACGGCGTTTGTTAGAGCTCTAGTTTTTATTTGATATTATGAAATACTGAAAAGACAAACACTTGGACATACTTTGAAAGTGCCACCCCCCAGAAATCCCCAAATGAACCTCACAAAAATCAATTTTTGGACGATTTAATCTAAGGCTTCGTTTTTTTAATATTAGTAGCTAATAGGTATTTAAGCGACAAAAAATTGACATAGTTTGGGGGTACCCTCCCCCCAAAAACTCCCAATCGTCATTGTGTTGAACGGCTTAAGCTAAAACTCCAGTTTTCTTGTACATAATATGGGGGTACCACACTCCCGGATATCCCCATGTAAACCCCACAAAAATCAATTTGTTGATCTTAAGCTAAGGCTCCAGTTTTTTTTTACATCAAAAGATATTTAAGAGACAAAATGTTTGACATAGTTTTGTGTACTCCCCTTCAGAATCTTCTCAAATGGACCCCCCAAAATTAATTATTTTGAACGGCTTTAGCTAGGGCGCTAGATTTTTTGGATATCAATAGATATTAAAACGACAATTTTTTACATGGTTTGGGGGTACCAACCCCCAACATGGACCTTCCCAAAAACTCCTTTTTAAAAACTAAATTTCCCAATTGATTTTAGTCAGTTGGGTTCATATGCTGAGTTGGCGTAATGATTAAAGGCGCCAAGGTTTGAAATCGTCGTGAATGAACTGAGCTGTGTTCAAATACTTAGTCAATCATTGTTTTTACCCAAACCACAAACGATTTAAATCCCACATTTATTTTTTTCATGAAACAAATTTAGTTTGTTTACATTGCATACGATTGAGTTTTACAGAAATAGCGGTAACCATGAAAGTATGAAGGGGAGAATGATGTTGAAATGGAACTGGCGGAAGTCCCATATAATTTTCCTGCGGGAAAATGAACGTCTAGTTTTTATAAGTTTTAACGTTATTTCACATGAACTCATTAATTGTTAATTGTTTTATATGGGAAGCAAAAAAGGCTTTTTCTAACTTCTTAATCAAATTTCTGAAAGCACCAAATTAGTCATGTGGGTTGGTGTTCCTCTAAAGTTTTGTAGAATAATTGATTTGTGGTTAATGACTTCATCACCGTATAAAATATCAAGGCCAATTTTTGTCATGAACAATGCCATTTTTCAATTATGTCATTTTAAATCTGAATCACAAAATACTGTAGACAAAGTGTCTACATTGATGTCATTATTGTGAAATATGGGCTCAAAAAACTGGGAATATGCTAAATTTAAACTGTTTTTTGAAGGGGTTTATCTTGAAAGAACTGGGATAAAACTGGTTTAATTACTGCTGCAATTTTGTAAAATTTTGCTCAAGCAAAGATATCAAGCAGTTTTTGCAAACTTAACCATCGAAAATGTTGCTCTGTTTAGCATTATATTAGTGTTTGCTCTTTAACTGCCTGTGTAGGCAGAAAGGCCAATGGTAGCTTATTATTCGAGCACCTACTAAAAGATGAGTTAATTATGGAATGCTGATTAGATACTTGCCAATGTGCTACACCTGAGCAGAGTTGACCATACAAATGCCCTTTATTCTCTTGTTTTATGTATATCATGTTAGATGTTTGCTAAGTTTCTAGAATCTTTACAGAATATCAAAGTTTTTTCAGAAATAATCACAAATTTTGATCTTAATATTTACAAATTTTGGAAACAAAAATACTCTGCAAAAACAAGCACTGCTTAAAAATGTGAAAGAGTAAGAGCATTGTAGAAGCTTCATTTTTAAGCTGGCAGAAGTTGCCTGCATGCAGAAATATGTGAGATGTTAATGTATTTCAATTTTGTAATTTAAAGCTGGTTTAATTTCGGTAACTGATTTGATATTCTGGAATGAATATCTCTAAATATTGCCTTGTTTGCTAAACTTTGCATTCTGATAGACTAAACGGTGCAGCACAGACTTTACAGTAATTTGAAAAGTATTTCTGTGTTGCTAAGATTATTTTAATTTTTAGATATTTTCTCTTAATGCAAACGATTGGTTGGCTGAAATCGATGAAAAATCTGTGCCTAGTCAAGAATGGTAAGTACTGGAGTTTTTTTTCAGACTTGCTTACACATGTCTTTGGAACTGTTGATGACTTAATAGTAGTGTTTTGGTAATAAATAATGTGAAACAAGACAACTGATTACTGCATATTGATGCAAACCAACTTACTGCCAACATCGGGATTAATGGGCAGTTAGTTTTTGACAGTGAGTTGTTGTGTACCCTAATGTTCAACACAATTAGTTGCATTTTTATCAGAACAAAATACTACATCAAAAGTGTGGCAGTGGCATAGCTCAGTTGATTAGGATTTCTGACTGTTTAATATTTATATAAAGATGAAGTTTTCAAGTCTTTAGAAAAGATGTAATTGTTTAGCCCATCATTTCAGACAAGTTTTAGACTAGTGAACAACTGCTTGTGGTATACTGGAAAATGCACAGTTGAGGTATTTTTGAAGCAAGCAATTGGCCATTCCGAAACATATTCACTAAGTTGTTTTTCTATTAGTCCACACTGTAAAAGAAAAATTATGCACTGCCAACTTTGAAGATGGTGCAAAAATCCCAAGCTTGTTTTTCGATTCCACCAATGGGTGTTTTGCCACCAAAGGTGATTTTTATACCACTATACATCTTTAAGATGGAAATATCCACTTTATTCATTCCACCTTTTTGGATGGAAATCGTGAACCATGTTTAGGTGCCAAATGCCACCCCTTTCATTCCACCCTACAGTGAAACAAAGGTGGTACGTGACACCCTAACATGGTTCACAATTTCCTCCCAAATGTAGTCATTGTTCACTTCACCGTATCCACCCTAAAGTTGGATTTAATATCACGCCTGCTGCTACCTCATCATGCAATTTTGTTATCATTTGAGCTTGGTAGTTTACTATTTTAACTTCTTGACACTTTTTGCAGTTTATTTGTTGTTATCGTTGTATTTGGAGGTTTCGACAATTTCACAATTCATCTCTGTATACAGGGTGGCCCATAAGTAGGTATACAGTTATTAAAAGTAGGGTTTAGGTTCAAAAGTAGGTTTGTAGTTCTCATTTAGGCACTTTTAAAGTTCAAGAATGCTAGTTATATCTTAGACCAGTGGTTCTCAACCTGTGGTACGCAAAAACTTTTTAGGCGGTACGTGAGTCACTTCCAATATTTTTATAAAAAAGCCTGGATTCATCGCTCTCTGGTATTTTATTCATCGGGTTTTGTTTCTAAATAAATCAGCTTTCCGAAAGCTTGTGATTTTCATTGTTTCGTATTATTGTGATCTTCGTGCATGTAAAGCAGCACAAAATTATGTGTCACTAACAAAACTAAGAGTTTTGCAAGAAGCAAATTATTTAAAAAATGTAATTAACTATAGTTAAATTTCTTAATCAACCCTGCATTATGCGCAAGGAAAGCGTGATTGGCGTACGTGAAATATGGTTTCATCTCAGTTGATCGCTAGTTCGCTACGGCGAAGTTCTTCCACAATGTGCTGGTTGCATAAAAATACTCTTCAAAGCTACTATGAAGCTCAGGCACTGGCTCGAATGCCTTGTAGAACAAACCACGTTGACAAAGCGAACCAAGATTAGAGCTAATTCTAGCGATTGGGCGGGAAAGCCACGGAGCACAGCATGGTCAACTAGCTAAATCTAGAAGGGAGCAGATCTTATGAAGTCGCTACCTATTGGCAAAAAATATGCAAGCCCATACAATAGCAAAGTTCAGGAGTGTTTTACCCCTATTTGAAGCTTATGTTTAACGAAACTATGATGCATAGCATCGCAATAAAATGATTGCACGACTAAAAGTTCGAAGTTTGGATTTGGCAAGTAACTTCGAATTTGTAGAAGTTGATGTCACTGCTCACCAGCAATCATTAAGATGTTCTACAAAAAGTGGTACGCATTGAAAATTCTGGATGTCCTTGTGGTACGATGTCGTGAAAAGGTTGAGAATCACTATCTTAGACAGAAACTGTTTAATCTCTTAAGTGCTCAAAATGTCCTCAGCCAACATTGCAACATTCTTCACACCTGTCCAAAACACTCTGACACATAGTGCGACACAAATTTCGATCTTCATCAATTTCTCTGAATGCGTCATGAATGTAATCTTTTAATTCATTTACTGTTTTGGGATTCTTCTCACACACCTTATTCTTAACGTCACCCCCCAAAAAGAAATCCATTGGTGTCAGGTCAGGTGAGCGTGGTGGCCATTTAATGCTACCTCTTCTTTCAAACCAACACTGTGGAAAGACTTCGTTAAGGTAATCTCTTACTCTTAACGCATAATGTGGAGGTGCTCCATCTTGCTGAAAGAAGAGTTTATCGAAGTTAGGTTTGATTTGGAGTTATGGCATTACCACTTCACGAAGCATTTCCAAATAGTTCTCTCCATTCACACTTCCATCAAAAAAAAAAAAAAGGGTTCTGCAACACCTTCATTAGATAATGTGCCCCAAACTGTAACACCAGGCTGGTTAAGTTGGATTTCTATGGGGCGCCGTTTGGAAAAAAACTATTTGTTTTGTGAACCATGTTTTTTAAGCTTATTTAGACCATAATTTGTCCGATATATATATCGGAAATATCCGACTTATATATCAGACAAATTGTACTCTAAGTCGGACCAAAAAACACGCGCAAAATAAGTCGGATATTTCTAACTTATATATCGGACAAATTGTGCTCTAAGTCGGACCAAAAAGCGCATGCAAAATAAGTCGGATATTTCTGACTTATATATCGGACAAATTATGCTCTAAGTCGGACCAAAAAGCGCGTGCAAACTAAGTCGGATATTTCCGACTTATATATTGGACAAATTGTGCTCTAAGTCGGACCAAAAAACACGTGCAAAATAAGTCGGACAAAACTTTTTGTCTGACTTATTTTGTCCGATATGGTTCATATGAGCTATCTCAGACAACATCTAGAAGTATCACGTGACTTTCGTGATGTACGCTTCTGCATTGAAGCCTAGTCTAACTTACGTCTTTCAAGCTTTGAGTCAGTTAGGACCTAGAAATACTGAATATTTCAATGTGTCTGTAAGATATCAAAAGACAAATGCTAGATTAGCATTAAGTTTGTCTTATCATAGTTAATGCTAACTTTTATATCTTTTTCTTTAACGTTACTTTTTATATTTGCATATTTTTTACTTTGCATGTTACCGGTATGTTTGATATCGTTATGTATCACATTCAGATTTTATTATAGTGGTAGTACCTAGGCAACACAGCTTTGAAGCCAGAAGAAATATTGTAGGGATGGCGTGTTGGTGGTGACACTGTGTCCGATTTGACCAAATACAGTATACTGTGTAGCTTGGGCTGACTGCTATATTGTAGACTACCAGTACTTTATCAACCATTTGCTATTCCAGATGTTATGCTTATTTCGATAAGCTACTCATGTTCTTCTAGTGTCTAAAATTTGTTTTAATATTCAGAGCCAATCCTTAAAGATCAAGTGCCAAGGTAAATTTGCAACTTCAATTTTAATTGGTACCTCAAAAGAAATCTTTCAGCATCAACATTTATAGCTTTTTTGCGGTCAAGAAGCGGTTTTGCTTTAGAAAAAGCTCAAAATCTTATTTTAGCCAATTAGGCGAATGACGTCATCCTTGTACAACATCCAGCTGTGATGTTTGGCAGTAAATCTGTTATTGCCGTACATAGCACGTGGAGTTTCAGTGAACTTTTGGATTTTGCAATACAGACAGCGCTTCGCTTATCAAACTTTATCAGTGAGAGTAGTAATGGAACAAATAATAAATAAAACATAGTCGAAGACAGTTAGATGAATAACTTAGTATTACTAGAGTCTCAAATAAGAAGACAAAAAGATTAACCTGCAGTTGTTTGTAAGATATGCATACAACGTCATAGAAAAGACAGTTCTAGCAATTTTCTTGTGGACTGCATTTAGGTCTTGCGTCACCAATCTTGTATTTTAAAATTGCCCCCGAAGTTCGACTTATTTGATTTTTAATTTAGTGGGACTAAAGAGTTACGTTGTACTTGGGCAGATTTACAAGCGTTTCATTTAGTTGGCTATTAAAGATTACGCTATACAATATACTAAGCATAATAATGGCGTGGAGTAACAGTGAGAGCAGCGACATCGAGGAAATAGAAATACCTACGCTTGTTTTACCATACCAGTACGAGCCTCCTCCGATGACTTCCACGGAGTGTTACTCTGATAGCAATGAAAGCTGGGACGCAGAGGAAAACGTGGATGACACAGATGGCCCTATTCGCGATGTTACAAGTTGGTACGTAAAAATGTGATAAAATATGATACTGCAATTATGTTCGCTGTAAGAGTATTAGACAAAATAACGAGATAATTTTATTTCCACATCATTCACCAAATCGTCACTATTTTTTGCCGTGAAATGTACCATAAAAATGTAAATTGCGATGGTGTAAGGTTACTTTACGCTGACTCCAGGCCAAGGCAACTTGGCGAAGGAAAAAGATTGTATTGAATTATGATTTTCTGCTGTAGGTGTAAATATGGAACATGTGTGGCGATGCCAACCGGGCGGGAATGCGTTTGCTGCCACACAATCACCAAAGTAAATGACAAGCGATTGGAAAAAGGGATTGGATGCATAACAGAATCTTCTGGATTCAATTCCAACTGCCTGGACTTAGATGTTCTTGAAACATCGTATTACGAGTTCAGAGAGGCAAACGGACCGCCTGAAGAACATCAGCTTATTCATCATTAAGTAAAACTAAAATCATTTTGTCTTTGTTTTGCTTTAACTAGTCCAGATTTTTTTTTGTTGCAGTACGTACAGGTACATAGCATATCGTAGATTCGCGTGGTGGATATGGTGTATACTGGAACGTAAGAACAGGCGAATACTGCCGTCATGCGTGGTCACAAAAATTAGAGAAAAATTTATTTCTGAAAAATATTGTGGTTTCAAATATGCAATTTAAAAATAAAGCAGCGAAATAAAGTGTCATTGTGGTTGATAATTTTACTCATCTCAGTACCGTTGAGACTAAGTTGGAACAATTAACAATAAAAATGTCATCTATTAAATCGCGACACATGTCGATTAATTATTTCCTGCTTGTTAGTTGTGGCTTTGGCATGAGATAACGGAGGTGGCCTGGTAGAGCTGCAGTTCGTTGAAGCACGTTTGGCTGACTGATAAGATGGGTTGTCTGCACGCTGGGACACAAGGTTCTGCAACAGCTCGTCAATATACTCTAAACAATAATAATTTTTTTGCAAATATGTGCTTGAATTTTAACAAAATTTAAGATTTGGGCATTGATAGGGGACGTGAAACATAGTCACTTCTACAATCTCCTGAGTATGGGAAAAGATCAAATTATATGCTGCAAATTGCAAGTACTAATTTCACAACATTACAAGCAGCAAGCCGTAATAATTGGAATTAATGTGCGAAAAAATTGCATAACGTATGCTACTTGTGACAAAAAGATATGATACTACAATACATGAAAAGAGAATGCTACTTTCATGTCATATTAGTTTTACGCGCCACCAAGGCATATACATCACATAATGCTAAATGCAGTAAAACCCTTACAAGAAATGCTCACCAAAACTTCGTGGAACTTTAACTGCTTTGGCCACACCATCTGAAGTTCTCCCTCTGAAATAAGACACGGCATATGTTTTATGTCCGCGACAATTTTCCGCTTGGGAACGATTGCAGTTTTGATTGAAATGCAGCACAGCAAGGAATAGTCTATACAACCACACGATTTAGTTGGAGTTAAAACAAGTGGTCGTAACATGTTGGACTCCTATCATTTCAAATTCCAAGTGAATATTTAGTAGCTTCACTAAGAGCAAGAACCAAAACGGTGGTGTATATATATTGTTGTTGGGAATCCTGTTCCTAAGGTCCCGATTTTTATGCTCTAAATGTGTATTAAAGTTGTTACATACAGAACAAAACAGCCTACCATTGAGTTCAATTTACATTCATCCTGTTTCATTAAAGCAAAAAAGTACTAGTAATCGTTTCCGATGTCAATCTTTAGAAATAGCTTGAAAAAATCCAACGCAAAAAATTACCTAGACTCCATTTGAGCATGTCCGTAGTGGAGCAATTTTGGTGCAAACTGGCATACAACCCTGTGGAAAGCTTCCAATGAGGATGTTTGCTCCGCAGGAGACAATTGCAAAATATCTTGCAACAACAGTGGCTGCATCACAATGTCTGTAACTTCGCAGTGCCGTTTGAATCCTACAAAACATTATAATGAATTAGTCAACTTTTGATATTAACTACTGGGGTGTGTGTGGGTAAAAATTGGAATCGTGTAGGTGAAAATATATGGTAGCTTTATTCACAAATCAAATTGATCAATTACATACGTCCTTCACACATCACACTCATCAGAATTCAAAATAACGGCTTAAACGAGACCTAGGTGCAGTCGTACTTTGAGAGGTCATACCTGGTACCATCCATGCCCTCTCATCAATGTCGCCATGTTTGCAATGTGGAAATTTTTTGTGGTGCCCCTATGTACATTCGCAATGTGATTCAAGATGGACTTTCATTTGAGCACCATTAATTGTGGATCGTCATAGCTGCTTGCAGCGCACCAGTACAAATGATTCGAAATTGACCAAGCCCAAAGAGCAATTTTTTGGCAACCTTTCTTCTTCCCAGCAGCATGCAGTTTTTTAGAAACACGTGTAACTACTTTGATTACATCATTTCTTTTTTAGTACGAAACAACAAAAACATAAACACGTAACACGAAATTTAATTTTTACTGTCAAAGAACAAATTATAAAAAAACTCTCTTTAAATAAAATATTATGATAACTATGGATATCACAATTGTGTACTTTTTGTTCACTGTTACCTTTAGCCACGTGCCAAACATCAAACCAATAAGTTATCAAAGGGTGGATGTCTCGAACGTACTTTTTGACCTAAATTATGCACAAGGTTAAATTGAAGCTTCATGTATAATTACAATAAAATGAAGCAGATAATGATAACGGTATACATTACTGAAAAAATATGAATCATGTGCGTTGCAGAGCCATAATTATGCACAAAGATATCAACATCTCGTGTGTTTACTACATGAAATACAGAATAGTCTTGCTTGCCGTTCAAACTGCCTACGTAGTATACCTGGGAATGTCGGTCGGTGACCAAATGAGTGATAGCAATTCCTGCCTCCTCAATACTCGTCATAGCACGCTTTAGACCTTCCAGTTCCATATTATATGAGTTATCCACTTCATTGCTCTGAAACGATGTTATCATTTTTATGGAATAGTTTGTTTTTGCGTCATTGCAGTGCATTGAAACAGAAACTGTTGTATTTTTAAATTGGACGCTCTATTTAAGGTAGCATACGATTCAAATACATAAGTCATAAAAAGCTACTGCAGCTAATCAAAATTAATAATACAAAAAACTGTAGATACAATTCTGGAAGCTGGAAAAAAATACTGCATAATTTTAACTTAAAATATTTCTAGAATACTCACTTGAACCAGCTGGGTGTCCAGTATTTTTCCAGTGTTTAAATCAAGTAAACTATAAGAGCCATATTTTGCGGTATGACCAGGAGAACAACATCCGTCACCAGCTACTCGCACACTTCCCTTGTTCGCACGAATAGTTGAAAAAAGCTTCTGCTGTTTTGCAATGTACAGTTCTCGAACACAAGGAACAAGATACATTGTGTGCAGACGGAAAAAAGTTCGCTTGCTAATGCTTGCAACATTTAAATGCTGCATCATGTTTAAAACTTAGTGAGGGCTACCTCCTGTAAATAGTATTGACCCAGCCAGCAATAAGTTTCCATATGGCATGGTACCAGAGAATGGCTGAGTGGACCATTGAAATCGCTCCCCACAAGCTCAGTCATATGAGAATGTAACTGCAGACCCATGGAAAACTTTTTTGTTCACTTGCTTCTTACCACAGGTGCGGCAAAAGTTGGTCAAAAGTTCAAGCTGGCTCTCAAAAACCAAGTACTTCTTTATGAGGAGCCTAGACAGTGTTGCAGGGTGCTTCTGCAATAGATGTCATACTTTCATCACTCGGCTGCCACATCACATCCCTCCATCCACCAAGATTCATTCAGTTCGTCACCTTGTTTGTTGCTTCCGTATGCTAAATCAGTCTGGCAGCCTTGATGTCAGTAAGTCTTTGCACAGGTTTGGGTTTCCACTTGAAGTTTTTTATGACATTTCTTCTGCAAAAGCAATATGGTTTACCGGTACATTTATTCTTTACAAAAGTTTATTATGCATTCCATATTTGATCTATGATTAATATTTTGTAGTTACGGCTAATAAATATACTAACAAGCTATACTAGGGAACAAGATTTCAAGCTCTGTACAAAAAAAAAAAAAACACAACTGCTTCAAATGTTCACACAATAAAATAAAAATCTAGTTGATATTGTTACTTGTATATTATCATCTCCAAACCCCAATTAGCCTGTAAGTTAATGAATGCCCTTCTGGTTATTGTATTATAGTAGTTACTTTTTTGGTTGTTTGTTTTGCGGCTATCATAGTAGTTATTGAGCGTCATGTTTTTCCATAAAATACCACAAACAAAAAAATCATATGAGCAATTGAGCATACCACTTTTTCAGTTTGGACCAAAACATTCCTTTGGTTACTACGTGGTAGTATTTCAGCTTGAACTATATCCTTTAGTGCTGAATCATCTGATAATTGCAAATCAGGATTCGTATCGGGCAGCTGTAGGGTGTCCGTCTGCACATCTTCAAGTATAGCCAGTTCTTTGCTTGCACTGTTATCACGATGTATGCTTTCTTGAGAATTAAATCTTTTTATAAGCTGCAAAAGATAAAGTTAAATGGACGTAGGAGTCATGAATAATCACCACTGACTGGTACATATCTCTATTGCAATGAGACTTTGGCAAAGGCAGAAAAATATTACCTAGAAATATGGAGAATCACATTGAAATTTTAATCTTAAAACATGTAACAATTTTAATTTTCTTTACCTCTAATCTTCTACGTTTTTCAATAACTTTGGACTTTCTTGGTGATTTTTTTTCTTCCGTAGTGGTGTAGAAGTCAATTTTGACTCAGGAATGACAGTTGGAATAGCATCAGGCTTTAGTCTCAAAAGAAACTTTTGGGTAAATCCCACAGAAGCAGCAAATGCTCTACTCATTACAAAATCAGAATCAACAAAATGATGTTCGCTTATTTTTGCATACTCTGATGGCTTGTAATTCTTTCTTCTACATTTATCTACCCAAGCTTTTCGCAACTTAGATGTTTTTGGAAAAGCAAAAAATGCCACTCTTTTATCTCTTCCAGATCTGCTATTGCATGTGGCAACAGCACACAACACCATTTCGATATTGATATCGGCAACAGCACATAAACTTAGATATTGACAAAATGTAACAAATCTAAAACAATAAATCAATATGGTTGAATTGTCCGAGTAGCTGGAAAGCACAGGCCTATACGGTATCTGAAAAAAGTATACCCTACGATTTTTGAAATTAAGAAAACATCAATTGGGTGGTTGGAAATTGTAGAGCGAATACTAGTTGAGTCTTCCTACTTTGTAATGTTTGTGCATTTAACTGGACCAAGTTTAATTTCAGTTTCACATTTACAGTACTATCATGGCCATTTCTGCAATATTTCAAATTGCTTGTTTCACGTAGTTGTTGTTTTGGTGGAATTTCCCTAAGCTTTTGTTCTGATACCCTTTAGGCTAAAAAGCATGCAAACAATTAAATAGATTTTAAATAACTGCAGGATTAGGATTCAGTGAATATTAATACTTTCACATAAGCCTAGTGCATAGAAATAATAATGTAACAAAGAATCTCCAATGTAATATCCTATCTTTTAGCATTAATCTATGAGAGTTTACATCAGTATGTTTAGTACTGACCTGGTAAAACACAACTTCCAATATCCGAATTACTCTATATCTGAAATTGGCTACTGCCTTATCTATCCTTTACAGAATACCCATGGCAAACTACTTGGTGCCAGTTCAAAACCAGACCCTCACACTGTTACAATGTCTGAAAGTGCTACTATTAATAGTTTCTTCGAAGAGTCTATGGTTGCTCAATAGCCTACTGATTTTCCAGCAGTATTTGCTCATTAGGCTATTCTGTGTTAGGCTATCCCCCCAACTGCCCCTTTTTTGAGCTATTGTCCCCCGATATTAAAACACTAGGGGAGCAATGCTGTCCACTTTGGGAAAAGAAGCTTTATACGCATGACCTCAACGCAACTCGCTAGCAATCAATGATGTATCAACAGCACTGTTCATTTCAGGCAAGCCATTTGTGGTAGCGATTGCGATTGCTGAATGCAACGATGCCATAGATTAGCTAGACACAACAGGCCTCACGAGGTAACCCTTAAAAACTATTATCACTTATCACCCATTTCTAACTACTTCGCTATTACAGTAAATCACACTAATGACCTTTTGCAAAAACTACTTTTCCCAACTTTCTACATTTGTGAATACTTTCTTCAATGTTATTGTGGCTTTTTGTTCAATCATTCTTGCAAATATCTCATTTCAAAATTTTCCTTATTGTATTTGATCTTTTAGTCAGTTCTATATGCTGTACTTAAATGAACAAAATTTAGGATTATGGTTTGCTTATATTGGTTTCATTCAGTTTTCTTATCCCCAAAAAGCAGCGCGTGCCATTTGACAGAGTGAGTCATTGGCAATGACCGATGGTATATGAATGTTGTAATATTTAAAATTATTTTTGCTATTTACTACTCGTTAGGTACAAGAGACAAACGTAGTAAAGCTGAGCATTTACTACTCCAAGGAAGGAAAAAAGATGGTGATGGGAGGTTAACCAAACATCTTGCTATCGAGGTGCAGTAGTTAGTCAAATAACAGTTTACCTGTTGCGCTTTGGCACGCTATGTTTCCAAACTGTCTTTACGTGTGATGTACTACTAGAATTGATCCTGGCTATAATTAGTGAAGGAAAGACGGGGGTCTGGGGGGCGATGCCCCCCAGACGTTACTTTGAACTTGTTGATGCTGCTGGATAGAGCCTACCCACTTATTTTTTTAGGACGGCAGCCTTGCACGTAGACCCTAATGATTTAAAAACATCGTATTGCTGTGTTTCTTTAAATTGTAAGTGCCCGCTACTCAGTTACAACAAAGTAAACACAAATCAAAATTTTTGTGCTTACTGGTTGAAAATCTTCCATATCATCATCTTGTTGTTCAATCATAGACTGCAGATATGCTGTAGCCTGAGCAGCTGGCGGTGAATCTGCAGCAGCTTGAACAACAAGTTGTGGCTGCAATTAATGATAACAGTAAATAAAATAAACAACTCGTGTCTTGCTCATTACTATTGATTTGAAATGAAAATGACTAACTTAAACATGACAACCAGTTTGAACCTCAAACATATAATCAGCGCATTCTCACGACATACGTTTCGGAGGGCGGCTTTCTTCAGACAAGCACGAAACACCACATAAATGTAGTCCCTTAAGACCAACTCAACACCAAATTCTTTGTCAATTTTTTATCGCCCCAGCGGGCAAATGTATGAGAAAGCATGCTTTGTGCACAATTTTTATCGGGCGGATGCGCAATTCAAAAGATAAGCGTGCACCCCGACTCCAGAGTAGTAGGCTAACTCTGAGAGCTAAGAAAGATACTAAATAAACAGTTTTTTAAAGTCATTACATCTCATGCAAAATCCAATCCTGTTTCGCAAAAACATAAAGGTGAAAACGGCAGTACTCTT
Source organism: Trididemnum nubilum (assembly GCA_963965965.1). NCBI lineage: Eukaryota > Metazoa > Chordata > Ascidiacea > Aplousobranchia > Didemnidae > Trididemnum > Trididemnum nubilum. The sequence continues at coordinate 18,585,928 of OZ014490.1, forward strand.
AAACCTTTGATTGACATCTTGTTTGCTATTTTGTATCAAAGTTTGGCCAAAAAAGTAGAAGACATAGAATTCGTTTTGGAATTTCTGTTCTAATGAAGTATCACAAGATTGTTCAAGTTTATTTAAGTGGAACGTGATACTAAAAATAATGGGGCAGACATAGCTTAAAAAGTAAAATAAAGCCAAGTATTCTTGTAACTGGAGATTTCGACAACATGCATTCAGCGGTCATCATCAGCAGTGCATGCTAAACAGTACGAAACTGACTGCCTATTTAGTGCATATAGCACAAACTGATTATGATGACAGCTGCATTTATGCCGTTGAATCGTCCAGCTACGAGAATTACTTAATTTTGGCTTTGTTTTTCCTTCTTGTACCAATATATTCATGCCTTCCCTTAGACTAGTTTAAGCCTACCAGTTTGGAAAACGTTGATCTACATCAAGGGTGCACAACGGCGGCCCTAAAAGGTGAAAGTGCAACTTACCGGTAGTGGATTGGCTGAAGTCAATGGTTTGTCTGAGGCTGCGTTACATTCTCTGGAAGAGACTGCATCGTAGACTGCTGATGCTGCCTGAGCAAATGCCCCTTCAATTGCACTTCGCAATAAACTATTAGACATCATTGAAGATGAATTCATATCAATTCAGAAGCATATAAGTAGCAAAAAAATTTTATACGAATGCTGCAGACATCAAGATTATAAAAAGTTAAAAATTGACACTGGTAAAGTGTGGTTGTTAGTCTGATTAATCACAAATTAAATACCCGTAAAGGTGGGTTTACACGAACAAAAAAATGTCGAGCGGAGAAGAGCTGAGCTTTATTCATTTTTTATAGTGTCATGCAGCTGAAGCAAGCTGCATTACATTATAAAGAATAAACAAAGCTCCGCTCAACTTTTTTTTTTTGTGTAAACCCACCTTTACGCAGTTGTGGGATTCAGTTGGTTTGCATCAGTTCTATAGAACTGTCTAACGAAATTTTATGATATGAACGAACCGGCCATAAGTTGATGATTACTTGTAGCAGAACTGATTGAAAAATATGAGTTTTGTTATAAAACCGGCTAAAAAAAATTTGAATCCCATCACTGCCTGTAAGCCTATGTTTTACAACAATTAATACGTCACACTGTAAAGCAGGGGTGTGTAAACTGCAGCCCGATTCCAGAAATTGTTCTGCGACTCACGAAGGCTTGCGGTTTTTAAATAGAGTGTGGCCTGCGAACGTTTCACATGTTCTTTTGAGGTGCTTGATAAAATCAATGTCACAAGTAAAGCGTTTTGAACACAATAAATGTGGGATGATAAGAGCTTAAGGAGGAAAAGAAAAGTCAGAGTAATTTTCTTCATAGTAACTGGATGTTTTGGCAACATGGATGCAGCTGTTATTATCAGCAGTAGATTCAGCTGACATTATCTCTAACAGTTTTGTGTTGCCTAGCATACAATGCTGATGATGATGGCTGAATCTATGTTGTCGAAACGTCCAGTCACAATGAAGAAAGTTGTTCTAGCTTTACTTTTCCTCTTAAAGCGTTTTGGCTTGGATTAGAATGAATATTGTAATCATTATTATAAATTAATGTTATAAATATAGCGCTCTTGATTTTCCAAAAAAAAAAAGATATCTTAAGATATTGCAATGACTATAGCGCTTACGATTTGATCAGTAAGTTCCAAAACGATGAAGTCAAATGATTAAATTTCTCTTTCCTGGCTTTGCCAAAGGTCCCACTCATATTTTTTCATATTGTTTGAAATGCATTTGGTTGAAAAATAAAAGCATTTTTTATTCATTTTAGATTCCTTCGAGCATGCTATCAATATTTTCACATCATATTTTTTTAGTTTCAGTACGTTGTGGTTGCACATAACCAAAACCAAACTACCTGAACAATGATAAACTAAATCCGCCTTTAGTTGAGATGCCGAAGTTTTAGACGGGCTTTCCAAACTGAAAGCCTTGATGAAATGCAGCTGCAAATACCACGACTGGCGACGAACGGTCAAGTGCAAAATTGTAAATGCAGGAAGTAGAATGTTTTTTCAAACTTTTAAATTCTTTCTACTTTGAAGACTACTGCAGTAATAGTAGGGTTCTAGAGGCGCTTTTATTCGAACCCCATTTAGGTCCCTAAAAATGAAGATCATATCCCTGAATCAGAGTTTGAAAAATCAAAAAAAAAAAAAAGGAAAATGACCAGTACCTTGCGGGTTCCTAATATTTTCTTTAAATAACACCCTGGTAGTAGACGTAATTGGTGAGTTACGAAAATACAATACAAAAGCATAACAAAATTTTTGCCTGCGTTTAGTAATCTATCAGCCGAGTTTGTTTGTTTGAACTTTGTGCTTTGTAACAAGCATAGGAAATTAGATGTCAAAAGTTGCAAAAAGTACATTTTATACATACATATTCTTTGCTAGCAGCACAGAGAAAATTGTTTGAAGTCGAGCTATATAGCAGGCTTATCCACAGCAGGAAGTTATCACCGCTAAAACGTTTAATGGACGATTTCATTTATTTAAGACTTCATTTATTACGATTATGTCGCAATTGTGGGAAACAGTGTGTTAATAGTAAAGGCAATTGTTTCTGAACAAAGGTGTTTGTTTGAAAATTAAAAAACAAAATTTAAAATATCTAAAAAAATTAGCTCCCAAAAAAATAACTGGCAAATTTTGAAATCAGAACGGAGTTTTGTTGCCATATATCGTAGACAAAATTCAACATTAACAGAATTATGATTAAAAGCAGATGTTAAAATTTACTTCCCCCAATCCTTCAAAAATTAAAAAAGACAGGAGCACTTGGGTTAAGTTGTTAAGTAGCAGCTTATAAGCTTTTTCCAATTTTTATTTGCATGGTCGCTACACCTGTCTCGCCAGTTGAAGCATGCACAATAGGCCTAATCAATAACACTCATTAACATACAGATTACACATGCAGGTACACAAAATCTTCTATAAGCAAATAGTCACCTTCTTCAAAACTCGATCGCTCTTCAGGATTAAAAGTTTCTTGCCTGACTTGTGCACCTATTTTACGTCGGGACGAGGTCTTTTTTGCAACTGGCCGTTGCGCAGTTCCTGAGGAACAACCTCGAGTAGCACGCTTCGTCTCTCTTCAACCATCTGCTAAAATTATGACGTCACATAGAACCAAAAGTGAAAATCACAGAGGAGAACTAGAAAGCGTCTGTCGCAAACTTTGAATGAATTCCACGCCTACAACGTTTAGTTGAGAATAAAAACTTTCAAGCAATGCCAAACTCAACTATCCTAAAATACCCACGGGACAACAGCTCGTTGAAAACATCACTTTTCGCGCGTGACTGCTAGGAAAAAAGTACCAGCTAATGCGTACACTAGACCAGAAAAAAAGTGAGCGCTAAAAATCTTATTCATGTATGTGCTACCCATAATCCGAAATCTACCAATAGACGATAGATATCTATCGAGTCCCAGCAATAGACTAATAATGCAACTCTTATATGTGTCATACGAATACAACTTTTAAATTGGGTGCTTTAATCACCGAACTCCTAGAAAGCCCATTCAAACTGACTTCAAGATTTATGGTTTTTGCTTTTTACGTGGCACATCACAAAAGTCACGTGATACTTCTAGATTTTGTCTGAGATAGCTCATATGAACCATATCAGACAAAATCAGTCAGGCAAAAAGTTTTGTCTGACTTATTTTGCGTGTGTTTTTTGGTCCGACTTAGGGCACAATTTGTCCGATATATAAGTCGAAAATATCAGACTTATTTTGCGCGTGTTTTTTGGTCCGACTTAGGGTACAATTTGTCCGATATAAAAGTCGGATATTTCCGATATATATTGGACAAATTGTGGTCTGAATAAGTGGAAAAAACATGCATCACAAAATCGTTTTTTTCCAAACGGCGAGTGGCGCGCCGTTTGGAAAAAACGATTTTGTCTGACTTAATTTGCGTTTTCTGGTCCGACTTAGAGCACAATTTGTCCGATATAGAAGTTGGATATTTCCGATATATATATCGGACAATTCCGATATATATCAGACAAAATATGGTCTAAATAAGCTTAAAAAACATGGTTCACAAAACGAATAGTTTTTTTCCAAACGGCGCCCCATAGATTTCTATTGCAAAATGAGGGTTTTCATCAGCCCAATACACACAGTTATGCCTGTTCACATGACCAGATAATTTAAAGCAAGCTTCATCCAACCAGATGATCTTATCCAAAGTTTCAACCTGTTCTCCAACAAATTGGTCACGCATCATTTTGCAAAACTGTAGTCGGCGATGTGGGTTGTCTTCCAAAAGACCATGTACCAATTGTGGTTGGTAGGGTTTTAATTTAATGCTATGCAATAAGTGTTGTAATGATGTTCTTGGTACAGATAGTTCAGCAGAAGCACGTTGTAACCGGTAAATCTTGAGTTTAGACTGGCTGGTTTTAATTTTTTGCCAATATTCAGTCTCATTTGTTCTTGATTTTGTAAAAATTTTGAGAGCATCAATGTCAATTCCAGCGGGCATGTTTGAAACACTGTTTAATTCCTATAGCTCTGTCTGCTTAAGACTTAAGTGAAGGATTTTTTCTTGCTTTTGTAGCATCGTAAAATTGCAAAAGCAAAAAGCAAGCTTTTTTCAAGTTGAACAACTGCCGAAAAAATTTCTCGATTGCTTGCGCAGAGCAACAGAGCTTTATAACCTTGAATAATTACAATTTTGATTGCAAACACAAGAAAATCACTGAAATTTTATCATTTTGAATCAGCACGAATTTTAGTTTCTTTGATTAGTTTGAATTTTTTGTTTTTTTTTGGTTTGTTTTGCTGCCGAGGCTGGCAGTGTTTTTAATTTGTTCTTAAATTTTGAGTCAAAATGAGTCTCTTGTTTTAGAAAATCGTTCTTATAAAAGGAGTGAGTTACTATTTTTGTCAACTTGCACTACTTAGCATTTCTTTATCAATCGAAACAGCAAATGGCTTTCAATGCAATTCGCTTTTTTTTAACAGTCTAATAGCAAACATGGCGACGAATTGAATTAATTTTCAGCAAAAATTCGCATTAGTTAGAAGTTTTCAACATTTCACCATTAAATTTCTGAACCAAAAAGATTACTTGCATGCTTAAAGAGTGCTTCAAGATCCTCTTTAAGTTGGCGAGCAAAATGTGACGTTTTTTTACACGAACTGCTTTCCGCAATTGCTCGAAGAAATTTAGTGAGAAAGAATGACGTAACAGATTTTGCAAGGCTTTACATACACGTGCAAAAATGACCTCTTACGTTTAGTGAGTATTTCATTCGTTAGTGCCTCTTAAAAAAAAACTCGTTATTAAAGCAAGCAAGGAAATTTCTGTCATGTACCCCCTGTTTTGTCAAATTTGTTTTTTATGCGATAAATTGTCAGGTGTGAAGGTGGAGGAGTGTCAAAAGCCTTCTTGTCATGCTCTAAGTATCGTCTCAGCATTTTCATACTTCCAATATTTTTTTTTAATATCCATTTTCTTTGCTCTATACTTAAATTATTCGCCATTAACCCTCAAATAAAATCAAGATTTACAAAACTGTGCTACCTTCCAAGCAGCTAGAAAACTAATGCAAAATTCACGCAAGATTTATTATCTAAAAAAATCAAAAAAATTAACAGTGTTTGTGGTACTTAACAAGTAACATAAAGTGTTCTGCAAGTAACTTCAGAACATATAAAAAATAGTTTAATAACTGTATACCTACTTTTGGGCCACCCTGTATATCATCACAATATTTTGTGGTTGAAATATACAGACATGGAAGGTGGAATTATTGAAACCTCATTAACACAATAATAACGACAAATGTCTATTGTCTACAAAAAGGGTCAAAAAATAAAAACTGTAAATCTCAAGCAAGTGATTGCAAAATTGCATGCTGACGTTGAAGCTGGCATGATATTAAATCCACTTTCATCTGCCCTTGTATTGTGGTTCATCTGGATGGGTATTGTAGGCAATTCTACAGCAATTAAAGGTTTATCACACTGAAACATACTGTTTTGCTTGGCACATAATGTTGTTTTTGCACTGAATAGAAATTATTTATACATATTCCTAAATTTATTTCACAATCATCATCATTGTGTGATATTGTACGCAAATGATGGCTGCATCTGTAAGTATGCTGCAATATCCAAACCAAAGACCAACTTCACAGTGAAATATGTAAGACAATTGTTATGGTATTTTAGATGTCAATATTTAATAGTTTTGCAAGATCACACATAAAGTGAAAAATTGCAGAAAGATTGCAATTTCATATTTATTCTTCAAAAATTACACACACATCGATACACACAAGCCTTCGAAAACTTGCAAGAAGCTTTTTTTAAACAATATCACAAAAAATCAACTTTGACTCTACCGTAGATAATTTGATCATCAAGAATGCATTGATGTAATTGTGTTAATCGACATTAGCCAATAAAATAATTGCTGATGTCTCAACTAAAAGTTGGTTTAGTACACTGTCAAACTAGTTTAGTTGTTTCAACTTTACCTTGCATCACCAACTCATACCTGGGTCATTGGAACGATCAACGCTCGCGTCGCGTGTTCCTCTGCTTTTACTCGGCCATTTTCCAACTAACGAGTGCAAAATTTCAGACTTTTGCTTATAACTCGAGAATGGTTTGGTCTAGCTTCATGAAATTTTGACAGCAGTTTGAGATTAATGAGTTGTATGTTTGTACACAATTTCGAGGCAATAGGTCACGTGACTTCGGTTTTAGAACCCGAAAACCGCCCCGCAAGTTTGGCGTAAAAAGCGGTCTCAGTCAAAAATGGCTTAAGTACGGCAAAAAATATTTCATAGGGTTATATGTCTCAAGATATCCTTTCATCCCAACCAACCCACTTTTGGCCGCGATGAGGTTTATTTCTTTTTTTTTCCTTTTCTTCCTAAATTTTGTATGCTCTTCTTCTCCTAAACCACTACACATCGAAATCTAATTTTTGTGTAAAGTTGCTGAGCTGCAAACGCAATTTTTTCTCCCGAAATTTTTTGGGGCAACTCCACCAGGAATCCCCCCAAAATGGGGCCCCCAAAACTCCATTTTTTGAACGGCTCAAGCTAGGGTGCCAGTTCTTTTTGATATTAGTAGATGTTTAACAGACAAATATTTTGACATAGTTTGGGGGTGCCACCCCCCCGGGGACCCCCCCAAATGGACCCCCCAAAAATCAATTTTTTGAATGGTTCAAGCTAGAGTTCTACTTTTTTTTGATATCAGTAGATATTTAACAGACAAATATTTGGACATAGTTTGGGGGTGCCACTCCCCCAGGGACCCCCCAAAAATCAATTTTTTGAACGGCTCAAGCTAGAGTTCTACTTTTTTTTGATATCAGTAGATATTTAACTGACAAATATTTTGACATAGTTTGGGGAGCCACCCCCCCGGTAACCCCCCCAAATGGACCCCCCAAAAATCAATTTTTTGAACGGCTCAAGCTAGAGTTCTACTTTTTTTTTTAATATCAGTAGATATTTAACTGACAAATATTTGGACATAATTTGGGGGTGCCACCTCCCCAGGAACCCCCCCAAATGGACCCCCCAAAATCAATTTTTTGAATAGCTCAACCTGGGTGCCAGTCTGTTTTGATATCAGTAGATATTTAACAAACAAATATTTTGACATAGTTTGGGGGTGCCACCCTCCAGGGACCCCCCAAATGGACCCCCAAAAATTAATTTTTGAACGGCTCAAGCTAGGGTGCCAGTGTTTTATGATATCAGTAGATATTTAACAGACAATTATTTTGATTCCACTTTTCTGGAGGTTCCATGATCAGATATTTTTGAATAAATGCTGATTTTACGGTAGACAAAAAGTACTTTTGAGCGTCACAGCATTAGCTATGCGTTGGACGTTCACTGGGTTTACTGGCAAACTCCCATCTAGTTCCATTATAATTCAACAAATGGTGAACACCCCTACCTTTTGAAATTTGATTATCTTTTGATATATTGTGGTGTTTTCAGAACTGATCTCATATCAGTTGGAATTTTTTTGATATCTTTTTTCGTTTTTGAGATATTGCGATTCAAAAATTTGCATTTTTTCTACTAGTGGTGCTGGAGTGCAAAGCAATTTTGGATTTTATATCTTACTCTTTATCGATTTTTTTGACCAAGATGTCAATTTATATGTTTTTGGGGGCAAGGAATTCAAAAATGCTGTCAGATTTGATGAAATATAAACAGAAAAAAAGTTAGGGGCTAAAAAACATGTTGCAAGTTCCGAACCCCCGCATCACTTCATGATTCAACATTTTTGATTCTGATTGGTTGAAATGTGTAGTGCATAGATCTAACTTGCTTGTATTAAAATATCTTTTCTGGAACTTTTTTGTGGAACTCACTAAAAGGTATTTTGTGAAGATAGCTATGACTGAATTAGGCAAAAAGCAATTTAGCACATTATGCACTGGTGTCACAGATTCATATGTATTTTACACAGAAATTTACCACATAAATTTTTTCTTTAATTTAAATAGCTGTAAAATGTGATTGGTAGCCACCAATATCATTTCTATAATAGTATGCAAAAAAATATTAACCTTTGTAAAAAATTAACTTTGCCATGATTTTGACATAAAATATTAGCCAAATCTCAAATTATTTTATTGCAGTGATGTGCAAAGCAACGCTACATTTTACTCAAAATGATAACTCAATTTATGTTTAAAGAAACGCGTTTACCAAAGATGCATTTATTGACCTGCTAGTTCTGATTTTGTCATTAATTGGTTAACAGAATCATTATTCATACACATTTAGTGATTCAAAAAGAAGCAAAAAAATGCAAATTGGTTTGATCAGTCTTCAGTGTGATTATTGATATTCTATTCTAGTAGTTTGCAAATAGCTTTGAAGTCATAGTCAAAAAGTTGATAGGTACGTCCAGAGTGAGATGTTGCTGCAGGAGAATTTACAATTTTCAGAATATTAGAGAAAGGAACCTAACACGTGTCTTCTCTGGCAGGCCAGTAAAATGTTTTCTGTGGTCCATGTGGAGTCATAAATTTCATTTTTGCTTCTGAAAAAATTTTGTCAATTGTCTCTACCAATCCAATCCACCAATGCTCATCATACAGAACTGCTGCATAATCTTGCATTTGTAGTTGAACAGCTTTTTCAGGTTGTTTCAAAAAAGAGTTAGTACCAGATAAATGTGCATCTTCTGCAGTTCGCTTGTGAGAAATGATGCCTAGTCCGTTGGGGATAAACACATGGGAACTTCTGGTTCCAGGTATTGTGGAAGCACCATCATATCGCTGTTGCAGTGTGATTCTGTTGATTCAAGAAGCTGTTTTTGAATAAAAAAAATTCAATCGATGGCATGGAAGTTTTGCAGTACTCAAATGCTTGTTTTGCGGTAATTATTGGATTTTCTGTTGTTCAGCATAAGCTTTCGGTAGCAAGTTTTCTTTTTATGGTGCCCCCAAGACCATCACAAGATGATTTGCCATGACTTGTGGCAAAAAAGTTCCAAGTCGCATCCAATCCAAAGTCATGATAATGAAATGTTAAATTCAAAAAATTTTTGTAATTTTTGTGTTGAGGAGCACAGCCGTCTGAAAAATATTGTATCATGGTAAGATGGTTAAGCTTTTCATGCAAAAATTGACACAAAAGTTTTTGCAAGTGATAAACGAAAGCAGTGTCATGATCTAAATCATCAGAGAAGAATGCAAAAGACTTGATATGAAGGTGTTTTTGCTTGTTGCTATAATAAAGAACCACAGGATGAATGGTGCATTGCTGTTTGGTCCGGTGCCATCCCTGGACAGCATCTTGAATTATCATGGAATAATTTTCTGCAAAATCTGCAAGCACTATGCATGTATCAAGTGTTGAAGGAAGATTATCCTTAAGGAAGTCAAATATTTTGCTTGACATTTTGAAATGTAGGAATGAGAATTGAGAAGATCAATTTTTTGAGCGAAAAATTCACAAAACTCAGTTGGATCCATTGTCATGGTGATCATGGTAGTCCTGTCTGTAGAAATCCACTGTTGAAATGAAATTTGGTCACTACTGGGAAATATAAATTTGGTCACTACTGGGAAATATATCCTGAAGATATTGAAGAAGTGCATCTTTACCTGGACAGTTTGGGCATCGATGCACCATGCATATTTTGCTATTAGGATCGCACATTACTTTGCTGATTAACTCTTTGTAGTGGACATTTAAAGCATGACATGCCAAAACAGAATTTTGGTGTATTGTGCAGACACAAACAGAGTGACTGCCAGAAGATCCAATGAGCTTGCACCACTTCCGACGTAGGGAGCAAAATTGGAAAATTCTATCTTTTCATTTGGGTATCTATTTTTAAAGGCAGCATATAGCTCAGATAAATTACTTAAAAGCAATCGTTTTTGTTTGTGGACTTTGTACCCAATGCTTACGTATTCCTTCGCCCCAGCCATTTCACAAGAGTACTCGCCATTTTCAAAAAAAGATTGTTGAACTAAATCAATTGTTCCCTGTTCAATTCCAGGACAACTATTGCGTTCTGGCTTTGCTAAGACACCATACTTTCTCTTGAGGGAAACAGCTTTTCTTACTTGGTAATTAGTAACTTGAAAATATTCCATAGTTTTTTCAGTTGTCCAAGAATTCGATTTTAGTGTTAAGATTTGAATTTGATCTTCGTAAGAATCTGATTTGACAAATTTTTCTTTTAATTCCTGCATAAGAATCATTAAATCATCATCGGTTTTCTCAAGAAGGTTAATAGACAAACTAGTGTTGGAAAAAGAAGGATAACACTAAAACCGGCTGTCCGGAGGTGGATTTATTAACCAAATTCCACTGTACTAAGGTTATAAGCCTAATGACTAAACCTTACTATGTTTGTAGGTGACATCATTCCTTGAACTTGTCACTGGCTATAACCTGGCGAGTTATCACTTTGCACTCACTAAACAAGAACAATTCTGAACAATGCTACAATTTTCAACCACTCATAAGATTGTTTACTGCAACTGCTTGTCAAAGTTTGCAAATGTTTAATTCTTTGCTTGTAATAAATCTAATGCTGTATCACCTATACAGTGGAATTTGGTTAATAAATCCACCTCGGGACAGCCGGTTTTTGATTTAATACGCGGCGGCTTTAATAAACGGCATTTTCTAAAATACACAAGACGATTCCGTTCCAAGCAAATTGGATGTAATAAGCAGCTGGATTTATTAACTGTGGATTTATTAACCGAATTCCATTGTATATAGTATATTTTTATCTGCCACGTTTATCTTCTGTTTAGTTTGTTCCTGTCTTTTTCCAACCAATAATTAGTAAGATTCACTTTCATGTATCTATTGAACTTAAAAATTTTTACACTTGTGGTACAATGCAATTTTGCATCATGCTAAATCACAGAAATGTTTATGATGCATTCAAAATGTAAATTGTTATTACCCTAAATGTAACTATTAAAACAATATATCTGAAAGAAATCAATTAATATTGAGTGATAATATTAGCGGCTATCACTTAAATTATATAGCCATAAAACTAAAGGTCAAAGTTTCATAAACATAATGCACAAATCTTGATGTAAATATAATGTACAAACCTAAAAACATTGTATACAGTATGTTGCTTACTATTGTGTCCAGATATCATGACACCACACATCTGTACATAATATGCTGAAATGCTCTTAGCTGAATGTAGTCATAGCTATCTTCACAAAATACCTTTTAGTGAGCTCCACAAAAAAGTTCCAGAAAAGATATTTTAATACAAGCAAGTTAGATCTATGCACTACACATTTCAACCAATCAGAATCAAAAATGTTGAATCATGAAGTGATGCGGGGGTTCGGAACTTGCAACATGTTTTTTAGCCCCTAACTTTTTTTCTGTTTATATTTCATCAAATCTGACAGCATTTTTGAATTCCTTGCCCCCAAAAACATATAAATTGACATCTTGGTCAAAAAAATCGATAAAGAGTAAGATATAAAATCCAAAATTGCTTTGCACTCCAGCACCACTAGTAGAAAAAATGCAAATTTTTGAATCGCAATATCTCAAAAACGAAAAAAGATATCAAAAAAATTCCAACTGATTTGGGGTTTGCTTCAAAAACACCACAACAAAGCAAAAAACAAAGAAATTCCAAGAGATAAGGGTGTGATTTTGCATCGAAATTTGTTGAATTATAAATAGAATGATCCACCTGCAATAGAAAGTTTCACTTTGCTCCCAACATTTGAGCTTTTGAATTTGATTAGCAGCAGTCGAGCAAATCTTTTTGAAACTACGAGATGACTTGGAAACTTGATTATTTTGGTGTGAAAAGATTCAAACCTCATGCATCGCAAATGTCGTAATGGCCCAAATTTTTCCATCAAGTCAGGATAATGTAATAGAAAGTGGAATTTTGCTTCAAAATATATGAAGCCATCATCATTATTTGATGATAAAACTTGGGTATTAATTGTTGCAGTAATGAATCAATTTATTTTTTAACTTGGGAGCAAAAACGATTTGCAAAATTTGACTCAGCTGTGCAATGTGTGCATATAAGATCCATTGGGTATTATCTGTGATTGTTGCAAATCATGAATCCATTTATTTTTTAACAATTTTTTAACTTCGGAGAAAAAGCGATTTGCAAAATTTGACTCAACTGTGTATACAAGATCTATACAGCATCATTTATTGAAGTACAAACAGCTAAAAAAAAAGACCTTTGTGAGACACCATACTTAATTAGCACTCGGCAATATACTGCCACCACTGCGAACTAAGTCATAAGGCAAACATCTTGGTTTGTGTTTTGCTTACCAAACTCCAGATTTAAAGTTCCTAATTTTGTAATTGATAGTTGAGATGGACATTTCTGGGATTTCCTGTGAAAGATGACTAAAACGTAAGTTTAAAAACGAAGGTATAACACCTTTTAGACAATCGTGCATAATGTCTACTAGCAGAGAGATTGCAGCACTGAAACTTGTTACTTTGTGCAAAGAACAATCTTTTTAACACCATGAAGAGCAGCTAATGAAGAATTATTTTCTATCATCCTAATATGATGATTGTGGATGGCAGCATCTCTTTTTAAAGTTATGAATCTTTGTTTTTATTTCCTTGTAAGAGCAGAAACAGTATCTACAAAACTTTCCACTACAAAAACAGTATCTCAATCAGTGTTTCTCAACCTTTTATGGTTTGTGGCCCCTTCTAGAGACTCTCAACTTCAGTGGCTCTCTGTTCAGCAATAAAGTTTTCTGTCTGTGTTTCATTTGTAGTGGCTACTGGTATGCAGTTTTGTAACTATGATGTTTTACATAAGAAGCCATTGCTTTACAATGTACTGCAGATTTTATATGTAAGTTTGATATATTCAGTTTAATTTTATATGTTAGTAGATTTTATACGTACTGCAGATTTTATATTTAAGTAAAAGTGAATGTAAAACGATAAATAGTGTTGAAATTAAGTAGAACGTAATTGCTATATGCCTGTATGGCTGGTCACTGCTTTCTTTATTCATGAAGAATAATACAAAAGAAAAAACAAACAACAAACCAAGAAAAGTCAAAGAAATATCTAAAAATTTAATTTCACAGTCAGTGTTATAACTCAGTTAGTGCAATGTTTGTTCTTGTCCTCATTTGAGGAGGCCTTTGATATTGAGCTCTGTTTTGGACTGAGCCAGGCGAATATCATTGCGCACATCAAGACAGTTTCTGAATTTCGTTTTGATGTTCAACAAATCAGAAAATACAGCTTTGCAAAAGTTAATTATCATTAATCAATCTTGCACTTGTGGCCCCCTGGTTGTGAGCCCCTGATCTAAAGCCTCCAATCTTATGAGCTGCCAAATTATCTGCAGACGCAGTGGCTACAGTGCCAAACCAAGCCATAATTTTTTTTCAGTCCATTTTCATGATCAATATAAACTGATAATCTATACTTTTCTTAAATGCTGAGTATCAGCAATTATGGTGCTAAAACCTTTTCATAACCATAGTGATGTAAATCATTTGTTTTAACAACAAGTACCAGCATGTTATGTTTTAGTTTTGAGTAATTTTGCAATCCATTATTTTCAACAAAATAGTAAACACAAGTCAACTTATTTTTAGTTCGTAAAGCACTCAAGGCATGACAAGTTTCAATGTCGTCAAAAAACAATTGCAAACGTAAAATATATTTTTGCCCTTTGAAATATGAATAATTAACGAAATAACTTCCACATGTAAAGTCACTTAGCTCAACACTGCCCCAAAAACTATTTTTATATGTGAGATCAAATACTTTTGGGTGACTTATGTAATTATTGAGGGTATCAAATAATTGATTTGAATAGTTGATTGGTGGTACAGAACTTGAGAATTGCCTTGATTAAAACATTCATATCTTCGAAGCTTTTTGTCTGACACTTGTCAAGAAGACGTTTTAGTCAAAATAATTGATTCATATTAGAAACTACTTACACCTAAGACTATGCTTGTGGGGAAACCAAACCCAAAGTTTTGCAGTAGTCTGTATAATTTTTCTGAGATATCATACTCTTCCATGATGGAATTGTAGATTCTAGCACTTCTTTACCACCAGCGTCACAACTGTCACATGTTGATAATAGCTGTACTAGCTCAATCATAATGGACTTATATGACTGTTGCATGCAACATACTATGTTTTTTTGTAATTCTCAAACAAAATTGTCTAAATCTATCAGTACCTTGATGATGACATAGCCTTTCTTTGCCTGAACTAGCATCTTCTATATTCAAATCTACAACATTAGACTCTTAAGTATCATACTTATTATATTTTTCAATCACTTCTAAATACGGAAATTGAACTTCCAATTGTGACGAAGATGCATCTGATAGCTTGTAGATGTACCATATTGCATGTACCACAGATAGAAATCTTACAAGTGTGCACAGAAAACTGAACATGATCATTAGAGTTATGAATTTTTCAACTTTTGGAATGAAATAAAATTCCTGGGTTTGCAATCAATGAACTTTTATAAATTCAGTATTTCTACATTAATATTTCATTCCAAAACGAAAAAAAGCTGGTGCACCCAATACTTTGAAATTTTTCAGATTTTTGGCATATTTTAATGTGTCAATCATGATTTTTCAAGCAATTTCTCCCTTGATTTTTAAAGACTTTTGTCATCACAAGAGGGACAATACCCAGAGGGGTAGACGCAGAGCTGAAATCATCTCAGAAAAGCTACAGGTATGGTTGGCATGGGGGATATGCAGACAAAATGGACAAGCTCGAAGGACATTTTTTTTGCCCCAAGGTTTTGTCTCACTGGCTGCAATTAAATTCCTTTCCTTTGTTTAGTGTTTGCCAGCTTTCCAACTGTAATTTGTGAGCCCCACCTGATAATAGGCTCTGTCTACGGCTCTGGTAAATAGTCTAGTACAAAGAATCACAACCAAGCTCAAACAAACAATGGAGACTAATAATTTTGGCAATCAAGATGACCTGAAATTTTTGTGTTAACAAAATTTTTTCTTGGAATTAATAAAAAACAAAAAAAAACAACAAAATATTCAAAATAACTAACTTTTGGGTAAACCTGCTGGTCCAATAATTTATGTATTAAAATAACGAAAAGTTTATTGCATAATAGTGGCAATGCTCTTTCAGCATTACATTTACTAGAAAGTGATACAACAATTAAGTAAAGCTGTTAGTTGCAAACGAGATCCACAAAATACAGCGGAATGTTGGTTGTTGCAATCTTTTTGTTTGATTCTTGTGACAGATAATAATAATAATGATAATGTAGTTATTTGTAAAGCACCGTTTCCTGCAAGGTAGCAGATCAAAGGTGCTTTACAGTACAAGTACTGTTCAACAATATGAAAAAGTAGCACACTATGTCGCTGGCAACAAAAAGTTTGGTACACTATAGTTGGTATATGGTACACTAGCGTAAAGAAGAATACTAAGAGGGAGACAAAAGTGAAAAAAACGATACTATTTCGCTTGCAAAGTGTGCACAGTGAGAAACCAGTCATCTCAACTATGCTTGTTAGAAGAAATGAGTTTTTAGCAGAACTTTAAATTGATTGGTAGATTCAGCATCTTTTATGTGTGGTGGTAATGCGTTCCAAAGATGAGCCCGCATACACGAAAGTAGCAATTACTGAAAGCTGAGAAAGTACGCAGCACAAATAGTAAATTAAAGTCAGTTGATCGTAGGGAACTAGAAGGAACAGGCTGATGGGTGATCAAGTCAGTCAAATATGTTGGGAAAAGACCATTTATCACTTTAAAAACATGCAAAAGAATCTTAAATTTCAGACGATGTTCAATAGGCAACCAATGCAACTCAATGAGTACAGGGGTGATGTGATCATATTTGTGGGTACAAGAGATTAATCTGGCAGCAATATTTTCAACTCTTTGCAAGCTTAAAATTAGGTAACTTGGCAGGCCATAGTATACAGCATTGCTGTAGTCAAGTTGAGATATTACCAGACTATTTACAAGCACTTTGCATGATTCTACAGTTAAAAACTTTCTGATCTTTGTTATGTTGCAAATGTGAAAAACGCATTTCTTTACTGCATGTTTAATTTGGTGTTCAATTGTAAGATTGCTGTCCAGAAAAAATCCTAAGTTCTTTACTGAATCTAAAAAGTCCATGTTAGAATTTTGATTGACAGCTTTTGAAAAGACAATCGCAGATTTGGATGATTTGTGACTGAAAATAATGCATTGGGTTTTGTTGGAGTTTAGCTTTAAGTTATTGATTGCAAGCCATTTTTCAGCGGCACTGATCACGTTTTCATCATAGTTATTGTCCTTACCAACTGAAACGTAAAATTGCTCATCGTCTGCATAGAAATGATAGCTGAAACCAAAATTTGTGATGATATCAGCGAGAGGTTTCAAGTAAAGACTGAATAAAAATGGAGCGAGTACTGATCCTTGAGGGATCCCTGGTGTTAACATGAAGGAATCAGAGACAAAGTTATCAATGTGAACAGATATTCATTTATTAGTAAAGCACAATTTGCATATAAAATTTGTTCTTTCATAAGTGCTGTAGAAGGTTATGTAACTGTTTTCTAAAAAAGCTGTGGTGGGCTAAAGTGCCAATTAAAGGGCACAAATTTTAAAAAATGAAATACGGTAAACAGAAGAAAGTTTTTTGATACTAGAGTTTTGAAAGATTCATACAGAATGCTTATGAAAAAGCAGATATTAGGCAGATATTGGAGTCTTGGGTTTATTTTTTTTTGCTCAGACGTTTAGGTCAGATGTTCAGTTTTGTGAATTTTGTGTTGTTTTCAAAAATCTTAGGTCATTTTCGAAATTGCTAGGGAGCAATTTTCGGAATTGTACCTTTTTGAAAAATAAGCAGAACTTTTTCAATTTTTTAATTTTTTTTTCAGTTATTGGATAAAAATGTTGGTCAATGACCAAAAAAGCAAACAAACTAAATTTGGAGTTTTTAATGTCATAAAACAAGAAAAGCAAAAATGTCTGAAATGGCATAGAATGACAAATGCCAAAAAAAGCTAAAACAAAGATCAAAGGACTCGCAGTTTTTGTCATTTAAAAGGCGTTAGTGACTAATTTATGTATTTTGGTGGGTGTATCTTGACAAATTTTTGCATGCAAGTGTTTTAATTTTTTTCGAATCTTGTCAAAGTTTAAAATGTTGCCAGTGGGGCAGCAGCAGCACCCTAAGAAAAGCTTTCTTATGCAAAAGCAAAGTTTACCTGTTTCTAAACAGCAAGTCAGTCCCAAACTGTTTACTGTAAACCGTAACTGTGAGGGCAGATGCTTGATTTAGCTATCAGTATTACTAAAAATCGATATAGCTATACATTAATATCCAAAACCTTTTTTTACTAGCCTTTTTAATTTCATGCCAAAAAACATTGGCATTCAGACGCACTTGGTTGATGTTCCATCAGCAGTTGAGTTAGCGCAGTCAAACATGGTAGCCAAAAGAGAAATCAGTATCATTGAAAAAATTTTTTAAATTTGTCAAACATTACAAATATTTAGGGGTATAGTTTTTAAAAAGTTACTTGAAACGTGAGACTTCTCTTCACTAACAAACTTAATTGGTATGATTGGGTGGCTGCTGGGTATGTCACTTAGTGATTCAGTTTATACAATGTGCCGTGTGTAGTGATTTTTGTTCTGTTTTATTGCATAATTTAGATAGAATTTTTCAGTGAATCATTTGATTTTCTCGGGGTATGGGTGTGCCTGGTTTTTGTAATGTTAAGCAAAAAGAAAGTAATGTTCGTCATTAACATGCAAAAGTTCATTACTTTCAACATCAGGCATTTACCGACAAAAAAAGTCATGACCCTAGTGATCATACCATTAGTGTTGCTTGATCAAA
This sequence comes from Trididemnum nubilum, assembly GCA_963965965.1. Lineage (NCBI taxonomy): Eukaryota > Metazoa > Chordata > Ascidiacea > Aplousobranchia > Didemnidae > Trididemnum > Trididemnum nubilum. The sequence goes on from OZ014490.1 coordinate 18,604,347, forward strand.
ACAATGCTACATTTAGAAATGGTGCAATTTGGATATGGACTTGGTATATTCGTAATTGCTGACATGATAGCTTATGTGCACAATATGGTACCAGTACTGGTACTTCATTACATTAACATCCAGACATAACGCAGATCTTTAGTTTCCTAAAAAAATGTTTAGTATTTTAAGCATACTTTATAGTCCAAAAAATACAGTACTGTAAGTAGTAACTCTGCACCAACTCAGTTTGGTATGCGGCTCTTGTAATTACATTTTTTATTCACCAAGTTCCCTTGGCCAGGAGACAGCAAAAGGACCTTTCGGTCTTCGAGTCAAGCTGCCACCTACCCACCTGTCTACCTCACACAGTGGAGGCTTCACACTGTCTCTTTAATTGCAGAACGTCAAACAGGGAAGCTGTAAATACCAATTTTTATAGTCTTTGGTTTGACCCGACTGGGAATCGAACCTGAGTCTACCATTTCAGTAGCAGACGCTCTATCCATTCGACCACAAATCGGTAAATCACTCTTGGTCATAGGCATGTTGGCCCTCCCTAGAATAAGCAGTTACTAGAAAGCCAGCATACAATAAAAACCAGCTTTAAAACTGCAGATTTTATTTGCTACTAAAGCTATTTCTTAATCTTTCCAAACTTTAATCGTTACTGATTTGATTGTTTACATTAAAATAAAAAAAATGGAAGAGACCAAAATTTGAACCCACAAATCATTATATATGTTTCTTATTGTACTAACCATTAAACCTTACCAGCACATGCCCGAGGTGAACAAATGCCCCAAAAGGGCATCACTCCTGCTTTCTAACAAAAAAAGGAGCACTGTTCCATTCAAAATAAACAGAAGCATACTACTGCTCTTTTTGATGGAATGTGAACAATTTGTCATTGGTTGGACTATACAAACCTACGCCTACTACAGCTTGGTGTACTGACAAGCTACTGCTATGTAAACTGTCAAGTCATTCATTTCCGGTTATTTAGCTGTTGTCCAAAAACTATCGTGATTATCCAAAAACAATTGCACATTTATCCATCTCGAATAATTCAAAATTTTCCTAAATTCTCTAAAAATTCCCCTTTAAAAGGACCAAGTAGCAAATGACCATTAAAAAAACAAGCGCACTTTTTAAAAAGGAGCGGCATTCCAGCTACTAAGAACAGAGTGCACTCTTGCCCAGCTCTGCTTACTGCTGTACTATCGCACACACTTCACAGTTTAAATATTCTTGCATGGTAGGCTAACCTGTTTCAGAGGCACCATGCTATTAACTAGGCAATTGTATTTTTAGGGCATGCTGGCTTCCATTGCAACAATGTTCAGTATTCTAGTCACTGCCATTTAACCCTTAATCGCCCAAGTATTTTGCCGAACACTATTACCTATCTGGGTCGCTTACGACCCGGTCTATTAAATGTCAATCGATGTCAAAGAACTGGTAATTGTGAAGTTGGTTTCCAACTAACAAGATTGTTTATGTAGGCTACAAATGAACAGCAATCAGTCAATAAAAAACAGTGAAAAGAAAGGCTGCAATGAAACAGCTAGGCTACAAATGTACTACAAGAAAGGCTAAGCTAGAAACGTACTGCCATCAGTCAACCAGAAACAATTAAAAGGCTTCAGCACTGAGTAGAAAGAATTGCACCCAGACAGTTTCGGTTTACTGGCTTTTAATAAAGTAGCCATGATTTCGCTGATCAAAGCATAGTGTGAATCGTGCCGCACAATACGAGCATAAAACCATCACTTGTTTATGATTGACACAACACGATTCACTACATTCTTGCACTTGTCAGTTGTTTTGTGATCCATTGAAGTTGGGCAGATGTAGCCCTGTCCCCTTTGGCGCTTTCCATCTTGATGTTTTGCTGACTGAGGAGCCTCAATGTCTGTTTTATACCCACATTTTTGTAGTGCAAGTTTAGTGTCTTTGGGAAGCTGTTTTACTTGCACTCGATGCAGTAGCCATGGATGAACCCAACTCATGCCCATATTTTCTTAAGTCTTACCTTGTGAAAGTTTTACTCAAAAGATCACCATGCTGTTGATTCTGGCGATATTGAGGCAGTTGTAAAAGCTCAAGTGGCCAGCGTTTTGTCCTTTTCTGCGTGCTATAGTTACAACGTAATTGATCATCTCGATCAACAGCTGCTTTAGTAGCATTGTAGTCGAGTATCATTTTGGGCAAATCTGTTTCTTCATCAACTTTGTTATCATTGTGCATAGTCGAAAGTAAAACTACAGCTTTGTTTTTCTTGGGTACATGCTACACTAAAGTCTGTCTGTCACTACATCCAAACAAACTTGATCCGACGCTTCTTTTTGTTGCAAATTCACATGGAAGTTTCCTTCTGTTTCATCTCATGGTACCTGGTAAGGTTATTTGCTTTTGAAGTAAGTCAGCAGCAAGTTGAGAGCTAGTGAACCAATTATCAGTTGTAATATTGATTCTAGAAAAGTGCCAAGAACTATAAAGGATTTTCACAAATTTTCACAAGCTGTTCAAAGCGATTATGGCTGAAAGGAGCAGGAAATGTAGTCCTTCTGTATGGACCAGATGACCACAACAAGTGAAGTGATTCATGTTGAGGATGATACACACCAATGAGGTACAGTAGACCAACAATACCCCCGATGTTACATATGTCAACTGGCGCCCGCTTGTCTGAATTTTAACCCTTTGCTCTCGGGTCCTGCCTTGCTCAATTGTTTGTATGCTTGACAACCTGCTTTGCATATCTTCATCAAGGAAGCATGGAAAAGCATCTACATCATTTTTGATGTCTTCTGCATTTTCGACTGGTTCTTCTCTGGTGTGTCTGATATTTCATGCATGTGTTCTTGATGGTGTAGGACATGCAGCAGTCCACACCTGACCGTTTCTTTCCCTAAATGTGCTTTGGGCCACAGTGTCACTGCTTTTCGTAGAATCACTGTCACTCTCTTCCTTGCTGCTATCACTCATTTTGTCTTCTGCTCTCATCCGTGCATCTTGGCTGTTTACAAAAGATGAATCATTCATATTATCATTAGTCTCATCATCTCCAGCTGACAGTAGGTCGTGTTCAGAATCTTTGGTGATAACGCTACTGCCATCATCCAAAATGTTGTCCTCTAAATCTGACCAAGCTGCCAGTTGTGTTGCAATTTTTGCTGCATTGAGAAGCCTTCTTGCCATTTTGCTGGAGATTTTTAAAAACTAGACGAAACTTGCATGAATACTGAAAGGTAATGACAGTAGTTTAAGGACTAATTATAATTTGACTTCACTTTATCATTTGTGGTTCTTCGAAAACTAGTTTTGATAAAAAAAAAGTACTTATTTACGAACTCCTAACATGGGGCCCTTGAGACCCTAGTAGGGTTTTGCTTCAAAACCTCACTAAACTATTGAACTACCGGTACATAAAAAAGTTAAAGCTGTCAATGTGCAATGGTAGAGAAGGGCATGCTTTAAGAATACTGGGAGTTATGCAGATCGGAGTTAAACACTACGGGAGATATAGAAGGATAAAAAACTGATCGGGTTGATGGAGATAGTTATATTTTCACTGTATTCAAATTAAAGGTACCACCATATTGCAATATTTGTCTTCTTTTTAGTGGCATTTTTTTCAAAATTGGTTGATATTTCCACCTTACACGGAAAATATCAACCAAATTGGAAATGCTTCATGGGGTGAATTGATATTGATATATTTCTATCTTATTTCAATTGAAGGTGGACGATACCACCATATTGCAACATAGAATTTATTGATGATATTTTTCTCAAACGAGGTAGATATTTGCATCTCACAATGGTCTATACCTAAAAAGATGAAATGCCGCTTGGGGTAAAATTAATGCCAATATATTTCCAACTTACTCAAATTGATGGTGAAAGGTTTTGAATCGGAAATTGTTTTGAATTGAACTAGTATCTAGCTCTTGTAATATTGTGATAGCCTTAATATTTTGAAAAAAGTAGGTAGATGTATATATAGTTCGTTACGATCTAGGTAATTTGCAATTTTTTGCCTTTCAACACCCATGTTCATATCTGTAGTCCTAGCTATACTGATGAGAAATAAAAAAGGAAAGTCGATTTCGAAACGGTATGTCTTAGGCTGTTAATCAAAGGTTTGATTGTGTCTCTGAAACTCTAGATACTGTCTATAGTTTGCACTGTAAAAAAAAACTGTAGTGATGGGTTCAATTTTTTCCACCCTAAAATTTTCATTTCACCCTTTTCTGTTTCAAGGAGGAAATTAATACCTTTTAAACTTTCCCATGATATGGTGGGAATAACCACCCAAAAGGGTGATTCAAATTTTCCATTTAAGAGGTTGATTTTTGAACATGTGAAACTGTGCTATTTTTACCCACTGTGGTGGTAAGACGTACTTACGCTTGTATACTCGAATCTCACTTTTATGCTGTCTCCCACCCACTGTGGTGGTAATTAGCACTTACACCTGTATACTCAAATGTCACTTTTATATTGTCTTGCACATTTGTCAACGGAATACATTTGATTAAGAAAATCCACGAGTAGCAGCACAGATTGGCAAAGGCTGATCTATACCAATGGCCACTGCTGGCAACGGAGACATTTCAATTACTTACGCAGTGAAAAACAAAGACATTCCATCAATAACATAATATGCAAAAAAGCTCCCCTTCCCCCTACTTACTACTGTTTGACACAAACAAATGCATACAATGAAATTGTTATTGGGAGTTCCTTCTGCAGTTTTAAAGTCCTTTAACCCTTCCCTTTCTCTCACTTTATAACTTCCGGAATCTCGAGCAGCCAGCCAGCTTAAAAAACTTCTAATGAGCTACGCCACCTCTTCATGCGCAGCACTTACAAGAATATGGAGATGGAAGTTGCTGGAGCTTAGCCCACAGAGACATTCCAATTACATAAAATGTAGTAAAGTATAGGAACACATTCCAATTATATAAATGCAGCAAAGCAATTAGACATTCTAATTATGTAATAACCAGTCAAGAATGGAGGCATTGCAATTACATTAAAACCAATAGAGAACGGGGATGTTTTACTACCATAATATGCTGTAATTCTAATCATATGATATGCAGTGGAAAACGCAGATTTTGCAGATATTCTAATCGCATAATATGCAGTAAAGCACGAGGACATCCCCTTTGACTATGCTACTGCCACACAAACACATAGAATGAAATTTTTATCGGGAGTTTTTTCTGCAGTTTGTTAAAAAGCCTCTTCACTCGGGTGTTCAGCTCACGCATAGCCTTCTGTTGAAGCAAAAAAAAGAAGGCTTCAAGTTTCGATAGCCTATGTATACCAGTAATCATATACAATGATCACTCTGCTACAAAAATTATTTAGGCTGACACAGTTACGTTTCAGTTTTTTGTTTTGTATTTTGCAGAAGCATGCTGATTATTTTTAAGATTACTGGTGGGCTCCCGCGACATGAAGCCTCCTTTTTTCTGCTTCATCAAGGCAAGCACCTAATGTGTCAACACCCCTCTTAACAGCCACCCCAAAAGCTGCAAGGTGTATTTTACTTCTTTGCAATACTGGATATTGAATATCCCATACCTGCTACTTATAGTCCACAAGGTAGTTTAATGTGGCTAGCGATCGCACAGGCAGCTGCTCCACAGAAGCTGCAGCACCCAGTGGTGAGTGTAACCAAGGAGGAACTATGGGGGGTTCAGCCCCCCCTCTTAGCCAAGTTACTTAGAAAAATTAACCCAAATCTGTGTGCTTTTAAACATGTTTTGAACTTGACCAGGAAGGAAGGAAGGGGCTAGATAATTTAATTTAGGTAAAAGGCTCCTATCGCATCAAGAAAAGCATTTAATGAAATGTTATCAGTAATTCCTTCTGCAGTTTTGAAAAAGTCCCTCCATCCTTTTTCAGTTGGTTGTAGCTTACCCCTCGTTACGCTACTGTATTGCATAAAGAAAAGCATACAAAGAAATGTTTATCAGTAGCTCCTTGTAAAGTGTTTAAATAGGTATCTCCACCCTTTTTTTGAGGTTTATAGCCTCCCTTTCACTACACTACTGTATCTCATAAAGAAAAGCATAAACGTTTATCAGTAGTTCCTTCTTCAATTTGTTTCGATCTCTGCTCCCTGTTTTGGAGGGTTATAGCCTCCCCCTCGCTACTGTTTTGGATAAAGAAAAGCATACAAAAAATGTTTATCAGTAGTTCCTTCAGCAGTGTGTAAAAAGTCTCTTTACCCTTATTCAGAGGGTTTGATCCTCCCCCTCGCTCTTAGAAAAGTATGCAATGAAATTATTATACTTTATAAGTAGTTCCTTTTACAGTGTGCTGAAAAGTCTTTTCACCCTTATTCCAACTTGGGCTTCTGGAATCTGTAGCAGCCATCCCAAGAGCTGCAAGCTGTATTGCATATCGTTGCAATACTGGATGTTAAATATCCAGTAGCTAATAACGAGACACCCTACAGCTTGTGCAATACTTTGACAAGTGCAAATTTTATTATGTTTGATTAACAACGTAAATCTCATGGAAGCCAGAATGTATGGATATGGATGGTCCACGTACAAATTTAAGCATGATGATGTTAATATAGGCTATCCGATATACGCAAACATACTACAGGTACTATTTTAGCTTTGCTGAGTGATCAGCCCATGAAGCTAATAAACACTGACTAAATAATGGTAGGAACCTTCAACAAGTTTATTGTTTAATTTCATTATTGAACAACTTTACGTACAACATAACAATTACGAATCATTTGGATATAAGAACAAAAATGGCAACCACAAAGATCTGGGGTGTTATAGACTATTACTAAAATTATTGCACACATACCTTCTCCCAATAAAGATAAAACTGGTTGTCTTTGCCAAAGATAGTTGGAAAGTATATCAACACAGCATTGATTTTATCTAAAGTAAGAACATAATAAAATACTGAAATAAAATAGTTTGAAAGTCAAATGAGGACATTAAAACAATTTAACCATGTAACCAGCATGTCAAAAATCACTAGGCCTACCTATTACAACACAAACATTCACAAACAAACTCATGTCAGCAACATGGCCAAGTGGAACTGTGTACATGTTTATTGACTAAAGAAAAAAGCTGGCTAAAGTAAAACTGTGCTATGAAAATTATAGACCAATCTGGAATATTTCTACAGAGTTTTAATTAAATTTTAGGACCCACAGCTTTGAACATGTAGATTTTCAAAGAGAACAAGATTTTTGGAATGTAGTAAACGAAAAAATCTTTTTATTTTTGTATGGTTAAATGTTGAAAACAAAGATATAAGAGCAAAGTATATGTGCAATAACACAGTAACAGATAACCACCTCTGCAGAGTTACGTTTCTGCTACCATGTGTAGCCTACTAAATCTACCAGTAGTAAAAAATTTTTAACTTTTCTGTTGGGCACATTTCCAAGAATCATGGTTAATTTGAAAGCTTACATCAAGAGAACTGCAAGCCATAGAAGCCTGAAACATTCTACAGCAATTAAAGATTTATTAAATTGAAACAAACTATTTTACTTGGCACATAATGTTGTTTCTGTACCAAATAGAAATCATTTATACATCATCTGAAAATTAGTTTACGATCATGATCATTGTAGTGTATGATATTGCTTGTAAATGATGACTGCATCGATGGTGGCCTAAAGCTGCCAACCCAATTTTTGTGACATTTTCCGTTTTTTTTAATTCTTTTTATTTTGATTTCATTTTTACTTTGAAAAATCGATTTAAAATGAACTGTGGCCTAGAACTGCCACTTGATTTTCATTTTGAAAAATCGTTTTTAAAATAGAATGTGGACTAAAGCTGCCACTACTTGCTATAGCGAATTGGCAGATAAATGCAGTTTTTCGCATCAGATAGGGAACTAGTGTACAGTTGTATGAGCAGCAGTGTACCATTTAGGCTAACTGTGAGAGGAGTGCCCACTTGTTGTTAGTAGGCAGTTGATTTTAGAAAGCACTTAGAGCAAGTTGTTAGTTGGCCTATATTAGTTAGTAGGCACCCTGAACAAAGTATGTCCATCAGCTCTGGTACGGTAGGTGTTTCAATTGCCTAGGCTACTGGTAGTCTATTAGGTAGGCCTAACCGAAATAGGCAGGTTTACCAGTAGCCTACCGTTAACAAATCAAGACTTTTTGTGCAGTCTCAGGTACGTGTACTGGTAACTTACCTGTTTCTGTCTGGATTGTAAGTACGGTAGGCTTCGGTACCAGTACTGGTATATGAGCATACTGTACTGCAGTAGGCTACCGTTTTAAATGAAACTGTAAAACTGCTGGTACACGGTACAGTACCAGTAGTCTGTACTGGTAAGGTAGTTTACTATCGGCTTTCTGGTACCAGCAACAAGTCAATCATGCAACATGGCACAGCCAGACTCTAGACAGCTTCTAGCCTTGTACAATCGAACCTTGTTAAACAAGCATCTATAAATACGGACCATAAAAAAGTATTTGTTACATCAATAGTTCATTGTAACCCTATGTTATGTTTTTCAACAACTGGTCACATAATGCAGAAATGTCATCTACAGTCACTGCATCACCTCATTCATTCACAATGTCAATTTATTCACTTAAAAGAACTTTTGCACAATATCAGCATTCAATTAGCAAGCAGCAATAATAGATAATCAACAGAACACTGCATGCTAAAAGTATTGTAATACAATAATGTGATATAAATTGCAGTCGCTTAAAAAGATTTTTATACAAAGCTTTAAAAATATTCGTATTCATTTTTTGCTTTATGAATTCTTGCATGTATATGTGGTGAGGACTTTGTTGGTTGAGTCTCTCTCCAGGCCATATCTAAGAACAATTGTTGTCGCTGTAAAATAGCAACAAACAAACAAATCTTACGAAATTTAGTTTGGTTTATTTTATATAGTCAAAAACAAATTTACAATACACATTAAAGTGAACAATAAATACATTGGTGAGAAGCTATGAAGGGATCGTTTAAGGGTCTTGAAGTCCAGTAGCACCCAACAACGTTGTTAAAACAATAAACAGTATAGCAGCTTGCTGTTGACTTATTCACATAATTATTAAATTATTAAGACGCGTATGAGTGCTGAAACTTTTCTGACGTTTATCACTTACTGGAGTGTGGTTATGTCAGGGTTGCCACATCCTGGAAAAGTCCTGAAAAGTCCTGGATTTTTTTTTTGCTGTCCTGGAAAGTCCTTGAAAGTCCTTGAATTTTGTTTGTAAGTCCTGGAAAGTCCTGGAAAATGTTTATTAGGTTTTCCCGTGATTTACGCAGACAGAATGTGAATTTTTTTATAATGACTGGTACCTTGTAATTATGCAAAGCTATTGTTGAAACAATTTGCATTGTGAAGTTCGTTCAAAATGCTTTATTGTATTGTAAAAAGACAGCTTATTTGTATGCTGGCGCACAATCAAAAAATCGCTGTGCTAGCCCTAATGTGGGTTAGAGCTAGGGTTGCAGTTTGGGAACCAAACTGTAACCGTAGCTCTAACCGTAATGGTAATATGAGAGCCCGTTTTTCTGCTCTTTGCTCTCTTGTTCTTTTTAATCAGTTCTTACTAGTAAACTAGAGAGCAAATAAGCACTTCCTCGTTAAATGCCAAAGTTTGCACTTTGCATTACATTATGTATAAATTATTGTATATTATTAGGAAAAGTGAATTCATGGACAGTAATTTATTGCAATGCGATACTCCAGTAGCAGTATTACTGCTAGTAGCCAGTAGCATAGTGGGCTATAGGCCCTCCATTGGCGTGTAGACCAAAATGCACAATTAGAAAAATACTATGTTTATCGCAGTATATTTCTGTGGCAGTTTTTTGCAGTAATATGGATAGTAAAGTAATTTAAAGCCACTTTTGGAACATGATTTTGGGAAAGGACTCATATTGGTCAAAAATAAAACCAGTAACAACTTAACTAACTAAAAATAGCTAAAAATAAACAATTCGATCGCTTGATGCAAAATGCTTAATGTAGGCTAAGTAAAAAAATTGTAACTCAGTATTTAATTCTGTTAATTACCAATCAACTCTCTCAAATCTTTGTTTCATTAGCCCCTACTCCCTAATTATATCTTTATCTAGCGTTATAAATACAGACGATTTGGATTAATACTTTGGAATTTTTTCAAAGGAGGTGCCTATTTGCACTATAGCGTGCAAATGAGCTCTGCGTATAAGAAAAAGTGGGTGCTCATTTGCTCAAATACTCTTTTATTTTTAAAATTATTATCGTTAGTGGTTTGTTGGAGTTTAGATTTTGACTTTGGGTTAAGGTTAGGGTTAGAGCTAGGGTTACAGTTTGGGTTAAGTTTAAGGTTGGGTTAGGGCTAGGATAGAGTTTTTTGTTTGCACCCTGGCGTGCAAATAAGCTCTATTGTTCCAAATAATAGGATTTTATAGTTAACTAGCTGAAAATAAAGCTAGGACTGAAGTTTTACCATTACCCATCACTAGAGCTCCACCGATGTATCTAGCGTCAGCTGATATATTTTGGCCGATATCAGGGCCAAGTCGGCACATCGTATCGGCTATCTATCGCCGATAAAATACCGGCTTAGCACAATTACCTTAAACTGTTTATTTTTAAGAGCAAGCACGAATATTCTTGCGTTCAATTTGCTTAGTATGACTTGCGTTTGCAATAGTCTTTTGTTGAGAGGAGAATTAGTGAAGCTTTTAGTGTCAAGTTAAGTGAAAAATATAGACCAAATTTGGTAGTTTATGAGTTATATATCGGTATCATATCGATTGAGCTCTAGCTATCACCCTCATACTGTAGCCCATTTATGCATTCAGTTTAATCATGTTTTGGCAGTTGTAATTTCTATGCCAAGTTTTAAAAGCAATAAGCTTGACCAAACTAGGCCTAAAATTAAGTTATTATTGCAAAAAAATTGCAAAATCTTCGAATGCTGGGGGCTTTGCCCCCAGACCCCAAATGGCTTCTGGCATCTTGCGGTTCTGCCCCTCTACCAAAAAGCTTAATCCTTCCGTTGCAAATTTCTAGCTTTGCACCTGGCTAGCTGTCAGTACTAGGAATGCAAATGCGTTACATCGAAATTTTTCGTCTACCGCAAGTTCAAAAGAGTAGGTACATGAAAGAGTAATAGTCAAAATCAAATTTTAAGTCCTTAAAAAAAAACAAACTCAAACAGTCCTGAAAAAGTCCTGGAAAATGACCTAAAAAAGTCCTGGAAAGTCCTGGAATTTGATTTTGCACTTTCTGTGGCAACCCTGTTATGTATTGGCAGTGAGAATCAATTAGCATGTATTTATATATGCTAACATGCTCAGATCAACACTGTGTCTCATTGGCGGAGTGGTCTAATGCCTGTATCCCAGTAAGGAACTGCGGTGACCTCAGATGCTGGGTTTAAGTCACCAGTTGGGGCGGGCATGGGTTCAAATCCCATACATAGCCATATTTTACTGATAAATCCTGAGGCTGATGTTGGTTTATGCTTTTCGATGTTACATAATTATTATTATAATTACTGTATTCTTTATTAATCCTTCTGTGTATTTTCACTTATTTAACCCAGAAACCAAAGCAAAAAAAAGAAAGAGAACTAAAATATGAGCACCACACCCATGTGTTAAATCGCCACCGGAAGTGTGAGTCAACAGCCTGGCAATCTAAGATCCAGGCCATCGCTAATTAGACTGCTGATGCTGTGATGTCTGGGTGTTCTGCTTGGTTGTAAGAATCAGTAACCCCATTTACATTATGAGGTTAAATGCGCATCGTGACGTTTCCATCACCATGGTGGTAGCACTTTGTCACCAAGAAATCCTATTCGATAACGCAACTTGACTTGTTTGGTGTGAATTTCAAATGTGGTGACATCACTGTGATCTCATTAAATTTGCTAAATCCGCAATTGAGTCATCACGTAAATACTGAATAGGCTTAATGTAATTAATATTTGCTTTACAGTATAGTGTGTAAGTTATTCCATAATATTTTGTGGTGAATATCAGTTCGATTTTATAATGTATATATGTTAAAATGGACTCATGGAAAGAAGACTCAAGTTTAAAAGAGGATCTCATAATGTACGTTTAGCAATCTTGAAGCATCAAGAAATTTTAGATTATATGGAAAAAGACTATCCTTGTACTCTAGGCAGGCGTTTGCAACACTTTCAAATATCATACACTGATGTGACTGTGGATGTTGCAACAATTAAAACTGCAGTTCACAAAGAATTAAAAGTTGCTGGTAAGCATTTAGGGTACAGAGCAATGCAGCAAAAAATTAGAAATGAGCATGGCCTACTTGTGCCAAGAGATTTAGTGTATGCTATTATGACTGTCTTGGATCCTCTAGGATTAGAACAACGGCAGTAAGCTAATAAAACAAAAGGCCAATTTACTTGCAAAGGCCCTAACTGGGCCACTCACTGGATGGGCATTGCAAACCAATGGGATATCAGAGATCCTTGTATCCTTTAGCTACGAGGAGTATTCAAAAAGTAATGCACTCAAGTTTATAATGCACAAACAAATTATAGTAGCAACATGTATTATACATCAAAAGAAAGGTACAAGTGTAAGGATTACATTTTTACTTCTCTACATAGTCTCCACCTCTCTTAAGAGCTACAGTCCACCTATGAATGAGGGCATGTATACCACTGTTGTAGAACTCAGCCGGTTGATGTCTAAGCCAATTCAAGACAGCAGTTTTCACTTCATTGTCATTGCCATATTGGTTGCCCCAGAGTCCTTCTTTCATTGGACCAAAGAGGTGGTAGTCTGATGGTGCCAAATCTGGAGAATATGGTGGATGTGGTATCACAGTCCATCCAAATGAAGTGATGGCCTCCATGGTCCTGATGCTGGTGTGAGGACGTGCATTGTCATGCTGGAGGAGCACATTTGCCATGTCCAAGTTGGGCCGAACACGTCAAATTTTTGCTTTGAGCTTCCTAAGAGTCTCAATGTATACTTCAGAGTTAATGGTTTCTCCTTTTGGCAAAAAATCCACAAGGATTACACCTTGAGAATCTCAAAAAACAGTGGCCATAATTTTGCCTGCAGACTTTTGGGATTTGAACTTTTTGGTCCTTGGTGAATTTGGGTGATGCCATTCCATTGATCTCCTTTTAGATTCAGGTTCAAAATGGTATGCCCATGTTTCATCTCCAGTAGTGATTCTTTCCAGAAAGGTAGGGTCTCCCTGGTGGTGTTCCAGAAGCTGAGTGCAGCAGCGAACTCTTTCAGTCTTGTGGTCCTCCATCAGCTGTCTGGGTACCCAGCAGGCACACACTTTTGAATACCCAAGGGACGCCACGATTGAATGGGCACTGCCTATGCTTACATCAAGCTTGGATGCCAGCTCCTCGACAGTAATGCGCCTGTCAGTTCTTATCAACTCATCAGCATAAGTTTTGTTGTCAGGATTGACAGAGGTTGATGGGCGACCACTACGTGGCTTATCGGCTATGCTGGCTTTACCAACCTCTTCATGGTCTTCAGTACTTTTTTTAAATTGCTATACCCATCTTTTTACATTACTATAGTCTACGGTATTATCCTTGTAGACATTTTCAACCGGTTGTGAATTTTCAGAGAAGTTTCTCCCTCTGCAACAAGGAATTCGATTACAGCTCTTTGCTTCTGACGAACTTCAAGAGGGGCAGCCATTTCTAAATCTAGTTAAAGCTTTAAAAATCTGAAAACAAAAGAAAAACATATAGCAGTCGCAAAAAGGTGTGTCCTATCATGTTTGTGCCAAAAATAAACAAGATTGGGAAAATCCTGTACGAGCAATGCCTTTGAGTGCATTACTTTTTGAATGCCCCTGGTATATATACAAGCATGGACACAGCTAGCTGCAAAGTATTGTGGATCAAGGTGTGGACAGACAACTGCAATCCGAAATTAATTGCCAGATGGTACTTTGATTACATTTATCAGTCAAGGACTATAGGGTCATTCCATGCCAAACGTCCTGGACCCTCCAGCTTCACCCTCTTTAAATTTGTTCAAAGTGTGTTATAATTTTAGCTCAATATCTCTTGTACTTTTGAAAATATGGCAATTTTTAATTTGCTACTCTCTCACGATGGCTAGGGCTTGGTCATTTTCAGCCATTTTCTAAAAGACATTTCTCTAAATATAAAAACAATGAAAGGCTGATTTTTGGTCAGTTGATCAACTTTCAGCTATATTTAACACAATAAGTGTCAAAATGGCACAGACTTATGGCATGATAGAAAAAGGGGGTGCCAAAGTGTTCACATTTTGACCCAACAACAAAATTTTGGTCAAGTTGGAGCACCTTCATCTCTAATATGAAGAATAGCATTGCTCTCATTTTTAGCATGGTAGCTCCCTACCTACTGGACAGCAACTTTACCAATTTGGAAAGAAAACACTGCTTTAAAAAAAAAGTTATTTTACTTCAAAGTATGCACCAGCGGCAAAATTGCGAAAAAACATGCCATCTTGTGGTGGAAAAATGGCCCTGTCAGACACTGTTTTTAAAAAAAAAAAAAATTTTGTGAATGGAAAGGGGTTTTCTCAAAGTACTTACACGCCAAAATTCAACTTTGTTCCACCTCTGTAAAGGGGTGAGATTCAGTCACCCTTCACTTGTACAATTTTCTCTTAAATTTGCAAAAAAAATGAAAAAAATTATCTTCGACATATAATTTAGATAAAAATTTGGCATGTTATTCAAGAAGTTTAGGCTCAATTGATTATGAAAACTTTTAACTGCTTATTGTTTAGATGCAATTTTGACTCAAATATGCCACTACATGGCATACTTTGGTTAGGTAGCACGTGTTTTTGCTTTGATATTTCTCGATCATTTTTAGTAGCTTGAAATTAGAAAATTTTAAGCTACAAGGACTTTGAAATATTCATTTTAATAGTGCTAAATACAATGTATCTAATTAACGCAATGATAAAATACACACATACTGAAATTGACAGTTTTAACAAATTGTTGCTATTTGAGAAACAAGATTAAAGCAAACTTCATTTGTGAAATGATCAGTAATGTTGTTTCAAGAAAGATTAGCAGGTTAAATATTTTCAAATGTTTAATATAACAATATTGTCAGCTATATTCATCAACCAACCATGAAAAGTTAAGTCGCTAGTTAAGTTTTGGTAGCATGTACATATAGCTGTTACAGTTAGTATTCTAACTATGCTCAGCTTTATTGATGCTTATAATGAAAAAAATTATCTTCAACATATAATTTGAATAAGAATTTGACATGTTGTTAATGAAGTTTAGGGTCAATTGATTACAAAAACTTTTAGCCTGCTACTGCTTATTGTTTAGATGCAATTTTGACTCAAACATGCCACTACATGGCATGCTTTGGTTAGGAAGCATGTGTTGTTGCTTTCACATTACTCAATCATTTTTAGTAGCTTTAAATTACAAAATTTTGGATATTTATGGTTGTTAAATCTAATTTGGCTGTTAAATATTTCACAATACAACTTTAGACATCTGTTTCATGTATAGCATCATTCATTTGAATGGACCATGGAACTGAGACTGGTGTAATGGCAACCATGCATTGCTACATTAGAAGCAAGCAAGGTGTGGAAGAGCCAACCGAAACAGATATTTTCGGAAAATCGTCATCCAATCAAGTAAGTTACAGTTTAGATATGCCTTAACTACAGTACGACTAATTTTAGTTGTGAAAAGAGCAGTTTGATTTACTATTTTTTGGTATTTCGTTTTGAGGTATTATTACCAGTAAACACTTTTCATGCTTACACTTCTTTTGGAAAGTGAGCAATGATACCATGCTGCAGAATAGCTTGTTCACGCTCAGTTTGCCAAAAGAGATGTATGCCACGTTCCTTGAAAAGAAATTCAAAGGAGAAAAACGGCACAAAAGAAGTAGCTTTGTAGTGCAGATAAAAGCCAATAATAATTTAAACATTATTTCACTTGAGACATAAATTGACTTTTATTCACTAAGTCATTATTAGTCTTGTTTAAATAGAATCATTGTTATGCAAATAGATTATATTTGAATATAAGATTGAGAATGATTTTGTGAATTTTATGACTTTGTGAATAACACTCAAAACGAATCGAGTAACTTAGCATTGGCTCTTCATAACGAAGTTCCAAGAAGTGGAAGAAATGCCAGATCTGTGCCTATACTACTTTGTCTACTGACCTTTCCTTTAAGCACATTCATGATAAATCATGACGTGGTTAGTGATGTAAGTTTTAATCATTTAATAAAAAGAACCTTTTTGGTTACTTTTAGAAAGTTATACTGAATGGCTTTACTTGCTCTTCTGGCATTCACTGCTATGTTACCATACGTCGGTCATCGGTGCACCTTATTATATTGCATAATAAGTATGGAGATGGGATAGAGCCCTGCATGTAATAGTTATTAATTTTGTTTGTTCTGTTCATTTGAATTGAGCAAATGTTGATCATTACAGTATTGTTCATCAATATAGTCAACATCCAATCGCTCCAATATGCAAATAGCATTTCAATTACGTATCGTAAGATTTACAACATTAGGCGTTTATGTAATGTTTGCGGCGCTCTTGACTAATATTAGTACCAGTTAAGAGTTAAAACCTTGTCAGCAGCTTGATATTGTTTATGCACATGTAACGTCATGGTATGAAGATTGAGGGGGCATTGCATTCGGAATGGGACATCTTGCACAACTTTCCTGTCACTGGACTACTAGACAGCAGGTTTTTTTTGGCGCTATAGACTACTTGACGTCAGGACGTCTTAAAACACGAGACATCTTTACTTGACACCCATTTGTTAACCGATATGGCTTGACGCCCATATGACCTGTTCGTAAACCAACATAATGTTTTTCGGTTTTTAAAATTATGATTTTATGAATTAAATTAGGTTTGCTTTTAATATTGAAACAGTTATGTGGTTACAAATTCTAATAGTAGGCTAATGATTTTGCAGCAACAACAAAAAACACGATTATTGTATGTTTTTGGAAACACAAGAACGAATATATGAATAAATTTAACACAAGATTTTTTTATACACACTTGCAGTTTTTTGTGCTTTAAACATTGGTATACTAGAACTGTGGAAAGCATCGAACTATCGACCTTACGTTTTAAAACTGCAAGGACGCCTTGCACTCTTGTTGTTTCAAAATCAAGTTTTTTTGAAGTCTAGTTTTGTTTTGTACAATGGTGGTACGCAATCTACTTTACTATGCTGTTTACTTTTTCTAAAACAGCATTAAATTTTCAGTTTCTCACATCTTGAATGTATGTATATGCGTTTGCAGATGGAAAGATGGTGGCGAGAATTGCATGCAAGGTTGGAAACATGCTCCAAGCCTCTTTTAGTTCATTTAACAAGATATGGCATATGCAATCATTCATTACCGTTAGACCGGTACGTAGAGCATGTCAGTACTAGACTGTATTAAGCTTGAAGTAACTAGCAATACAAGCTTCCAAATAAATGGGATGGAAAAACCATAAAACCATATCTGCCTCAGGATGTTGCAGCAAAATTTGGCCAATTGGCCACTTATATGATTCCAACCCATGATGGCACCAAGCGGTGACCTAAACCTGGCTTCTGAGGTCATGGCAGCCCCTATTCCTTACAACAGACTTTACACTACTCCGCCAACTTCACACATTCTTGATATGAGCACATTAGCATAAATGTTACAAGGTAATCTGTTCTCACCACCTTAAGCGTAACCACACTTTGACAGCTGCTTGTACTACAATGACTGCAATTCAAAGAACAAGTAGGTGTCAGTCACAGTGTGGTTGCGAACACCGGCGAGAACAGATTAGCTTGTAGCATGTATGCTAACGTGCTTCTATCAACACTGTCACGTTGGTGGAGTGGTCAATGACTGTCCTGCGGCATAGGATTGCCTCGACCTTGTAAGCCGGGTATACGTAATCGGTTGGTGCGAGCATGGATTCAAATCCAATATATGGCCATATTTTGCTGATACATCCTGAGGCTGATGAGGTTTTATGATTTTCGATTTTATTTATGATATGAAAGCTTTCGTCGCTGCAGTGGCCTCGCTAGAAATGGTGTCACCCCTTAACGATGCAGGCAGGCTAAGTCATGGTGGAAACGATTTTCAAAATGGATTCCAGGCACTCAAACGCATCTAAAAATTTGATTTAAAAGGGCTGATAGATGCGATAGAGTAAAGAATGTTTGCGTTGAAAAAACTTGCTAATTTTCAACTTGAAAGTATCCTATTTCAAGCAATTCATTATTGCACGTAATAATTGTTTTTTTTATATGATCTCTTAGGCGCGTAGCCAGGATTTGACAATGGAGGAGCTAAGCCAGCAGCCAGAGGCCCGGGAATCTGGGGCAGAGCCCCCAAAAGCTACCAATTTTTGAAGACTTATACTTAATTATTTTATTTTAAAGCACTATTTAGGAATTTTTATACTGGTACCATAAGAAATGTAACAATTGGTTGTATCTTACAGCCAGATACAGCTACTGGAAAGCAAAAATTGATGGTAGTATACAGTTGCTTAAATTGGAACAATGCGTTACTTATTGATCTAAAGCAGGGGTGTGCAATTTTTTTCAATAGTGGCGCACCTTTAAAGAGAATGATGTATTACCAACTATTAATATTGCCGTTGTTAAAAATATATCTGCATTAATATCAAAAGCAGTAATACCAGTATTATTCAAAAAAATTGTTGAGTTAAAATACATAAACATAGCAATACGATTTAATCTTTCTGGAAACAATTCAATGAGATACATGCAGCTGGCCTTTTTTCTGAACCACTCTATTCAAATTTACTTAAAGGTGCTGGCAACCCAAAGTCCATTTTCCTGATCGATAAGGAGATTTCATAAAACCCATTTCAGAAAAAAATTTTTCACACTAACAGCACGCCAGCCTCAAAACGTTTGAAATCTTGTGAAAACGCTTACATAAGTGCATTACATATGACGTTAAATGGTACGGAAACGCAGACGGCTATGCAAGGTTGACGATAACAGATTCGGTGTGAAGCCCGCTTTATATCCATTAAGTTTGACTAGAAACCCAGAAAAGTAATTGAAAAACGCAAAATTTGCCTAATTTGTTCGGTATTTTTCCAGTGTAATTGCATGTTTCCAGGGTAATTTGAAAAACATGCAAAACTTGTGCGGGTCACAGTCTATTCAAAAACCGCAACCCTTCACGGGCCCCAGTTTGCACACCCCTGATTCTAAAGCATCTGCCGAAAACATTACAATTACCGGTATTAACATTACTTTTATGCTGGCATTAGCATAACGTTTTCAATTATGATGCTGGTATTAGCAGTATCTTTTTAAAGTTTTGGCAGCTAATACCATAGGCAATCTTTGCAGCCCCCTCCCAACGCCATAACGAGTGCCAGAGTGATTAATGAGTAACTGGTACTTCATTGGCCTTAAAATGTTTTCGAAAACATTTATTTTTGCGTTGTTTTGCAAAAGTTTGGCAGACTAGTGAGGGGAGAAGACTGTAGCCCTCCTTGCTATTCACAACTGCAGTCTCTTGGGTTGGAAAATAATATTTTTTGAATGAAAGATAATCGTTTTCATAAAAATATAAACTTTTCAAAGAATTCTGTCCAGAGGTGCGAGTGCAAAGCCCTACCACAACAAAAATTTGGCTTTTTTTAACAAAAAAGATTGATTGAGTGATATCTTTAAGAAAATTTTTGACTGCCAACTTGTATTTTGGGCTAGAAAAAATTTGCGTTCTTCAATAAAAAAAGGTTAATTTTATGACATTTCTATGTAAAAATGTTGATGCCATTAAAAATGGTGACACTCGGGGCATACCGCCTCCCCCCTATTGACGCCACTGCGTCGCCGCGTTGCAGGCTGTTTGTCAGACTTGATTTAGTTGGGATTGGAGCAATGACACTAGATGGCTTTCATGCATGCCAAAGTAAGCAAAAAGCATCGAAGGTGTTTCAGCACTCCCCGTATCTTTGTTCTATAGGTAATATTTACACCGCAGTCATTATAGAACTAGCAGGAGTAAGTCAAAAGTGTGGTCACGAATTGACGATGAGAACAGTATAGCATTTAATTTTTTTGCTGACATGCTTGCATCAACACTGCGTCACGTTGGTGAAGTGGTCTAACGCCTGTCCTGCCGGACTTCAGAGGCCGCGTTTAAGTCACTGTTGGTGCAAACTTGAGTTTGAATTCCATACGTGGCCATAGTTTGCTAATTCATCTTAAAGCTCCTATTTTCACTATGTAATTGCTTTTTTTACAGAGATATTTTAGCATACATCTTCATACCGGTTCTGAAAAGAGAGATAAATACATTTGTTGAAAATTGGAATCTCCATCGAATTCAAAGACAAGAGAATACCCGATTATCGGATGGTGTAGCCAAACCACGTTTATAGCTTTCCCGAAAGCTACGCAATGAAAGAGTGTGGTAAAGTATGTGCAGTGTTGGGTTTACTAGTTACTTAGCTACCTGTACTTTGTTTAAACTGCCTTTACCAATTCTCTTACCTAATTGCAACGCAACTTTCCATGTTGCCAACAAGAAAATTTACGGGATCGTAAAGATTTTTGATCTGATTTTTTTAAATTGCGGGATTCTGATGGTTTATTAAAAAAGAATGGCAATCCTTCAGGGTCTACGATCACTTGCTGTAACTTTATGTCAATACATTGCCATTCCAGCAATGCATCGTCTGTCAAAAAAGTAATGTGGTGATTCATTTTGATCCTAGCGATTTTATATTCATATATGCAGCTTTTAACTATTTGGTATGGCATCCTGGCTTCAGTGTTTAGCGTTTTGAAACGATATCGCACGTGCTTATGGATTGGAAATTGTAACTCTAGTAAGACGTTTTTGAAAGGCCCTTGTTTTCCTCATTTCGTCACAGTATGGAACACTATTATTCACTAGCGAATTATTGAACTGTAACTGAGAATAGAAGATCGGCCACTTAATTCGGTGACTGATCACAGTGTACTGACCGAATTTCCATCCCTAGTTTCAGAGAGAAAGTGATCGAATAACTCGGTAGTGCATAAAGGTGCACTGTGCTATGACGCCATGAGCAAAAAGTTCTTAAAAATGTTACAATTTATGGTCTACTAATGGATGATGAAATAAAGAAAATTGGGCTCAAAGTAGAAGATGCTTCCCATCGGTCAAAGTGGCGGAATCAAAGTACCCTTCTGCCACTTTGACCGATTCAATCCAAACCTTGATCCAAACCACTTTGACTGTCCAACGTAGAACGTATAAAAAGAATCCTTGACATGAATCCGGTCACCTCTGTCAACAGAGACAACACTGGATAAATGTGAATGGATGATAAAACTCGTGAAAATCACATTTCATTAAACTCTGAAGCCAGGCAATACAACTAAAGTGTTAAAAGCTTTATTGTGAGTTTTAAATCGCAAAGATCATCGCAAAGACGTTACTGTTGGCGGACCTCGTATGTGCAATGTTTTCAAGCAATGATGGAATACACTATTTGAAAGAATTTCATTGCATTAAGTTCTATGTGACTTTGATGTCAGAGGATTCCCATTGAATAAAACCGCATGTTTGTTTTGCCTCCCTCTAATTCATTTTTTGGCTAGACCCCTGATCTACGTGTAATAAAATTACGGTAACGGATATCTTTGGGGTGTTTAGCAATGCTAATAGTCCGCTAACCATATAAAACTCTTTAGGAGCAGCAAATCCCCAATGGAAAACTTTGCTAATAAGCGATACAGCTAGATAATGCCCACCATTGTAAATGTCTGTGCCCAATAGTTGAAATTTGTTTTTTAGGTTGTAAAGTTAGTGATGAACTATTCGAGGAAGTAGCACACTTAAGTGGAGTATTGGATGTTCCTGTTGATTATCTAGACGAACGAGCTAGAGCGTCCTTTCAGGCAGTTCTTCACCGTATATTGGATTTGACAGAATGTGTGGACGCTTTTTCTTTTGTGAAACGCATGCTACCTTGAAATGAATAAAGGATTTATCGTATTTATTCGAGTATAAGTCGCATGCGTGCATAAGTCGCACCCCCATTTTTGACATGAAAAACAGGACAAAATTTTTTAAACGTTATTCATTCATTGCAATCTCATAACAAAAAATTAAAAACCAGCGAAGTCATCACTGCTGCCACTGTCTTCAAATAGCCCTGTTTACCTCTGGAACATCCTCCTTATCAGCGTCCATGGCATCGTGACTTGTGTGGATAAGTGATAACTAAACGTGTTAGAACGTGAAAAAAAGGTGGCAGCGTTAAAAGTGCAACGCTACTCGCATGGAAGGCAATGAGTGATATGATCATACAAAAGGAGACAGCAAAGAAATGCATAGCAAGGAAACACCTCAAAAAATTTTGCATAACATACATTCAATGCACTTCATGTATTCGTGTATAAGTCGCACCTGACTTTTTGGGTGATATTTTGGTACAAAAAAATGCGACGTATACTCGAATAAATACGGTAATTGATCTAGCTACTACTGCCTATTGGTTTTGGCTAAAAGTCAACGTGTTCTAAATGCAGTTAAGCGAGTGTAACTTGATGAATGACAAGCCACAATGCTAAAGATTTGCTAAATTTTCAATGAATTTTATATAAGTCCTGGTTTAAATTAGTTCCGGCAACCAACATAGTCGAAATAGGGGCCGTTTAAATATCATATGACGCCCCTGGGAATGGGAATAAAAAAAAATGCAGTAACCAGATTGTTAAACAATGTGTTTAACCAACAATTCTATATCTGAAACATGTTATTCAGACTTAAAAAGACAAACCCGAAACTCTGAGAGCTAGGCGGGGGGCAGTGCCGTCCAACTAAACTTTGCTTTTTTTTTAGAAATTTTGGTTTCCCAAGCAATTTCACAATTTATCATGTTCTATCCCAGGGGTGTGCAATCTGTGGCCCATGTCCAGAAAGTGTGTATCCCGCGAAGGGGTTCCGCCAACTAGGAAATTGTAGTTATGTTATTGTACTACTAGTGTCATTTTACGTGAATGCATGAAACTCAAAACGTAGAGTCTACTCAATGTCAAGAAAAAAGTCATAGCAGAAATACAACTGATGTTTTAACAATTCAGCATTCACTGCTTTTTTGTTCAAACATGCACTGCTTTTGCGGCAACCAAAGTACTGCGCGGTTATTGTTTCGTAGGTTAATAATAATCATGAGAGTCAAAAACAAAAGTATTTATGCTGCTTTCATTTGTAGTGTGAAGCAAAAGTGGAATGTAAAACTGGTCACTTTGATGTGTTTGAAAAGAGGCTTACATTAATCGGAGCTTACAATGTCCTTGCAAGCACTGCAAAGCTAATTAAAATAAACAAAATATTTCATATTTTGTCATGGTTGCGTAAGAAAAATCTAATATTTTTGCAGTTTGATGAACATTAATAAATTTACTGCTATGCAAAAAAATAAAAAAATCAGAAAACAGTGTCCGAACACTTAAAAAGTAATGAAAAGATCCAAATCACCTTGAAATAAAGAAGCTTCTTTCAAAACACTTTCAAAAAAGGCAAACCTTTGGAACAATTATTTGACCATTGACCCACGTCCCGACAACAGATGGAAGCTCAAGTACAACATTACAAATCTTTAAATGGGAAGTGTAGGATCAGAAAACTATTTTTTTGCTAAAGATCAAATGAGAAATTTAAATAGATTTGCAAAAGATCAAAAGGGGGTTCAAAACAAAACTGATGTTTAAACACTACTTCAACATTAGGATCCAAAATATTAAATCGCAAAAACAAATCAAATTTGCGTACATTCGTTTCATTTCGATGGCCAGTGTGAAGCCTGAACTTTCGTATTCTTGTTTTGTCGAACAATTTGATGACCAGCCTTAAAATCTTTGACAAAGCCTCAAGGCAAAACATTTGGGAAATACATAAATAGTTGCAATCCATTATCCTTTTAACCTCATTGTACCTTAGCTATTACAGCTGACAGCGAAATGTACTTTTTACACTTCATTCTTCCTTTAGTTAGACTCTCTCCTCTTTAAAAAATTCTGCAACTGTCCAATCGAACTTGTACGCAAATCTATGATCATGCTTTGAAGAGTAGTAAGTAGGTAGCAGAGGTGGGCAAAGCGCTATTAGAAGCGCAACTTCCGCAACGTCCGCAATTGCGGAAGTTGCGTTGCAAAATAAAGCCATTAAAATTTGTTGCGCTTTAATTGCGCTGCGCTTTCATTTTTTTTTTCCGGTTAATAGCGCAATTCTATACATTGACCGTAATTTTTTTCCATTTCGATCGAAATATTGATAAATGTCGGCCTTCTTTAGCAGATTATTTATTCTTTTCGGTCAAAAATTGCAAAAAGTGCGGTATTTGCCCTGTGTTGTGAAATTTCAATTGCGGAAGTTAGGTTGCGCTTTAACTTGGTACGAAAACGCCGTTCCGCAATTGCGGAATTGCGTTGCGCATCAACTGAATCAAAAAGCTCATTGCGAAAGTTGCGCTGCGCTTCAGAAATCAAAAAAAATAAATTGCGCAATTTGCGCTGCGCTTTTACTGGTTGAAAAGATCGTTGCGCTTTGTTGCGTTGCGCTTTTGATATAATGTTACTTGTGCCCACCTCTGGTAGGTAGTAACGTTAAAAGTAAAATGTTTTTACCGTCTTAGCTTTTGTAATCACTTATGCTAAATTATGCAAAGTCATTAGCTTTTTTGTTTGTCTGCAAGATTGAAGTCTACTATAGCAACATCATCCTAAGTAAATAGTTGCAGTTTCAATAAACTGCAGAAGTCATTGTACTTATGCTCAGCACTAAAAGTATTGATCACATGACTGCCCAAGTTGACCGCACAGAAGAGAAGTTCGTCTTTTTTTTTCAGACTTGATGTCGCTATTGCAGGATCATAAAGCTGGTATTTGTAGTTTTCTTGAATGTCCAATGTCATAAACTTCTCAGAAAAGATGTAACTGAAATGGACTAAACACTCAGCTTTTAATTTCATATCTTTCAACTCAAGGGGTTGTTTGAATTTGTCCATTGTTATTTACAAATTTAACAGCATCTCCATCATAATAGTGTTCAAGCATTACTGGTTGCTTGTCTAAGCTGCTATAATAAGCGTTACTTAGGCACATTACCAGGATTGTCACATACATGTGCTTTAGAAGCATCTCTAAATGCCCCAATGGCAAATTTGTTGGACTCGACATTAAATGATAGTGATGAAACTGTGTTCAAAGAAACATCATTTATGGAATATACTTCCAGATTTAATGTTACTCTCTACTTAAAAGCAGTCACCCTTGTGCCTGCCTTAAGAAGAGTAGCAATGGAAACTGAAGGTGCGATAGATACTGGAGGTGGTTCATTCGTAGAAGAAAAACCAGCTTGCGAAGACTGGCGAACTAGAAAGTTCAACATTAGTCTCAAGCAGCTTACACAAAAATCAAATTCTGTAAAATTTGCTTCCTCCAAGTTGGTCCATTCTACTACATAATGGCCCTCAGCTATGACGTCACATGATCCTTCTGCTTTCTTAAAATGCTTTTTGCAAGCACGTTTAATATTTGGCTCTCTTAGTTCTTCAAAATTGAACGGGACAAACTCCCTCGTTCGCAAAGGATGAAATTTCTGCAGTTTGTCAGTCGCTTCCGCAGACATTTTCTGCACCATTAGATCAAGAAGTGCAGTTTTTGCGCCGGCACTACCTTTTTTTGTTTTTGTTGTTATCGCGTTTCTATAGTCATTCCAAGTACGTTTTCTTTCTCCCATAGTTAAGCGTAACAAAATTGATTAACAAAACTTACAATCAAAAATGATCTGAAGAAAATCTACAAAATAGATTGCAAATTTACGTTATTGCAGTGTCATTAACATCAGAATCACAATAAAACCTTATTCAAATGGAATATATTTGAAAAGGATTTTATTGTGATTCAAATGTTAATGTAGCTGTGATTTTTTTTCATTTAGCTCTGCAACTGCATCACTGTCAATGAATTTTTTCTATCATGTTGGTGGAATTATGAAATTAGAACCAGGGATGTCGGAAGCGATCACTTTTTATCAATTCTGCTTCCAGTCTTCAGTATTTGCTTCCGAATTCGATTCCTCTTCCTTGTTTTCAGTCTTGATTACTTCCGCTTCTAGTGTTACAAAATGTTAAAACTTTCAAGTTTACTTCTTCCAATTAGTTTTGTCAAAACACTTCCGCTTCCAGAAAAACTCACCCTTTCACCGCTTTCCTTTAGCATATTTGGGTCTTTGGGAAGAAAAGAGCATTCCCCATAGATCATCAACAAAACAACTTTCTACGTCACCCCAATTGCAAATCTGCAAAATTGGTTAACTTGTCTTAGGTTTCAGATAGAACCATACTCCAAGCAGAAGCAGCTTGCTCTAAAAAGCTGCAGAGCCGCAACACCCCCAAGATTATTCAAGCAAGCCTGTTGTTATATATGTATCATACTGCGGGTATTTATTTATGTAGCTTAAAAATAAAGTCCATCTTTTATCATTGGAAACCTTGATGAATGGTTGACGTTATAGGGAATAGAAATATTAGAAACGCTGGGAGCAAAAGCGATGCTATTTTAAACACTGCTTCCACTTCCAACCTCTCAAATTGTTAAATGCTTCCTAGTTTGACTTCACTTCCAGTTTATTTTGTCAAAGTGCTTCTGCTTCCTGAAAAAAACAATTGCTTCCAGCTTCCGCTCCGACACCCCTGGTTAGAACATGGTAGTTGAAGGTTGTAGTGAAATGTGTCTTGTTGTTGTGAACTGAAATGTCTGTTTGTCTCGTGGTCTGTAATTGCGTAATTTCGCATCGCAGTTCACACAGTTTTCTGTTTTGCTAATAGCAGCTGCACAGTATAGTTAACAGGTAGCTTTTACTTTGATCAGCGTTTGCTTTTGGATTGAAATACAAACCAAAATTGCTTTTAACTCTGTTGGACAGTGCCTATCATAATTTGCTATCAACATAATCTATCATAATTGGCACAATAATTTATCAATAATTTCAACTCTTAACTAGTGCTTTGAAGAAAATGGCTTTCTGGTAACATGAAGAGACAAAATCATTGTCAGATAGTCAATACCTAAACAATGAATTTTACTCAATTGTTTCACATTTTTCAAACAAAAAACGCTCAGCTGCAGGTTATTGTCAAATGAATTACCTCAAATTGGCTTTCTAATTCAAACCAGATGCATATAGAAGTAACAAATCTGACATTCAGTGCAAATTTGTGATAATTGATAATACCTTTAAATTAAGCAACATTTTCCAAGATAAACAGCTCATTTTAAAACAATCAATTTACTGATATGTGGTCTATGCAATTCAGTGCAATTGTAATAGTAAATATATGGAGAAGTTAAATGCAACGTGATTACCAGCATTAAATCAATGTTGTTGGAGGCACATTACGCAGCATTACTGTGAGTACAAACAAACCAAAAACGGTAAGACATACTGTACATATAATATCTATACCACCATTTGAGGGACTGAACTGAGGCCTACCAACTGTAAAGCAGATGCCCTAATCTCTACGCCAACTTCGATATTTTTCACTAAAAAAATATTCAAAATCTCTGTAAAATTTAGAAAAACTGACACATTCACTACAATTTGTTTTGAAATACAGGGTGTTCCAAAATGGTTGACCCCATTCTAAATACCCATATCTCGGAAACTACTTAATGGATCATAATGAAACTTAATACACTTTAGGTTGAAGGTCATAAGTTTTAATGGCTAAATTTACAAAGAAAAGTACAAATATTTATTGGTTCTATGACAGATTTTCATAAATGTTCAATATGAGCGCCGCCTGTGACTCTGCATACGTTGAGTCAGTATTCGAGCTCGTGCCAAACTCGCTGTAGCATGTCTTCGGTAACAGTTTCCAGTGCAGCTGTAATTCTCTGTTTCATTTCTTCAATGTTAGCTGGAAGAGGAAGTACAAAGACTAGTCCTTTCACATAACCCCAGAGAAAAAAATCACACGGAGAAAGGTCGGATGATCGTGGTGAAAGTACAAAGACTAGTCCTTTCTAATAACCCCAGAGGAAAAAATCACACGGAGAAAAGGTCGGGTGATCGTGGTGTTTTTCACCACAATCACCTGACCTTTCTCCGTGTGATTTTTTTCTATGAGGTTATGTGAAAGGACTTATCTTTGTACTTCCTCTTCCAGCTAACAAGTTTCTCTCACAATTTCCACACTCTCTCTATTACTCTTCCACGAGACAACCACCTAACTTCAGAGTGATAAACAAGATGCACATCATCTCCCATTTCTCTGACAAGTTCATGAAATGCTTGATTTGACTTTGGTTTCTTTAGTATTGTAGTCACAATTTTAGTGACATCACAAATCACATCGGCGAGTTGACAGTTCTTTTCTTCATTGGCAAGTTTTTTGGCTACCAATGCTTCACGGTGTAGAATGCAATGAATGCTCACAACTTCTGGTGCAACTTGCTTTATGAGAGCAACAACTCTGTCACGAACTCCGACCATAGCCCAGGCACCGTCGGTGGACACGCACTTACATTTGGACATCACTTCGTGTTCTGAGAAGTAATTGTCCAATTTTGAAAACAAAGTTAAGGCAGTGGTATCTATGCCAATAGGAAGACAAAACAGATAGTGATCCACAATTTTCATGCATTCTGTTCTTGGAAAGCCAACGTAAACACTCAATTAAGCTTTGCTGGTAATATCAGTCGTTTCATCTAATTGAAGCCTGAAGCAGGGCGCAAGACGAAGCTTGGCTAGAACAATTTCTTCTAGTGAGGCAGCGATCATTGAAGATCTCCTTTGCATGGTATTATCAGACAATGCCACCATTATCAGACATGGTACTGTATGATAACCTATACAAGCAATTTTAAGAGTTTTATTTAAAAAGTTATTGTATTGGTAGCCTACAAGTGCTACAACAGTATATTATGCTAGTATACCATTATCTACCAGTACCGTAATTGCAATTCAGACAGAAACCGGTAAGTTGCCCGCACCTAACACTGCACAAAGAATGTCTTGATTTGTTAACAGTAGTCTACCGCTTAAACTGCCTATTAAATTATCTGCTATGTACTGTACTTTATAGGCTACCAGTAGCCTACCCTATTCAAATGCCTACCACAGTACCAGAGCTGACTGGCTGATGTATCTACTTTCTTCTAGGTGTCTACTAACAAATAATAGCTTGTTCTAGGCGCCTACTAACATCATAGGCCTATACCTACTTAACAAGTTATGCACTATTCTCACAGTGATGTGGTACACTGCTTGATGTTTTAACATATTAAACCACATTTATCTGCCAATTCGCTGTAGCGAATTGTGGCAGCTTTAGTCCACATTCCATTTTAAAAACGATTGTTTAAAAATGAAAACCAAATGGCAGTTCTAGGCCACAGTTCATTTTAAATCGATTTTTCAAAGCAAAAAAAATAAAAATTGAAATCAAAATGAAAATGAAAAAAATGGAAAATGTCACAAAAATTGGCTTGGCAGCTTTAGGCCACCATACTGCATCTGTAAGCAAGCTACAATACCCAAACCAAAGACCAACTACAACTTTACAGTGATATATTTAAGACAATTGTTAGGGTGTTTTAGAAGTTGATAGCGAAGTTTTGCAAGATCACAGATAAAGTGAAAAACTGCAGAAATATCAAAATTTCGATTTTATTCTCCTAAAATTACACAGCATATCGACTCACATGAGTCTCCAAAAACTTGCAAGAAGCTTCTTTTGAACAATTTCACAAAAAATTAAGGATGACTTCATCTTACTTAATTTAGTCATCAAGAATGCATCAAAATAATTTTGCCTATCGACATCAGCAAATAAAATGATTGTTAAGTAGTTTATTAACCACAAGACTGGTTTTCGGACATTTAATCCCACCCAATGTCACAATGAATTGCATCGTCTTATTGATTTGAATCGGAAATTCCACATTAAACATTCAAAAGCATGCAACAAGAGTAATTACAGCTTGGACCACAGTTTCAGTACAACATAATTCTTTTTTTCCACAAAAATACAAAAAATACTTCCATCCAATAATGCCCCCAGGTGTAAGTGATTCGGCGCATTTGATACCTGCAAAAATAAATATCAATAGTAGTTCACTTTAAGCAAACCTTGATTGATATACTGCTGGCTGCCATGCTTAGCAGAACTAAGCATAATGCGGCCTGCAAAGGCAAAAAGGCTGTACACCCCTGGCTTCAGCAGGATATGGTCAACTTCATTGTTTCGACAACCATAACCATTGACTACACAACTTCATGTATTATCTTGCCAAAGCTGGTCAACAAAAGAAAAGGTTATCAAAACGTTCTTCAAAACATCTGCAGATAAATATATGCTAAGACTTTACAAAATACAAATTTGGCAAACAAGCAACCAGTAAAACTGAAACCAAATCTATAAACTAAGCAATAATTGTAAACCGAATTTATATATTTGCATTACTTTGCTTTTCTACGCTCATGTTCGTGCCAGTAGGTGTAGCTATACTGACGAGGAATATAAGATGAAAGTCGATTTCAAAACAGCATGTCTTTAACTTGTTGATCATAGTTTTGATTGTGCCATTAAGACTCATCTACAAACAGCACCTTCAATGAAGTACTTTACCAAAAGCAAACAATGTTTAACACCAAACAGTAACAGCGAAGTGTTCTATATATAAATCAGTTCTTCGAAAAAGCTACTACACAGCCTCAAAATCTGATAAGCCACATCTGCATGCTAGAGTAATGCTTCCATGATTTCACTTTTCTTTTCAACTTGGCCTTCTTTGATTTCAGTGCATTCATATATATTAAAGAGTCGTAGCTATGTTCATGGAAGGTTCAAATGATGAACAACAGTTTTCTTTTAAATCTAATCCCATACTGCTTCTCACCTTGGTCTTTACAATTGAAACACAAGAAAAAACCCATTTCACAACAGCATTAATACTTATTGGTAAACTATGCAGTTTAAAGCAAATTCAGCAAGATCTTTTAGCTCTAATTCTTCTCCAGCATTTTTCACAGTAATTGGTTTTTTCCAAAATTCAGTTTCAGCAGTTGGTACTGGGCCATCAAAAATATTTTCCCAATTAATTGTCTACAATATACGCCACTTGGATTCAATGTCACTTAATATAGCTGCTTCAGCAAAGCAAAGTGAAAGATTGTCAAATGGAGGCCTCATGTGGATCAAGCAAATTGATGGAGAAAGATTTTGAATCTTTTTGAACTAAGCAAAATTTTCTGGGAGACAATGAATCAGTTCTCTGGCAGCTCTAGTCAAGAAACTTTAGGCATCTTGCTTGAATGACTGGGATGTCCATTTTACATATAAGTTTTGGTCGCACCTTTTCATTCAGCAAGGAAGTAAACTCGTATCCATGATCAACTTTATCTAGTGGAAGAAACATGCTTGCAAAGTTCCAATTTACTGAAAGACTCACACTGCTGGGATAAGGAATTCTTTTCAGAAGAACCAAAGTGAAATTTTCCAGATTAAGTAAAAGATTACTTTGATCTACAGATTCTTGTTGAAACAAAAAGTTCATTTATTCAAAATCACACAATACAGGCTTTAGAAATGTTAGATAAAGTTCATTACAATGATCAGAGTATATGGATGCCAATTCACGAGCCACATACTTATCATAGGATTGAGAAACAATTTGAAAATGTGGTTTTAATGAGCTCCATTGCTCAAGTATTCGTTTTACACTTGCACTGCGAGTAAGCCACCTTGTCCCAAACAAAGCTGCAAGCTGCAGGGGCTTTTTTCAGTCATTGATCAGCTTAGAAAGCTCTAAACGTGCTTTCTTAAGAAGAAGAGACTTGTGAAGCCAATTGAAAGTTTCACGTAACATGTAATCAATGCAAGAAGGTAGTTCTTTTGATGCATTGGAACACCAAGATGCAGTGAATGGCACATACACTTCACTAAAACTAAAGAAAGGTTTTCTTCCTTTAACAAGTTGATAATGAATGATTACAGCCACACAAATTCGAAGCTCCATCTGTGCCAATTCCAAAGCACAGGTTCAAATCAACTCCAATTGAGTTGAAATTTAAATAATCCTTAAAATGTTCCAGCAAAGCATTAGCAACAGTGTCTGTAACAGGAACCAGACCTAAAAACTGAGAAGAAAGTTCATTCAATCTTGCATTATAATACTTGATACATACGCACAGGTGCTTTGCACAGTCTATTCATCAACCATAACTGAAAACGGAGTGCACTTTTCTAGTCTTTAACTAAGCTTTCAAGCAATTCTGGAGCAATTACGTTTTTAGTAATGCAAGTACACTTAGTTCGATATAACCTATTATTCTCGTATGGAGTTCAGGGTTCCCACGATTGGAAAAATGTCGGGAATTTTGTAACGGCATTTCCCAATCGGCAAAAAGTCGGGAAAAGTATGGAAAACAGTTTGGCAAGAATAGAGCACTACACCATGTAGAAACTAACGCGATTCGAGCGGTTAAGTATTAAATATCCCATTTGTCTTTCTATTGAGCGCAGAAAAATAGTGATAACACACCTGGTTGTGTTGCATTAGAGCTTTAAGAATGGTGGTCATGCCGATTTATTGCGTCGCAATACAGGTTCAACAAAACTTTAATTTAAGAGTATTATTATGCTGTAGTTAAAGAGTGTTATTACATCAAAGGCAATTAAAGCAAACAAAAGAATTCAAGTACCGGCAGCCTGCTAGCACTAAAGGAAGAGTAGCATGGTATACACAGACACCAGGCAATAGGTTAGCAGAAAACAGAAGAAGGCTATTTCAACAACTGCTGCATCCAAATGAAGTTTAGAGGTTATTGACCTACTACACATTAATAGTGCACTGACAACCCACAGTAGGCTGTCTGCCTAGACATGTTTGGCTTTTAAGTTAAGTTGAGAGATTTACTAAGCTATGCACTCATGCAGTTGGCTCTTTGCTTAGGCCTATGGTTGGCTATAAGAGAAAGCTCACTTGCAGCAAAGAATATCGGTTCCAGCAGTAGAGCTACTGGGAATAAATTCACTAGACTATACCTGTACCAGTAGCGTCAGTAGCATATTTCTTTGGCAGAAATAGTGCAAATAGCAGTAGGCTTTGCAGATCCCGGTAGTTAGTCTGGTGTAGGCCTACTGTATGTATCTTTTTTTTTGTCAGTTGGTCACCCTATGCCTTAAAGGCACAGAGGTGGGCAAGTTAATGCAAAACGTTACCTTCGTTAGCCATTAGTCTGTTATCAAACTTCACACCTTCGTTAACATTAATCCGTTATTTTCAGCTTTAATTAATGGAATTTAATAAAGTTTGTTAATATTTTGAGGGTAATTTACATTTCTTTTCATGCACTCGCTTCTAGAACATGTATTGACGCTGTTGGACTGATTGTAAGGAAATATCTATTGTAATGGTGGTCTTTTTGTGTTTTGGAAGTTACATTTTACAGTCTAATCTAATTTCAAGATAAAAATAAATTTAAATGCTCTAACGAAACTGCAATCAGAAAATCTTTGGAAATTCCGAACAGTGATAATTGATGGACCCATGAGGTTGCAGCTTATTATTTGCCACAAAAAAAGAGCTCCATTTTTTGCTCTCTTCTATAAAACTCGTGCAAATACGCAGCAGTGTTACCAGTACAGACTGGTTGGTATCGGTATGATGAATGAATGGTGCAAGATATTATTGATAAAAACGTTAACGGAAGTTAATTTAGTTCGTTAGCATGAAAAACCTTTTTAACGGATTAACGAGTTAAGGAAAAAGTTTGTTTTGTTATTAACGGTTAAGGAAAAAGTTAGCTTTGTTATTAACGATTAACAGACTTGTGCCCACCTATGCTTAAAGGTTTGTCAGCTTACGCTTTAGCCAGCAGTTCAGTTACGCTATCCAATGTTTACAAGCCTAAAACCAAAAAGGAGCCATAGTTCGGATTTCACAAGCTTGAATAGCATAAGCCAGTGCAGTAGGCCTATCGGTAGCCTACTGCTTGATTACGTTTAGCAGCTGACAACGAAGTTAACCAGATTGCCTACAATGTGCAAGGAATTAGTGTAGCCCAATGTACCAGTGCTTACCTTTGCCAAATCAAAGAGAATTCTAGCCCAATTGAAGTAATATTTTTTGTTTTTTTCTAAATTCCACTCACAAAATTGTGATGACATACAAAAAGGAGGTACAAGAAAACCTATAACTTGGTGATGCAGCCATCGATACACCCTGGTTGCATTTTTCTTCAGTATTGTCACTGGTGGTCATCGATTCACCTCCAGATCCTTGCTCTTCAACACACACTTCTGGAGCAAATTCCTTTGACAAATAACACAGCATCCACACAGTTTATTTAAAACATATAGGTACAGTACATGATGCCAAAAAATAAAAAAAACGATATGCCAAGTGTAGTCACACAAAAGTGTGAACTCTCCCATGTCGTTTGGCAAACTTAAAGAACAACTTTGATGATACAGTCTCGTTTTGTATAAAACTGCAAAGAAAAGAATTTTCCGGAAAACCAGAAAGTTCTGAAACAAAAAACATCGACTTTATTGTTGCACAAACCCATTTTCAAACGAAATTTTTGGTTATTTGTTAAGCAATGAATGTACAAAAATGTGCAGCACCACACTTTCTATGGACAGATAGCTCAGCTGATATCCAGTGCAAGTAGGCTACCAGTACTGTGATTTCATGTGTCATAAATTCATACCCACTTGCAATTTACGATAAGTAACCACTGACACATATTAAAAGACCAATAAAGCAGTATCAGTATATAACTATTTCAGTTGTAAAGTAACCACAGCAGTCAGCAAAGCCTGAGTAAGTGGCCATGATAGGTTATCTGGCTAAAACATTAAACATGTGTTCCTAAAAGGGTTTTTATACATCTTGGAGTGATAGACAAAGGTGGCAGTGACTCGAAAACTGAAAGGTTCCTTACCATCTGTGAGTTGACTTGACGTGTGAAACAGGATCTGCATAAAACCACACTACATAAATGATGCTACTCCATCTGTCTGTGAAGGTACCAATAAAAAAATAAAAAAGGCAATTATTTGTACGTGTAGAGATTTACAAAAAAAAAAAATAATAAACTTACTTTATGTTCAAGGTTGCTCAGAATATGGATTGTGGTTCGATTTAAAGCAAGCACAGCTGCAGCATCAAAAACATAGGTTCGGTTCACTTTTGGTTCTTTTAGAACTTTAGTGCCTTCAACAGTACTCAAAAAAGTGAATTTGAACTCACGGTTATCAGCAGTTTCAAAACAACCTTGAAAGAGATTATGCATTTCTTGTTTTATGTCATTTTCATCCCATGCTGTATTTATTTTGACTTTTGCAATTAAGTTGTTTCGTGCCAGTTTCTCCCTTATTTTTCCTCTGGGAAATTTGACTAATCCAGTAACTTCATCCGCCAATTGAAAAGGCAGGCAAACAATTGTCTGTATAACAGTTTTGTGTTTTATTTTCTTCGAACAACCACCTTTAATTGAACAGAGCGTAAATCTATGCCCTGTAGAAGAAACTCTTTTTGAAAAAAATGGACCCTAAAAAGCAATAACAAATACAGTTTAGGGTAATGTCCATTTTAACAAAAATTGTGTATTGTACAATATAACTGCTTTGCTACTTTAATACCGGTACCTAAAATTCATGTATAGTATTTGCGTTTCAAAATCATTAGAATTTAGGTACAAATCTTGAAATCATGTGCTCGTATTGCACTACTACTCGCACTTTCTGATACTACAGTTCAAAAACACAATTTTTGTTTGAATAATTAAAATTTATACTGCACTGTAGCTTTAAGTACCGGTAACCAGTAATTGTCAATTCTTTGAACAGAGGTGGAGTCGAGGACGCAAGGCTCCAGGCCAGGGCGAAGGACACAAAAAAATGCTAGGCCATGGACAGTCCTTCCAAGGACAGACCCTCTTGAGGCCAAGGACACAAGTGCAAGTGTTCTCAAAAAAAGAAAGGCCTTCAAAACATTTTTCAGGCGTTCTCAAAAAAAGTCTTCAAAATTTTTTTTCAGCCAATTTACCGAATTTTAACAATTCAAAGAATACTGCTGTCCTTGAGCTGAGGACAGGGCAATTTTCGAGGACTTGAGGCTTCAAAGCCAAGGACATCAAAATGTCTCTTCGAGGACTCCACCTTCTTTCAGTGTAGGCCTAACTAATTTTGACAAAGCAAGTGATAAACTGATCCCTTGACATATCGTTTGAAAATCATCAATTCTTTGTAGTGTATGAGCAGCAACAGTCTGTTACAAATTAAGTTGTAAAATAAGTTTGGCAAAGAGGTATAAATCTTCAAATACGATATGGTAGGTATCAGCAAAATCTTAAATACTTTGAATCATTTTTATTAAAAGCTTGAACTTTTTCAGCGCATTTTCAACATGGCCCTCTTCAGAATGCTTATCGGTTATCAGAATCCTCCTCATTTTGCAAAGCGATTAAGTGCAATAATTAAAACACAATTTAATATTAAAACTTTGGTGTATTTTACCACTGGTAAAACTGGTACATATTTTAATTTGAAAAGCAAAACTCCATCTGCTCTCATGTCAAATGTGGTTTACCAATTTGAATGTTCACATGATGTCAATCTGTCATACATTGGTATGACAAATCATCACATTTTGAACAGAACAGAGGAGCATTTGCATTCCAAAACAGCCGTGAAACAACACATTGATTCTTGTGCAAACTGTAAAATTACCAATTTAAGTGTGAATTCGTTTCAAATCATTAAAAAAATGCCACAACGACAATGAAACTAAACTCCAGGAAGCACCACTTGACCACTTCAACCAATCTTTCTACTCGACTAGGCCTACTCAGTAGCCTGTAGGCTAACTCTGAACTGTAAACCTACTGTCCTCTTGTGACTGGCCAAGTGAGTGACAGCTGCAACGCCCCAGGTAGCAAATTTTGGCGGTCCACCATCGGTCAATAGGCGGCAAAGTGGGCGGTCCACTGTCGGCCTTCGCCGGCGGATCGCCGATTTTTTGCTCAGCGGCACGACGTCGGCCCGCCCCACTGTTTGCCGCTCATTATCAGCGGTCCGTCGGCGGTTAGACATTGATGTGCATCCTAATGTATAGCGGCCCGTCGGCGGTTAGACATTGATGTGCAGCCTATTGCTGTATAGCGGCCCGTCGGCGGTTAGATATTGATGTGCAGCCTAATGTATAGCGGCCCATCGGCGGTTAGACATCAATTTGCAGCTCAATGTAGGACGCGGCCCGTCAACGGTTAGGCATCGATATACCGGCCTATTGCAAATTAACTGAAACGATCTAAAACTTTATATTGTGCTGATTTTGTTTTTTGCTTTTTTCTTGTGTTTTTTTTACCAATAGCAAAACATTTCTTGAGCATTTATTCATTGACGCAATTTTAACCAAATTACCTCTAAAAATTTTGATTTATTGGCTCTTTTTATTGTTTTATAATATTTAAGGGAGTATCAAATTTTGTTTTTGATTTTTGGGAGCTTTTTTCATGCTCTGTTGTGCGGAAAATCATCTCAAAATTATCGAAGTTGGGTGATTTGCTTTTTCGCATGTTCTATGTTGTTTATATGCGTTTAATTTTACTCCAGACGAATTTGTTCTGACTTGATACCGATTTTAATTCTGATCATGTTGAAATTACCCGATTTTAGTGGTGATTGCAGTGTTGCTGCTACAGCTTTTCTAGTACGAATTAATTAATCATGCGATTTTGTTAGGAGCACAATTCAAGTTTTTTTCTGAAATAATTCTAACAAGCGTTTTCAGAAGCACCAATATATCTAAAGAATCTGCCACAACACAAATAATCACTCCTAAAATCGGGTAGTTTTAACATGATCGTAAATCGGTAAGAAAGCTCCCAAAAATCAAAAACATTTACAAAATTTTATACTCTCCTAAATATTATAAAACAATAAAAAGAGCCCATAAATCAAAATTTTTAGACGTAATTTGGTAGAAATTAAGTGAATGAATAAATGCTCACGAAATGTTTCGCTATCGGTAAAAAAACCTCAGGATGTTGCATCATTATAAAGAAGCGAAAAACAAAATTAGCACAGCATTTTAGATCGTTTCAGTTAATTTCAACACGAGTGTATGTCACTCATTATTACATGGCGGCACATTGAGCATCGACTACCTGTCCTTACGCAAGTAGCATGAAAGAAATTAACACTGCATTCAAGTATAGCTAAATTAATGTGATGAAACATAACTTAATCAACAACCCGCCTTGCACTTCAGCAATCTCCAACTATCATATTCGTATACAATCACAAGAACAAAGTTTATTGCATTTTGCAATCAATTACACGATGCAGTTATGATTTTGTTAAAAACTTGAGATTTGATAATAAATTGAAAAACACTGTAAGTGTTATAATTGAATCTCTACTAGGGTGATTCAAAAATACACTTTTGTTTCAAAATCAAGAGGGACCCCCGAATTTGTTCAAATTCATGAAAAAACGCTACACAAAAAATTTCAGCTCGATCGGTTGAGAATTGGCCGCGCAAATCCGCTTTAAAGTTTTAGGGGGTATCGGTGGCTAAAGTAGCGAAGATTAGTCATCGACTACCAGCACAAGTTTATTTGACTCTGAAGACCACTCCAGCCGGAACCAATTTTCTACAGTTTTTGTCGAATTGAACCCTTTATAAAACCACCAAAGGGAACCACAATGGTACCAGAGATAACACACCTGCGGGCGGGGAACTATAGCGATTCAAGAGAAAGGAGAAAACAACGTCGGTTGACAAGTATGCCAACGATCACAACATCACAGGAATCAAGTGCGCAACCGCAACCGGTTTCGTCCCTGCTCAAGGGACTCATCAGGCGGAAAGACAAAAACAGCAAGGGGCATCGACGAGAAACCAAAATAAGCAATGCAGCGACAGAGAAAAAAGCTTGCAAATCGACATTATGCATAGGCATCGCGCCAAGCAGGTGTTCCTTGTCAAAAGAACAAAAGTCACTTGATTCCTGTGATGTTGCGATCGTCGGCATACTTGTCAACCGACGTTGTTTTCTCCTTTCTGTTGAACCCTTTATCAAAAAATAGTTGACTACTCAAAAATTAAACTATCTTCTAATAAAGTAATACTGCGTTGAAAAAATTAGTCGAAATTGTTCTGATTTTAGGGAGAAGTCAAATGGAGTATGGTTCGACTTTGTAAAACCTAAACAAGAGTCCTGGGTGAAATAATTTATTATTACATGGTCCTATGTTTTTTTATTCTGTTTATTGCGCCCGAATACAATTTAATAAACAGGTTGGTTTTAAGCGTATGCATCATTTTGACATTAAATTTAGAAGTGCATTTTCTTGTCAAAATGTTTTTGCTTCGTTTTTGGTCTATAGTTTCACTTACAAGGTATTTTAAAAAATAGCTGCCCGGCTGCTTTCCATCTTAAAAATAGATTTATACTTTTCATGTAACTTTAAAATTTTAAATAATTTTCGTAGAATTTTTTATAAAATTTTTGAATTTTTTTTATTAAAAAAAAAATCTGATTGCATAACACAAAAATAGTTTTGCCATAAATGGAAAGCTGCGGTCATTCTGCGAAGCTTAAGTGGTCACACATAATTATGCGATGAATATATCACAATTTATTATCGCTTATGTTATTTTGCCCCCCCCCAAAAGCCACAGATGCCCCCCCCTAAAACTTTAAAGTGGATTCGCACGGCCAATTCTCA
The DNA here is from genome assembly GCA_963965965.1 of Trididemnum nubilum. Lineage (NCBI taxonomy): Eukaryota > Metazoa > Chordata > Ascidiacea > Aplousobranchia > Didemnidae > Trididemnum > Trididemnum nubilum. Next base: position 18,644,141 of record OZ014490.1, read on the forward strand.
ACCGATCGAGCAGAAATTTTTTGTGTGGCGTTTTTACATGAATTTGAACAAATTTAGGGAGTCCCCTCTTGATTTTGAAACAAAACTGTATTTTTGCACCACCCTAACCTCTATAATCTATAAATAGCCACAATTTACCACTTTCAAGGGGTCGCAAAATTCCCAAAAATTTATAGCTCGTAAATAAAAGCATTTTCAAAACACATCAAAAAATAGGGTACAAACAACAAAAAATAGAGTGGAAATCATCTGAACTTTAAAACTGAGTTTCCCAACAATTGAAGCACGGAAACAATTGTAAGCGGAAACGTATGCTCAGGAAGAGCAGATACGTTTTCGGTTAGCAACGGCGCAGATGCATTGATTAGACTTCCTAGAAAAATTTTCACCGTTTTAATATCTTCTCGAAGTTCTTCTATTGCCACGAAAACTCTGCTATCTTTATCTGTAACACATGAAAGTACATTAATCACTCATTAGCGCTCTTATCGATGTCTTTAATTAATCGGAAAAAACAAATTATCAAACTCACTGTGCTTGATTGTTGCTTAATGGTTATTATTAGCTATCCGCTACGCTTTAAGTGTTGGTCAAAATTTTGAACTGTCCTGCCATATTGCGGATAGAATAAAAGATTTTTTGTTACAAAATATTGTTCAAAATTCTGTGTGCACTGTGATATCAAAATTTAGCAACGCTTATTTTCTGCAATTCATTTCGCGAATAACTAATATGTTGGATTATTCGGCGTCAGAGTTATTCATAGAGGTTTATTTATTTGTGTTCGAAATAAATGAAAACAATAACAAATAAGCAAATACTTCATAGCCGTTTCGGCACTAGGGTGGAGTGAAAAAAAAATTTGAAAAAAGTGTAGTTCTTAAATCCTGACAAATACCCTAAAAACCCCCCAAAAAATGTTTTTGGGCTGTTGCCACTTTAGGGGGGCTAGCAACACCCCCAAATCTGTTTTAGGGGGGCCAATTTACCCCAAAAGGCCATAACTTGAGAACCGCTTATCGTAGAGACTTCATCTATAGCTCAAAATTTGCGTAATTGCCATGTTTGTATCAGCTCTAAGAGAAAGTTTTAGTCTGTTTTAATCACAGAAAAACTTATGACCAAAAATGTGTTTTTTCTGCCATTTTGTTGAAAAATCATGTTAATAAGCTTGTGTTTATGCACTTATCTGCCCACATAGAATCTAGATTACCGCCATTATTACAAATGAGATTGAAATAGGACAGATACCAGTTAACGCTGATGTATATTTTACAACATGCTGTAGACTAAACTTAAGAGAAATGTGGAATATAAAATAGCTATTTAACCAGCAGAGAAACTCTTCACCCAAGCATTTTGTCTGCATTTCTTATGAAGCAAGATGTAATAAGTTTTACAAACAGAAGCAGTTTGGTGTACCGAAATGCATTTCAAATAACGTTTATCTAATTACAACCACTTACATTTAACAACATAAACTTTACGCAATATTCAATAATATAATGACGTTTACCCATGTAGGTATACAATATCAATTGAATCTAAAAAGTAAACCCAGAGGCATAGTGATAAAGAATTTTCCCATTATAAAGCAAGATTCATTGCAATTTAAAATTTTATAATCCACACACAAGGGTTCTATTAATAAAAAAAAACACTAGTCCGAAAAGATACCACGCAAGTTTGTCTGTACTGTATACCTTCTCTAGTTTACACCATTCCATTGCCGCCCAGCCGCCCACAAACATTAAACATAAGTAAGCCCGCTTAAGTTTTCGATTATCCGCTACCTACACAAAATAAAAAATGTCAAAACTGCATTTTAGTATTGAATGTTTTTAGAAGTTTACGAGATTTAATCTTCTGCCGAATCATCCCATCTCTTCGTGCAAAGCCTTCAACTTGAGCTGATGCCTCTGTTACCAACTTTACATGGCGTTCCACAGACTGATTATGACATGGATGGTCAAGCTTCAATGGCCTTGCTCGGCATTGTTCAATTTCTGTATCCGTTAAGTGTTCAATTGCAGGAGGCTGATGTTGCCAGGAAGTCAAGTCCACCATCTTGTCAAACGAAGTGGCGGTTAGATTGATTACTGGCACATTAAATGGGCGTACCGACAGAGCTGAGGATGTATCACAGGTTAATTCTGAAGAATGCTCTTCATTAACACTCATAGCAAGGAGATTCGACGAATCAGCTGATGTTAATTCTCGACGAATTGAAAGAACTTTGTTCACTCCTAGCATTCTAATTTTCTCATCATCATCTCCTAACATTCCAACCAAAATATTTTTCTGGTGAGCAAAAAATCCGTTTCGTTGCACCACTTTTAATGCAGTTTCCCTAACGATTTCATTTGGAACATTAAGAATTCTTTGGACTAAATTGAACAAATTTTTAGAACCACGAGTTAGTTGACTTGAAGACAAAACTGTGCTAAGATTTCTAAGTTAGAGGAGGGATTATCCATGGAAATGTAATACCTAAGAATGCGACAACCGAGGGTAAGCCATCGCGAATGAACTATGGGACCAACTTTCAAATATTGCAAGTCGCTGTCAACAACTCCTTCGATTACAGCAGAACATATCTTATACGCATAATGCTGGTCAGCACTCAAATCTTCTATGACAGATACAGGCAACTTTACAAAATGTGGATTTGGGATTGATTTAAAATGAGCAGCAACAGGCCAGCTTGAAACTTCTCCATTTAGCGATTTTCCAATTGGACCTGAAAACGAGTCGGGGCTCTTAGTGGTACCATCAAGCATGGTAAAAACATGCCGCAATGGAAGTTCATTGGTATGTAACAAACACACCACCCATTGCAGTGGTTTGTTGAGCAGCTCTTCCAAACTTCGAATGCAGCCATTATATTTGCCAGTCATCGATGCAGTGCCATCTGTGCCAACTATGGCAAGCTTATTATGTAATTCCGTGTCAACAATGTTGTTGAAAATCTTCTGTGCAATCGTTTTTCCTTTGCCATCCTCGGTGGAAAAGTGTGTCAGATAGTATTCGCCAGGTTCTCCAATCAGTGTATAATGATCTTCAAGTTGTACCGATTTGTAATACTTGTCATTTGGTCCCTGGATGGTGACTTGCGTGGCATCCTTTCTGCCATCAAAGTAAATGGCATTCACTAGCTTGAAATTTTCTTGCTCCTTCTCCCTGATTTCAGTCCGACAGCGCTCTCGTTCTCGTCGAAGCTTGCTGCGATCAATAACGTAGGTCTTGTCGTTTTCCGTTATGAAACCCAAATCCTGCATTACACTATTGGCAATCGCAGCAGCAGCTCTGTCTGATACTTGAAATCGTTCGCTCATTCTAGCAAGGTTGCTCCACTTCATTCGATTTTGACTAAATGACTCTGCATCCGGAACGAATTCGGAAGTAGAAGACTGTGAATGCTCTGTTTGCTCTGAGCTGCAATCTGAGACATAACCACAAGCTGACGTGGAAGGGGCGGCAGTTTCAGTAGAAGAACACGTCGGTTCTGTTGATTGAGGGTGGCGCCTTAAAAACATCTTGTCAGAAGAAGATAAAGGAACAACAGTATCCATACATTTGCCAACTCGTTCACTTTTTTGATCTTGGTAAAACGCATAATCTGCTTCTGCCATTCGTAAGCCATGCTGTTTCTCCAGATTTTTTCTCTGTTGATCATCAACACAAAAGACATCAAACAAACTATCAATTGTCTGCATAAATTCGGATTCTCTTTGCAAAAACGTATTTCCTCGTCTTGATTTTGTCCAACGGTCAAATGAACTAAATGAAGCGACTAAGTTCTGAACTTTTTTTGATATTGTGTACTTATGAACCGGATACACATTGCACCAAATCCATCTGTCATGAATTTCTTCAGCTATGTCATTTGCTACGGTCTCAGTCCGAAAATTTTTTAAATGAAGAATTCGCTCTATCACTTGTCGTTTTGTAGGCAACACACCTGGAGGAAAGCTGTCGCGACTTGTAAATGTATGGCCACTATGTAATGTCTTCACTGTATTTGAACTTCTTCTTCGCATTCTTTAGAATTCAAGTCAATTATATACTACAACGTGATGGCTTAACTGAAAATATTTTAGCTAAATTCTGTAAAATAAATACAGTAAAAGTAAAAGTCATGTTAGAATTTAAACAATAGACGATTTTATGCTAGGGCGCAAAATGTTTCAACTGATTTCTGTTTTTCTTTTCTCACAGATTTGGTTTTGCTAAGGAAACCAGTGGCTATCAAACCAGCTTCAACCTATTTGTAATAATGCCTGTAATCTAGATTCTATATGGGCAGATAAGTGCATAAACACAAGCTTATTGACATAATTTTTCGATAAAATGGCAGAAAAACCACATTTTTGGTCATAAGTTTTTCTGCGATCAAAACAGACTAAAACTTTCTCTTAGAGCTGATATAAACATGGCAATTACGCAAATTTTGAGCTATAAATGAAGTCTCTACGATAAGCGGTTCTCAAGTTATGGCCTTTTGGGGTAAATTGGCCCCCCTAAAACAGATTTGGGGTGTTGCTAGCCCCCCTAAAGTGGCAACAGCCCCAAACCAATTTTTTTCGGATTTTTAGAGTATTTGTCAGAATTTAAGAACTACACTTTTTTCGATTTCCAAAAAAAGTTCTTTTTCACTCCACCCTATTTCGGCACACCACCCTGCCCTCACTAAAAATACACTTTTGAAGTCTCTTAGCATCATGCGGTAATGACAAATGTGGCACAATAAAATAACCAACATGTCACAAAGAGCCGCAGTAACTGTGCAAAGTAGGCTGCAAAAAAGAATTACGAATAATAACTTAATGAGGCTAACCAAAACGGGTAAAATTCAAAATGGTGTTGCGAAGAAGTGCTTTAGGTTTTTTTTGCCAAAGAAAACGCAAGGGATCGCCATTACTTTCCGTATATGTCAAATTATTCAAATTTACCATTAGGATTGTGCGAAGGTCCACTAGCATTGCTTGAAACGGTCTTGTTGATGCTTCTGCGCTGTTGTAGCATGCTAGGTCGTGGTGGAATAGGCAGACTGACATCAGCTCTTGATGTGAACCTGCAATTTGAAGTTGAAGCCACAGCTAACACCCGAAATAGCACACAATTTCCCTACCAAAATGGTTGTATTGTACAGTACACTTGAATAATTTCAAAACAGTCAAGACTTCTAAAATAAGTTACCACCATTTTGATGTTACTTACACAACGTTCTTGTTAACGATTAGATTAGAAGAATCGTTTTTGTAACCATCACTAAAGCAAACTTATGTTTTTCAATCTTTAGAAAAACCGGCTGCTTCGTTGCTTGATACAGGGCTCAAAAAATATTTTATAGGTCTTAGTAGGGTGGCCAGTACATCTGTAACTTACCAAAACATTTTATAAATGACGGTAAACTGCAGCTTGGTGAAAATCTTTTCACATTACCGAGGCGTCGTGCGGGTTTACGGCCATTCGGTTTACATTACTGTTTGACGCAAGTTTTTCAAGAATGCACCAACAAGAATATCGTAATTACGTATTCGTAAATTTTCCTAAAGCCCAATTACGCAAAACCAAGCAAGATTTTGGCCATAACAAACCAAGCCTTGCTAGTAATCTGAGAGCAACTCAAAGATATTGCATCACAAGCCAATTCAAAGCCATCGAGTAAACTCTGAAGCGGATACTTCGATTTGACCAAAAAAGCAGGGTTTCGGGCTACTTGAATCATACAACATATTCTCTGAATGGACATTGTTCTTTAGCCTATCCAGAGACATATAAACCAATGGTTATTAATTTTTTGCAATAAAAATGGTAATTGAAGTTGCGTTTACTCTATTATATTACTAATTGCTTGTATTGACCTGTATTACTTTTTCACTATTGTAACATATAACGCCATTACCTTGCAACTTTCTCCTGGGGAAACACAGCATGTGATGTAGTCGGGGGCTCATCATAAGTTGGATCTTCAATACTATCATCATCAGAAGTTAAAGAAGTATCAGACTGCATGAGAAAACTGAACAAAATCAATTACTAATTTATTATAAATCACAAAATTATTTAATCAATTCAAATAATTCATCAGCAGTTGAAGTAAATTGCTGAACTGAAATCTCAGGTAGCCACGTGAACTGCTTTCATGAACCATACGGGTTGCTAGTGTGAAATGTATTTTTCATGCATACGGTCTGCACCGCCTAACTAAACACAGTAAAGAAGAATGTTGTAAACAATACATTACCAAGAAATACAAACACAGCGCAATTTCAGTCCAGCCTACAAATAAAAGTAGCTAAAATTCTTGCTTTGTTGAAAAAGAATTCACCACGCAGTAACCATTAAGTTTAACTTTCAAGGCTTGATTATTGGGTGAATCAAAGCACCAACTGATGCGCAATTTCATCATTGAATTAAGATCCACTACAGCCGAATGGAGAAAAACATATCGATTGTCAAAGCGTAAAACCTCATCAACGCAATGTTTTCTAATGTTGCTGAAGAAAATTTTAAAAATTATGAATATCAGCAGGTGTGACGTGCTACTTAAAGTGATTTCAGGAAAAAAAAACGAAACACGTAAATTTGGCACCTTGGAGGTTTTGCGTTTTGACCATCGATATGCAACTGCGAAAAAAATTCTGCATAATGTTCTTGAATTTAATAATTACTGACTCCGTTGTATATTTGCATAAAACTAAGTTTACGCATACTGAGTCAGAACCGCACAAAACCTATACGAAAAATTAATCTATGACAGAAATTAAACAAAGTGAAACCATCCAATACATATGATACATTTGTAATTTAGAAGAAACAAATTAAAGACTAAAACCTTGATTCGTTTTCACTGTCTCCATTACAACCATTATCAACATCGTCTTCCATTGTTGGATCTGATTGCGATGCACAACTGAACAAGATAAATAACGTGATAACTAAAACATACAACGGAAGATACGGCAACGCGAAAATTTGGGAAGGAATTATGGAAATCGTCATGATTACTAAAAATCCATGGTGTCACAAGCACCTTGTTTGTTCTTTCAACAAGGCTTCGTAATGCCCAATGATTGCATAATGCCGTAACTAAAGTGAACTAAAAGTTAGTACTATACTTCAAAAAACGTAGGATGTAAGAAAAGTGGAATTGTTTTTTTTTTCATATCCAGATGCCAACTAATTGTAACATCATTGTATACATCACAACTGTCAAAGTTTAGTAGAATAACCTCAAGAACATTATCGATTATAAGAAAATACGAGTTGAACACCAAAAAAAAAACAACAAAGAAATGTCTGATCAGTACAGCTGTAGCTGCTTTGACAAAAAGGTTATTGTCAGCTTAAAATGCCAATTTGTTTAAAAGACGGTTGCACAGAAACCTGCATGCAAATGAAAACTTTAACACTAGTTTTTTGACAAGCAAAAACGTTTAAAACGAATAGGGCTATTGAAATGGTTATTTTGTAAAAAAAAATTGCAAGATTCACTCAGCAATTGTAAGGAATTTGGCTTCCCTTGGCCTGTAAACGATTGCCACAAGCGCCTCCTTTGAAAACACGTTGATTACTGGTACTGGTACCACTGTAGCTACATCACACCTTCTTTGTCGTTTCAGATTTGAGCTCGAGGTGCAATCTCGACCAGAATGAATATGGCAGTTTTCTTTTATCTCCAGAAGCTTTTCTCGTGCATTTGCATACCCAACTAAAAACAGTTGAAATGAATGCTTTAGGCTGGTTTAACCGCCAACGCAGCCGAGTGAGCACCAGCGAACTGGATTGGACTGCATCGCGTTGCGCTACAAATCGCTGAGGTTAAAAAAAAACAAAGAATTCACTCGCAGTCGCTCGGCTGCGTAGGCGTGTAAATCAGCCTTTTAGGTTACAATAAATACCACTACAAATTAGTTGGACATATATGACTTGAGCTTGTAGCAGTACCAAGATTTAAACGCAACAAAGCTAATAAAGAACAGAAGACATTTTGTCGCTTGGTTTTAAGTTATGTGTTGGCTGAACAGGGCAGTTTTAAATTATGCGTTTCCTGGAACACACCACTTCCATTTACATGTTCTACATATTTCGATAACAATTTCTTTAGTTTTTTTAACTAGAATTTATCTTTAGCTTCATATATTTGAAGTAATATATTCATTCATTTCATTACAGAGTTGCAGATCAATGCATAGTGGCATGCAGGTAGTAACTACTAATACTGAGAGCTTGATAATTTTGCGGAGCAAAAGCAGACAGAAATCACAAAATTTTGCAGAGCATAAGTTGCAGACAGAAATGACTTACACTTTTGCGTACTGGCAATGGCACGAGCAACTTCTAAAAACATTGTAAATATATTTCAGCTTATCAAGGTAGTGGGTGGTATCATTAATTTTAGATAAGTGCTGCATGACTGCTGGAACTCAGAGCAGAACTGCGATATTTCTATTTCAATTTTTGCTTAATATTTTTCTTGTTTCTGACGAGTTACGCGGCCCTGGCCGCAAAAGAGAATAAGGGGGTTTTGTGTTGTTTCTGGAATCAAACTTGATCTAATTTTGCGCTGCGATCTCAAATCATACACAACACACATGATATAATCAAGTTATATGTTTTTGAATTATTCACATAAGTATTGTCATTAAGCGTGTCAAGTTTTTTGTCCAATTTAAACGAATTTGAACTGGCAGTATCTCTACAACAGGTGTAATCAGCAGTAGCATAAATTATAGCACATACTTGCTGGCTTTTAAGGAGTTGCTGGGATGATAATGTTTTGTAAAGCGATTGGAAACTGACTACTATCCAACTGCAGCTGAGTTTCGTCATCGCTGGAAATAAACCTTTTCGGTCTTTTTCTGATCCTCTTGGATGGCATTTAGATATAAATGATTTAGGTATAATAGAAAAAGAAACTTTCGAGTTCCAATAAGTTAAAGCATTCTGATTAAAAAAGAAATTGAGATAGAGTATAACAATAAAAAAAAAAACCTTTGAGATAGACTTCTCATTAACATTTATACAAGTCGGCTAAATGGCCGAGTGGTTAAAGCAACGTTTTTACGACGGCCAGTACTGTGTAGTATCGAAAGAGGTTGCTGGTTCAACTAGCACTCTCATCATGTACTTGTGTTCTTGGATAAGATGCTGTATGATGCTTAATTATCTCTCTCAGCTTGATGGAACCAAACAAGCAGCTAATTTAATGGACAAGAACTTCAAGAAATTCACAGATACAATGGACAATTGGAAACTCTTAAGCAGATGCAGATTCCTACACGTACTGGGTAATTAATGCAAGGAACAGTGTCCAGATTTGTTCAATAGTAAATGCAATGTCTTGTGACAAGAGGAAATTGGCAACTAAAACAATTGAAATGGTTATCTCGTTTATTTGTTCATTTTTAAGTTCTTATCTTGTGAAAGCTAGTAGCTCTATAAGATATTGTGTGAACCCGCATCTGCTCTGGAGTTTCCATTTTGCACTAGAATTTAAATCGTTGTCAAGTGATTATTGCTGATTGTCAAATTTCACCAATAGATACATGTTTCTGCAAATAGCTATCCATATTTTTGTAATAATAAGTCAATTAAGATGTTTTTTGACGTTTGCAGGCCAGAGTTTTAATATTTTAAAAAACGATTAAAATATCCATATTTTGCTGATTTGTCTTGGCTTTATGAAGCATTAAATACACGTTTCATTAAGGTATACTTCATTCCGTAATACAAATAGTGGTATATTCACACAGAGTTGCAATCGTGCCACCGTAAACTTATTTTTTGCTCATTTGATTGTTTCATTACATAACGATTAACGTTTTGTTGTTAAGTCAATTGCGGTAAAATGGTTCAAAATAATTACAAAAAAACTTTTCACAGCCATATACCGTTACAGTGCAATGTAAACGCATGTGGCTATTCGAATGATATTGAAAGCAAAATTTGTGTAGTAGAACACTTGAAATTTAAAGAGCATTCAACCTTCAGAATAACCTTTCTATTTTTGTTCTCAAAGCAATGCAATGTTTTTAAATTTTTCATACCAACCTAGCCTTTTTTTTTATTGCTTATTTCTAAACTCATAAAGGTTTCTGTTTTTCATATCTTTTCCCCAACTTTCAGACGTCTGCGAAACGCATGTGTTTCAGTGACTTAATTTTTAAACAAAACACTGTATTGGATCTTATCAGCACAAAAACTTGGTCACTATTCTATTTTTTACCTTCAGAAGCCTAGAAAATGTAACTGCTGGCAGTAACTATAGTAACGCACAAATGCGTTGTGCAATGTCAGAAGTATCGGGAAAGCTCAATGTCATATCAAACTTTTAACGGTCATATCCCAAAAATGGTAGGGCATAGAAATCTTAAATTTTTTGAGTTAACTTTTTAGCTTTTACTGATTTTTTAGTCCCAAGTCAAATAGTAGGATTTACTGCCCTTTTAAGCAGCAGCATGAAAATGGCTTGTTAATTTTGATATACATAAATGGTATTGTCATCACTCAACAGTTAAAATGCTTGCATTACGACAAAACAACCAGTTTTGATAGGCCCTCTATGTCCCTCCCAGATGGGCTATTTCTTATGCAAACTATATACATGGTAAGCTTTCTGATTGGGGTTAGTTGAGGACTAACAAACTGAGTATTTCTTAAATGGTAAAATGATTGCAACTACAACCTAAAGAATAAGCAACTAATTGGTAACAACCAATTAATAAAGCCCGATATTGGAAGAGACAGCAGCTGCATTGGGCTTGCTATTCCAGTTGTCCAGTCAAATTAATGCTTACTGTGTGTGTAGTTGAAATTAGAACTAGCCCATCTGAAAAGGCCTTCTTCATTGAGTTAATTGATCATTGCAGCAGTCATTAAATTTTACTAAGTAATAAGCGGAATAACTACAAAGCCTTCTTCGTATGGTAACATCACATACTTAAAGTCAATAGTTTCACTGGAAACAACTTGCAAGTCACCAGTAAGACGAGCAACATGAAAAACACATAAATCAGAAGACTGAAGCGGATAATCAAAAAAACTATTCACATTGTTAAATTGTTCAACCAACAGCTTTACATTGTCATCTTTTACCAATATGTTTCTTACAAGTGCAATTTTGTTGCCTATTTTAACACAATTGTCTCCAACTGCAGTGGTGAATATATACCCCATTAGACTAATTTTTTTATATTGTCTAAAAGAGGCATACTCTTGCAACATAGGACCATCCATATGAGAATAACGTTCAAAAATTTTTGCATCTTTACCTCTATCCAACTGCAACATGTCGGACAATGGCCTTTCAGACAATCGTCTGATGATTTGTTGCAATTGAAGGTTTGGAGAACGCAGCCAGCGTTTTATTTTTCCAAAAACTTTCAAAAGCAAATGCTGAAAAGTTATGTAAAGCACCAAAGTTTTTTGCATCATTAGCCAAATGTATCAAATTGTGCACATTGTAAGTCAACATAATTTGACCATATATCTTTCCAAAATCAACAACAAACAGTCTTAACAACTCTTCAGCATAATCACAGTGAGTGCCAGCTAGCATAGGATGAACTGCAACATCTTGACGTCCTTCGTGGTCGACTCCTGGGAAGCCATGTCAACTTCCACTGGCAGTTAGGTGGCCAGAACAACCACCAACCCTGCAGCTCCAATGATATTTCACATTGTAGCTCAAGTCAATTAAGCACAGAGCTGGACAGCGCTGTTTCGAGCTTTTAGCTCTCATCGGCAGCCCTCAGCTATCTTTTCAAAGGTATTCCCAGCTGAACAAACATCTTGGCCTAACTGGCAAACCTTAATGGCTTGCAGAGAGGCAGATGCTTAGTAGGGAATAAACGATTTTTCACTTGTGGTACTTTAGAAACAAGCTGAGGGCTGCCGATGAGAGCTAAAAGCTCGAAACAGCGCTGTCCAGCTCTGTGCTTAGCATAGGATGAGCCAAACAATAAATTCCCACAAACAAACACAAAAAGTTGTTGTAGTATTGTGATGGCAATGCATGCTTAGAGGCAACAATTCCTGTGTAAAGAAGAAAAGTCCGAAACTCAGATGCTTTCCAGCGGTCAAATTCTGAAAGCGATCGACCTTTTCTGTTAAATTCTTTAGGCAAGTATCGAGAATATTGTACCAAATTGTCTGACATTAGCTGTATCGAACTTTGTCTAATTTTGCAATTTAATTTCACTGGACTTTTAACCCACAACCATAGTAATTTTCGTACCACACCTAAAAAAAACAAGTGCATTGGTTCCAAAGGAATTTGTTTCACCAAACCAACTGATAACTGATTCAAAGGTGATTCACCAAGATGATGTTCCCGATGTGTCATTTCATTGAAAGAAGAATCAGTCTGCAATGGAGCATTGATGTCCGGAAATATCACTCTACCATCAAAAACACCTTTCTGAAAACACTTTTCACAACCATAATAGGCATTGTGTAGTTTAATATTTTTAATGAATGCTCTGGCCGGCGCATCACAAATGAAGCAATCAATACCTACATTATAAAATCCTGAATTAATTCCACTTGTAATGTTTATTCCATTATCTTTTAGAAACAAGAGGTCTTGAATAAGATTTTGAAGATATTCGCTAACATTGGATGGTTTACTTTTACCGCAAAACAATCCAATTACAAAAGGTCTGGAGTTAAACGGTTTGGAAATCTTTCCTAGAATAGGCCAAAAATTAAGATTGGAGCTTTTACAAAGTGGTAATCCATCGATATTAAATTGCAAAAATATCTTTTTTACTCCATTGACTAGTTTTTGAGGCAAACCTTTTATTATATCTGCCAGAACTTCTTTGAGCTGAAAATGAAAATAATTGCCACCTGCTATACTTTTCATGTCATAAGTTACTTTTGTCTTCAGCAGCGTTCTTAAATCTTTTGGAAGGTGGGGATGGTAAACATGAAGTATATGAAGCAAAAAAGTGACAGCTACTGCAGGAATATTAAATTTGATTGCCCATTTTACCAGTTTATCAGAAAGTTCAGAATTTCTATCACTATAATTCTCATCATTGTCATTACTATAATTCTCATCATTGTATTTTCTACAATTCTCATCTTCAAACCAAAGTTCATCACTTATTTCCTCTTTATCACTTTTTGGTTCTGGTACCACTATATCATCAATGTCAGAATCAAACATTTCTTGATTATCAAAGTTGCATTCACCACAAGTGTTGTCATCAAAGCAAGCATTGTCTTCTATTTCACAATCATTATTAGGGCTAATTGATACATCTTTACAAACACCTCTAATATCATCAACAATTATTTCTTTATCAGCCATGCTTACAATATCAACACAGTTAGCAGTACTACGTAAAGCATCCTGATTTTTTGAAGGTAAAATAAGCATACTGCAATCTTCAAGAACTTCTGTTGGGTGGTCACTCACAAAATTGTACTTGTCTTGCAGGATTGAATAATCACTTCTGGTAGTATCTGTTGATACTACACTAGGTGCAGCTTTCAAGAATGATGTATGCCCAGACGTTTCAGTTATAGCATCAATATGTTGTTTCACTCTGGCTTTGACTTTACGCTTTCGAGACCAATATGATCGCTTCCAATTAGAGTTGCTAGGAAACATTGGCTATAAATTAATCAATGAAAATCCACAACTTTACCAATTATGTAAGTAATCACAAAACTGACACAATTAAAAATAATGCATACTAGAACCAAGGGCGTCGGCAGAAAAATTTTCAGGGGGGGGCCAATAAGAATGGAGCCAGTTTTAACCACTAAAAATGGAAGAATTTTTGAAATTTGGGAGCTTTTAGAAAGAGTGTGTGAAAATCCAGGGGGGGGCCATGGCCCCCCCCTGCCCCCCCTTGCCGACGCCCATGACTAGAACCGAACATAAGTCTCGGATATACAAGAGCATAAGAAATGAGGCTAAACAATTAAATGATATCATTTATTAGTTGACAGTAACATTTATAACCTGATTATTTAACTTTGCTTAAAAACAGAAAAATGATACTTAGTCCAGCATGCAGTAACGATACTTGAAAGGTCGGGATTACACGATCAAGTTTTTTTGAATAATATTTTTGCAGCAATGTTTTTGGAGCTATTACATCTAGATGCAATTATCTTGCTCAGCTTCTTGCCAGATGAAAGCATCTGGGTTTTTCAACAAACAAATTGCCAAACCTATAACACGTATATACTTTTTTTTGCTGAAAAAGTATGAAATAGATGAATGGAAAATGTCAAAATAACTTTAGTTGTGTGGAACTCTTTAGCTTACAGCGTAGATTTTTCATGCTATGTTATCTATCACCAATAACATTTGCATAACATTCCGAGATTGATCAAGTAACATTAAACCAAGTATGTTTTTTCGTTACTTGCGGTTGCAAAGGGCTCAATAATTGGAAGTCAGGGTAAATCGAGACTTTATTATTTTTAAAGAATAAGAATGCGTTTGTTTGAATTCCAGCAAAATCAGCGTGAAATGGCTGAAAATTATCAACTAAAATTTATCTTAACTGCTTAGTGCTTGTAAATGCAACAGGCTCTTTTGCTACTGGACATGTCAAATTTTAACCAAAAAAATACCAAAATAATCAAATATACCGTACCACCATATTCGCATAAATTTGGCCCTAGTAAAAGTTTGGCTGGAAACTTTTTTTCCAATCAGAAGGAAATTTTCAATATCTTGATTAAAATCAGATCACACACTGAATAATTATTAAAGCTTAAATATCACTAAATAGTGAGCAAAATTTTATCTCTGTTTGATCTCAATCTACAACTTCCAAAACTTCTTTCTAATCATCTGATTTTTTACTCTACTCTTGTACTCGGGATTAAATATGTTCCACAAAATCAAATAATTATGTTCCACAAGCACTTCAATTTCACTAATTAAAAGTTTAATATTATGAGTTGACCACGACGACATGTTGATAACTATACTGCAGTTCTGGTTGATAACTTTTCACAATGAATTTGGAAAATGCCAAGCACAAATTTAAGTAGGAAGAATTGGGTAATGGATGTGCGATCGTAAACAAAACAGCCAACAACAGATTTAAGTCTTTGATGAAATATATGAAACAAGCAAGCACAATGTTATAATATGTCACTGCCGATTAAATTAAAAGCGGAAGTTTTTTTACAATATTTTTGGTTGATAATTGCGACGCATCGTTTTCTACATTTACTTTAGCAGCATTTTTTGCATTCCATAGCTCCATATTTTCAAAGGTACGGCTAAAGCTTAGTTTTCTACGATGAAAACAACAAGTTTTTGAAAACTTGCTGAGAAAATAAAGCTTGGCTCTATTTCCCCGCAAGAATTCAGCAAGACTTGC
Organism: Trididemnum nubilum; assembly: GCA_963965965.1. Taxonomy (NCBI): domain Eukaryota; kingdom Metazoa; phylum Chordata; class Ascidiacea; order Aplousobranchia; family Didemnidae; genus Trididemnum; species Trididemnum nubilum. The sequence continues at coordinate 18,659,506 of OZ014490.1, forward strand.
TAGACACTGATTTTCTTTCTCACAGAAGCTGTGCAATAAAATTAATGGCACATGCCCGCAATAGTGAGCTATAAACTTGCGTGACCTTTCACGCAATTGATGCAAGAAAATTGTGCAAAAAACTCGATAATGTGATTCCAGCCTAAAACATGACAGATGAAAGTACGCATAGTGCTCAAAGTTTGCAAGGTGCATAAGGTTAGGATTAGGGTACCGTACCTTGTGCACCTTGATGTTTTACAACTACCGTACCCTGCAGTAATACTGATATCAAACCTCATAAAATAATATTGATATATCCCATTACTGGACTTCCAATTGCTGCTGCAACGTCAACCACAATCAGAGCTCAAGTAGTTAGACCTCAGACCTGAAAATTGAACCCAGACCTTGAACACTGCTTGTGAAGTGAGGCGTCTGCAAGCGTCTTGCTCAACCTCGGATTCTATTCAACTTGACCGCTAGGTTGATTAGTTGCAACTTTCCTGGCTCCCAAAATGACACTAACTCGATCAGGAAAAAAAAACAAGAAATGACTAATCAGAAAATCACTTTATTATTCCAGAACAGAGCAAAACAAACGCAGCTCATCCAATGAGAACACAAGCAGTCAATGCCTATTTTGCCTAACTCTAATTTATGATTTAGCCTTATTGCTAGTGATTTATGATCAGTGTTGCAATCTAATGGATTGCGGTCTAAGAAACCATACAATAAAAGACAGTAAATCCAGATTACAGTAATACCAAGGCAAAGCAAAAGAACACACCCTTACTTACAGCGGGAAAACTGACACGAGGTCGCAGTATTTACAGTGCATTATTATTATATGCTCATTGCTAAGACTGCAGAAATAAGCACTCACTAAAAATAAAGGCATTGCCAAACAGTCATCATTTAATTACTCACATTCTTAAATCCTATCCCCTAACCACTGCAATAAGTGAACAGCACAAAATAAGGGTTGCTCAACAACGCAGCTAAATTACCACCAACAAACAGTACATCATGCCTAGGCTATACAAACAGCCTCCCAAGGTAACCGCTAGCTACAGAAAACTGCAACTTAAACAATCTGCAGTAGGCTAACCCAAACAACTAAACCAGCCAGTGATAGCTGCCCAAAGGCTAAAACAGCTTCAGGCTGCACTTTAGCACGACTGCTGCACTAAACAACACTGGTAAACTTAAAAGAACACTGTAGGCCTACGCCATATGCAAAACTAACATTAACAAGTACACAACTGCCACTACTAACACCTCACAAGACTGAATCGTGATTCGTGGCGCGAAACAGAACAAACAACGTGTGGGGAATTCCCGACGTCACAACTCAATATTATCCGACCTGGAGAAAACATTCTATACCAAAAACAAATGCTTGCTATAACAGATCCCACACAAATCTCTAAACTATGTTTCAATGAATTAAAGTCTGAGGTTATACAAAAGGCAATATTATAAATAGACAATACGACACGGCTATCCTACACTGCTGCAACACTGAGCTACTGGTGCCCAATAACTGCAGAATCATCTGCAGAACGCTGACAGTGTAGTTGGATTTACTGCTAGCCTATATGAAGTAAGCTGACAAATCTGACATACATATGCTACCGGTAGTTTACTGGTATTGCACTGCCTTTTGCAGTTTTCTGTTGCATTTTGATCTAGCCTAGTAGCGTAGGCTACTTATATACCAGTAGCCTATTTAAATACTTACTACAATGAAAAATGAAATTTGCGAATGACTGTTTCACCTATGAAAGGATCCTCAGGGGTCTTCCTGAGGATCCTTTCATAGGGGAAACAATTATTAAAGTGGTATATATTTACTGTAGTTCAGTATTTAGATTAACTGAAAAATCGCTAAATTTCAACAAACATTTATTGATTTCAGTTAATGTACCAGGTATATTTACTAAAAACGCACACTACCAATAAACGCTTATTTCATGATATACTTACCTGAAATACAAGTCATTCAAGTAATTACCGCTATTGTTGAAAAAACATGGCGCCATTTAATATACCATGGTATAGTAACTGCCACCAGTTTCCAGTTAATTTACCCATGATATGTTAACTAAGGGGTTTTATTAAAGATTTCGAAAGTTACTTCGAGCTAGAAATTTCTGTTATTTTAAAATATAAACAAACTACGGTATCGATATATTGAGTCGTCGTTTGTCACTTATATTGATTGGCAGGCTGGCAGTTATAATTCCAGCGCCGACCGAAGTTTTTAGACTTTGCAATACATCAAAGATGCCGGCTTTCAACTATTTCAAATTATCAAAACCAGATATATTACATCAAACAAGCAATTAATAATATGATTTTGTAACTGCCAAGCAAATTTGAGTAAAGTAAATCTATTCAAGTTTGAAATATTATAAAACAAATTTTGCCAAAACAGCCGATGTGATGTTGAGTTGTCGTACCACCGGCGGATCAAAGGAGATTGCCGCTACCGCTCATGCCGCCAAAATCCGCCAGCGGGCCGCCCAACTTTGCTACCTGGGGCCAGTTCACATTCTTGTTTTGTCCTCTGTCCTGTAGTCCAGCTTGTGTTGGACAATTTTGTCATGGTGAATAAACTTCCAGTGCAGTCGCCGCCTCTCACTTGAATCTGAAATCATGCTGCATGTCTGCTACCACCAGCTGCTTCTCATTCACTATCATGCTGCTAATCATGTTGACTCTATAGTGCCATCTGTGACCCAAAGCTACCCACAATGCAGTTTTGAGTTCGTGATCTGATCACGGCTTATTTTTCGATTTGACTCATATGATCTAAATCTGGTATATCAACTTTATTTTTCAGACGTTTTTTTGAGCAATTTTGAACAAGATATCAAATGTAATAAAGTTGATATATCAGTTCTATAAATGTGATATATCAACTTTATTTTTTACTCGTTTTTTGTCATTTCTAAGATGCATTTCATCCAATATATGAAAGCTGATATATCAGATTTATGAATCTGATAGATCAAGTTTATTTTTTAGTTGTGATTTGTCATTTTTAAGATGCATTTTGTCCGATATAATAAAGCTGATATATCAAGTTTCTTTTTAGCCGTTTTTTGTCATTTTTGAGATGCATTTTGTCCGATATAATAAAGTTGATATATCAAATATAATAAATTTAATTTATCAAATTTATTTTGATAAAAACCAAACTTGGTGCAAAATGCGCTGAGAAAACTAATGCTTTCTTTGTGCAATTTCCGAATTCGGCAACATGTCACGTTCCATGGCGATTAGAAAACAGTTTAGCAAATTGTAATAATTTCTTTAAATTGCATGCAATTTAGCTTAATTTTGAAAATTTAAATACAGATGTTGTAATTTAACCATAATGTAGCTAAAGTATAATTATGCAATTTAGCTACATTGCGTGCTTACATGCACTTTAGCTAAATTGCAAGCAATTCCGTATATTACATGGAATTCAGCTGCAGTGCATGCAACTGAGCTAATAAATTGCATGTAATTTGCCTAAAGTGGGTATAATTCTGCTAAATTGCTTGTAATTCAGCTAAATTACATATATTTAGTTGAATTGCAACTTTTACGATTGGCTACTCGTATGCATTATGCAAAGCCTTCAAATAAAAGGGTAATAAAGGTTCAATTGTTGCAATGTGGTGTTTTTCTTGGAAATCGCATGGGAAAGTGTCGCTGTTTCAGGGGTTCAATATTTAGGCATTATCGCAGCTATTTTATTTAAATGTATTTATGATTGAGAATTTTTTATCTAATCTGCTTTGCATACAGCTACATGTGTAAAATGACTACTGATCAGCAGAACATACCTGCTTTGGCTCAAAATCGTTTGCAAGTGTTGCGTCTAATCTTGGTAAGGCTTCGGTGGTGTTTTCGTCATGACTTTCTACATCAATGACAATGCTAAATTCACTGCACAATTTGAATTTGTGGCTGACAGCAATATAGATTGTTGCTTGTTCGAAGAAAGAACCAGAGCACCATCCCACGAAAAAGCATTGTTTACTTCTGGAATCTTTAAAAGTCTGGTGCATGAAAAACCACTCAAATAATGGAACTGAAAGAGTTCATCATCAGTTTGACTCCTAGGATGAAAGCAGCTCTTAAAAAGTTTGCTATTTTTGACAGCAACTTTCCTTTCTCTTTGCTGCTTTGTGATTGCTATTTCAGCCGTCAAGCCACGTAGCATCAAATTTTGTCGCATGTTGCCACAAGGGATTTTGTAAAAACCTTCAGTTTCCTCTACTGTTTTGTACTGACTCAAATATTCGTAAGGCAGTACGAAAAGTTCTTTTGCAAAAGCTTTTCATTGTTCTTTTGGCCTCCTTTTACAGCTTGGGGCTGAAGCTGAATACCTGTCTTTGATCATTCCCAAAAATCGAACCTCGGGCGTTTTGGCATCTGCAAGAAATATGCTGTAATCCATGCTTGTTGAATATCATTTTGGAGTGTCTATTTCACCAAAAACTTTTCACTTAAACAAGGATTCAACCCTTGGCCTAACCCTAACCTGTAGTGTATATATGTTCTATATAATTTTTAATAAAATTTTACACCAACTTTTCCGTGTTTTGTTACATACTTTTAAAGTTTCTTTTTCTGATATCTTTCCTCCAACTTTATGACATCTGAGAAACCAATTAATGACTTGATTTCTGCACAAATCTTATCTGTGCAAGAACTTGGTCAACTATTCCCATCTTTTACCTTCAGAAGCCCAGAAAACGTAACGTGCTATTTGAACTATGTAGTGCAGCACGTATTTGCATTTTGCTTAGTCTGAATGTTGACAGAAAGATCGTATCAAACTTTGAAAGATCATATTTCAAAATCGGTAAAGAGTAGAAATTTCAATTTTTTTGCTATAAGGTTTCAGACTTTTCTTGATTTTTTAGGTACAAGTGGAAAACCAAGGTTAAATAAATACCCTTTCAAATGGAGAAAAAGGAGCACTGTAGTTGCGCTGTGTCATCATGTTTCTATTGTGTTGTATTAGACAGTGGTGCCAAAGCATAGTGTTTGGGCCATTTTTGTAGGACCATTACACCGAATCACTGTTTGTACGAACAATACAAGACCACACATAACACTTCCATCTACCATGCAAGATGGAGCCTGTTAGATGCCTGTAAAGAAGCGTTTACGAACAAAATCCCAAAATTGAAAAAATCCCGAAATGGACAAAAATCTGAATGGACAAAAATCCGAATGGACAAAATCTTGAATTGGACAAAATCCCGAATTAGTCAAAATCCTGAATTGGACAAAATCTCAAATTGGACAAAATCTCAAATAGATAAAATCTCGAATTGGAGAAAATCTCGAATGGACAAAATCTCGAATTCGGACAAAATCCCAAATTGGACAAAATCCCGATTGGAGAAAATGTTGAACGGAAAAAATCCCAAATGGACAAAATCCAGAATAGAAAAGCTCCAGAATCGAATCAACTTCAAAAATAGAGAAAGTCAAGATTAGTAGTGTACTTACTGCTAAATTATCTGCACTAATAAATATAAATAATTAATTTGCCGACAAAACTGCACGTCGTTCATTCACTTATGTCGTGGCGACCTAGAAAAACAGCACATTTACAAAAGTAGAGTGATCAAGTCAAAAAACTTTGCAGTTTTGTCGAGTTAATTGGTGCGAAGCAGTTTATCCTGTAGTGAAAGCCTAGCACTTATCACGTTTGAAGTTAACTCCTTCAGTTTGCAGGAAAAGAAACGAGGTTAATACAGTATTTAAAATAAATTAGAGAGTTTTGTTCTTGACAAAAAAGTAAGCAATTAAGAGGTGAAGAGGAAACTGGCCCACGAACAAACCCTCTGAAAATGAAATTTTCTGTTTCCAATATTGCTTTTTTTTTTTGTCAAGAGCGAAATCTGGTATGAATGTTTACAAAATCAAATATTGAATGTTTTTTTGCCATGACTACAAGGATATCCTTTGAATTAAACCAAAACCAGCAAAAGAGCAATAAGTTTTGAAAATTATACTTCAGTGCAATGATTATGTATTATGGTTATTATATGTTTTAAGATGTTTTTTCTGGACCAGTTAGTTGGTCGAACGATAACGCGTTTGTCTCAAGAGCAGTAGGTCTCAGATTCAAATCTCAGGCCAGTCAAATTAAACACATTGTTGCAACATTTCGAAAGGAGCAGTGTTGCCTGGGTGCAATGACGCGAAGATGGGTCTTGCCAACTTGTTACATGCTTTGGTGTAATGCAGCAAGTATAATGAAAGATTTTATTATATGTTTTAACTAATTACGTCAACACATGTGATCAAACGAATTGAACAGTGCAGTTAACTGCTGGATAAGCTGGCGAAACAGTTTACTAAAGTTGTCACTATGAATATTTTATGTTTAAAGAGAATCTGTTATGGGTGATTTTTCAAATTACTGTCAAGACAAAATGATGAGTGATTGAACGTTCAAATATTGCCTAAGCAATCAAAGTATTTTTTACCGGAACAAAGTTTTTGGTAGTGTTTGATTGTTAACTCACCATTTTGGGTTGTTAGTAATTTGAAAATCAAGCACAACATCAACTACTACTTTAGATTTTAAATATATTTATAGTGACATCTTTAGTAAACTCTTTCACCCGCTTATCCAACATTTGTCTGCACTATTTAATTGGTTTGATCACATGTGTTGACGTAAGTAGTGGGTTTTTATTCAAACGACCACAAAAGTAAGCAAAAGTGTAAATTAATTTTATTCAGTGTGGAAACTAGTGATTTGTTATATTGTTTAGATGCTTTTACAAGAGTATAATGTTTTGCCAAAAACCTTCAGTGTAATTTTTATAAATAATGTAGTTTAAAAAAAAAAAATTGTAAGTTTCTTTAAACTATCCTGCACTCCTTTTGAATTCATGTTCGTCAGCTGTTTTTGTTTATGTTTTAAAACAAAAAGCAGCTTTAAAACATATAATAATCATAACACATAATCATTGCACTGAAGTATAATTTTCAAAACTTATTGCTCTTTTGCTGGTTTTGGTTTAATTCAAAGGAAGTCCTTTTAGTCACAGCGGAAAAATTCAATATTTGATTTTGTAAACATTCATACCAGATTTCGCTCTTAACAAAAAAAAAAAGCAATATTGGAAACAGAAAATTTCATTTTCAGAGGGTTTGTTCGTGGGCCAGTTTCCTCTTCACCTCTTAATTGCTTACTTTTTTGTCAAGAACAAAACTCTCTAATTTATTTTAAATACTGTATTAACCTCGTTTCTTTTCCCGCAAACTGAAAGAGTTAACGTCAAATGTGATAAGTGCGAGGCTTTCATTACAGTACAAACTGCTTTGCACCAATTAACTCGACAAAAATGCAAAGTTTTTTAACTTGATCACTGTATTTTTGTATGTGTATTGTTTTTCTAGGTGCCACGACATAGGTGAATGAACGACATGTTGTTTTGTCAGCAAATTATTTATATTTATTAGTGCTTATAAGCAAGCAGTGAGTAGGTACACTTTTAATCGTGACTTTCTCTATTTTTGAAGTTCGTTCAATTTTGGTTTTTGTCCTATGCGGGATTTTGTCTGTTTGGGATTTGTCCATTCGGGATTTCGTTCAATTCGAGATTTTGTCCTAATCTGGATCTTGTCCGTTCCAGGTTTTGTCCAATTCGGAATTTTGTCCAATTCAGGATTTTGTCCTATTCGGGATTTTGTCCAATTCAGGATTTTGTCCAGTTCGGGATTTCGTTCAATTCGGGATTTTGTCCAATTTGGGGTTTTGTTCGTTCGGGAAAAGCAGTCAGACAAGCAGCCAGTTACGATTCGATATAAGCTCCCATATCATAAATTTAAATAGAAAAGCTATAAGCCAACCTATGCCAATGGATTCGAATCTCATGCGTGTCCATATTTTGCTGAAACAACTTAAGGTTATTTTGGAGCATAACGGTCGGAGTTTCTGCTTAATCTAAGAACAAAAAACGATTGCCAATATAGAACTAAGCATAACAATTTATTAGACACGTTTCGCTTTAACTTAAAGCATCATCAGTAGAATGAATTTGCAAACTAAGAAGCACGAATTTATATACGATAGCCACCCATTAATACAGGTAGCCACGGCATTGCTTAAGTTTTGCCATAATTGAATAAAAGAGCGACAGGTCATAGGTTTAAACACACAAGAAAACACAGCGGAATAGCGACGTCATTTTTAAACAACAATTTAAAACAATTAAGCATTGAAAAGATACAGGGGCAAGGATTGATTGTCAACATTCAGTTGCGGTTCTGTTTTGGAAATATGTAAGGTTTCTTTGATGCGTAATTGGTCACGTGATTACTTCTGTCCAAAATTTTGGGTGAGTCAAAATTAATTTCGTGGCTAGGATTATTGAGCAAATGTTTGCAAACTTCAGAGTCTTCACACGTGCGATGTTCATTGAGGCGAGTAATTAGGTTCCGTTTGGTTTGGCCAAAATAATTTTGACCACAACTACAAGTTAATTGATACACAACACCTGACGAATGTAATAACAATTGACGATCTTTATACGGAAATAGTTTGCCAATGGTAAAGTTACCATGAGACATTATCAATTTGATATCATATGGGCATAAAAATTCACGAATTTCTTTTTCAATTTGCGTAGAAATATGATCAATAAACTGCAATTTAAAAAAAGACACAATGCTTCGTAGATTGTTGTTGGTTAGGGTGGAGTTTTTTCAACTTTCAAATAATCAAACAAACCTGAATTAGACTAATCACTGGTAACTAGCCATCCACTTATCCAGTACTGATATCAATAGCATCACAATTGGGAATAAAAAAATACAATACCTACACTTGATGATGGAGTTTGTTGGTGCACTGAAGCAGAGGTAACTTGACAAGGACTTTGTTGGTGTGCCGAAGCAGTGTTAGCAGACACAGCATTCAATACACTTGCTGATGCTTGTGAAAAAGCAATAACAATTACAGATGGTAAGTCTGATTCTGAATTATTCATTACAACTTCACTGTGAAAAAGGGAAAAATTACCGTACTTGACTGTTACACGCATTCCTGACTTTGTACCAAAACATTTCGATTTGTATCTTATGCATAGTAGGCATATAAATTTGGGTTGGCTACTAGCAGGGCATTGCATGGAATGGAATCGCTTTTTTCCGTTTTGCATTCCCTCTAAAACCTTCCATCCCATTCCATACATAAAATTTTTCAAAACATTCCTTACCGCTCTCCATTTTAAAGTTAATTTGGAAAAATATCAACAATAGCACACACTAAAAAAAGTAGGTGCAACACACATTGCGTCACACCCTTTTGGTTTTAAATTAGAACAATTTAATTACTTTGCACATACTACTCGTAATGGCTCAATTTTTGCTCTGTAGCACCCGATCACTATTCACAGCAACACAGTAACAGAAAAAAAAATCCCTGTAACTTATTGATCTTGATAAACCTAGGAATCTTAAGCAGAATACCAAAGGCTACGCTACCCAGAATTGCTTGTAACGATGTAAATAAAAGCACCACTGTATTTGCCATGCCAGATGACACTGCTACAGGAAAGGTTAGGCACCTACAGAACCAGTACCGGACCGGTGTTGCTCAGTGTTCTTTTTTGTACAATTACTCTCCTATTACAGGAAAGCGACAGTGGCGCTACATGTCGAACGAATCCTCACCCGCTTTGAAGTTTCAGTTAGCAGTACTACACTGTGCTGTCTACTTATCTGCTAATAGGCCAGCCTATACATAAACAGATAAGCTAATGTAGGTAGGCAGAAAGCCTGCGGTATTATGATACCTTAACTAGTTAACTCCTATAGCCTATCAATGAACTCATCTGTAGTCTACGCTTAACACAGCACCGGTACTCTGTATTGGTAAGTTTCAAACAGCGCTAGGGTATGCCTACATTGAAGCTGAACAGCTGCAAAAACATCTGCAAATGGCCTACTCCCATCTATTCAATTATACTCAGACATTTACTGTCAAATCACATGATTTTGAAGACTCAACAGCATCATGTTACGATAATCCCGCTATTTATAGACATGAACTGAACAAACAAAAATTGTCTTGTCCATCAACATGAACTTAACGGGCAAAAAATAAACATGCAAAAATTGTTGTCTGTGTATTTTTTCATATTTATTTTGAAGTAACTGTTTATTAAATAGAAAATTAGATATTAAATTGATTATTTAATAAATATCAAAAAAATTTGCAATATTTCTTTTGAATGTTTGTTGTTATATGTTCAACTGAAATGACTATTAATTTAAATAAAGAAACATAGCAAAAGTTGGTACTCACAAACGGTGCCCCATAGCGTTCGCTTCACATAATTAAAACTCTTCAGAGAAGAAATGCACTGCTCGCCAGAAGTTTTATTAACAGTTAAAAATATTAGTGGATAGCAGTAATTGAGCTCAAAGTTGTTTGGTATAATCGGCAAATAAAATTACTTGAGGCTTTGAACTTTAAAAATAATAAGAACACAAAAAGCTCAGTGCTGAGGAATTAACAAAACAAAAAAAATTACAAATTTAGAGGTCAAGAGCGAACACAATTTTTTAAAATGTTGATACACACGAGCATGGTTTTTGTTAGTTCCAGCTCTTTCATTGTTTGTGAAGTTAATTAGGTCGTTCTTGTGAAAATATGTTACTTTCCAGATAAGTGGTTCTCAACTTGGAGCGTGCACCCAATAAGCGGTATAAGCCTGCCAAAATTTTGGTGGGAATACAAAATAAAAGTGAACTTGTTACCATTTTCCAAACAAACTAATCTGATAGATATATCAAACTGATTTTCTTATGTAACCTACTCTCAGTCATACCTCACAACTTATTGTGTGGGAACGCAAATATGCCGAAACTAAATATATACCATACTTGCTAAAATGTGTACGAAATGTTCCAGTAATGAAGCTAAAAACTTTTTTTGCGTAGAAAAGTAGGGCTTGCTTTCCCAAAAGATTAAAAAAGTTAGGTAGAATGACACTATTCTAAAGAAAGATTCCTCAAGCAGAGAGGATACAGTTCAATACGACAAGTTTCTTCAAAGCTACAATTTGTGCATCTTTTCAAACAATAATAAATAAATTGTGCTTTGTGAGAAAATACACAAGTTTTATAGCTTGCAAAAATACTCACATAATGTCATACTACGGTATCCTTTTCTATACTACTAACTTCTAATTTGTGTAATCTAAATCTCCTAGGGACACAAGAAGATCACGATGAAAGATTGTACCAGTACTTGTAGTGTACATTATTGCTTAAATAGGATTCAGTAAATTTGAATTTGCTAGTACAAATTCAGAAGTGATGTTTTCTCAAAAACGACTCAAATTCGAGAGACAAAGCCAACGAAAATCAAAAAGTTTTCGCTATTTTTTTTAAACCTAACCGTTGACCTCTGTGAACGATCACAGCACTATGTTAGAAATTGTTCTGAAATAGTGCCATAAGTTTTCAACAAAGTTTGTATCTACATTGATTGACCAAGTTTTGTATAGCAAATGTTCAGTTAATAAAGAGGTCATCTGGACACTGGCAGATTTTTTTTATTGCATTACACAAACGCACAACCTTTGGATTGACAAAGGTGGTTCTCTTTTTTGAGGCTTACTTTGGTGAACCAACTCAGCCCAACAAACCTGTGATTAAACGTGCAATTAAATTTTACAAAACAAATTATTTAGTATAATGGTATCAGTAAGAAAAGTATCACAAAAAGGCATAGTGTATTTATGCAAGACATATCTTTAGGTTTATTTATTTTATTTGCCAAGCTGCCTTGGCCAAGAGACAGCAAAAGGATCTCATGTTCTTCAAGTCCAGCTGCCACCTGTCAACCACACAACGACGACAAACTCCCGTAAGTGCCTTTTCCAATGACACAATAAAAAACTTGCCAACTGATTCTATAATTTTGCCCTTCAATGTTGAGCATCAAACGGAGAAGCTGTGAATGCCAGTATTTGTGTCATGGTTGGTATGACCAGACCTGGACCTGAAACTGTTCAAAATTATTGGTAAAGCATAGTCATCAAATTATAGTAATACTGTATCATATAGCCGATTCCACAAAAAAAGAGATTCATTTTGAAATTTAAAAAATAAAACGTGGCATCACTAATCTCGACATTCAAGTGATAGTGATTGTACAATGTATGACTGTTGTAATTTATCTAGTTCTCACACTAAACTAAGAAATTGAATTGACACATTGCACTCCTAAATTCGGTATGAAATTTTGCAGCTGGAAAGAATAACAACTAATTACCGAAATTATTGTATCTTAATGCCGAGTTAATGAAATCATATCAAAGGAAAAGGATGTCTATAAAACGAACATAGAACTTGAACTTGCCTTAACAAAACTGCTACGTCATGATCTGGCTAAAATATATGACATTGAGTTATTGAGCATCAAATTAGCCACCCATTAAGACCCGTCTACACTACAGGTATATCTCATCATAATTTTATTTTTCATTGCATTGAAATTGTGCTGGCACAATTTCAGTGAGCACAAATTGTTAATTTGAAGTAATTACTGGCAAGTCAGCTCAAGTCCACAAGCTAGCTTAGGTCCTAGCATATCTGCTTAAATGAATGCATTTTGAGAAGTGGAGGATATTTGTTCTGATATAAAATGAGCTTAAGTGAGGTTATTTAAGTAAAAAACGCGATTTTGTATGTATGTATATGTGCAGTAGTAGCGGTAGAATGCATATGCTTACTGTGGTGGGCTTCTTAAGCCATGGTCATGGGAGTCTGGTTAGGACTAAGGTTTGGGGTTAAAGTTCTGGTTAAGATTAGGGTTCGGGTTATGTGTGTATGGAATGTAAGTGCTGAAGGTTATATATGCAGCACTATGATATATTCGGGTGCAGGCCAAGGCCTAAACTGATAGGTCTAGTATGCTGGAAAAGAATGCCTTGTGCAGTATACAGGTAGCCTAGATTAGGATTTTTATCTGTTAATGGTAATATTCAACATTGAAATTAATTTACAAGCATTCATATCAATGTTTCTAGGCTAATTGGTATGTCGCAATTTCAATTACGTTCCGATACGCTTGTGGTAATGCAGACCCCCCACAGGATAATACAAGTTAAGTTAGTGCAATTTGTAGTGTGAATTTATTCAAAAATTCAGTAAACTAAGCCATAAAAGCCTCATTCACAACCTCTCCGGCACTTCATGCAAGATGACTTTTTTTGTCATAAACGTTGCAGACAGACCGACAATAGCAATCAATTAACATGCAGCGCCTTGGAAAGAATTTTGGATTAATAGTCCAAATCGTAATGAGCGAAGCTTGAAGCGTCCATCATAGTCACAATAATAATTGCAAAACAAACAATAATGACATCAAATTGTTGCAAAATGTACTTTTGCATTAACTCTAGCGTTGCTTCTGCATTTTTGGGGTACCGCATGTTGAAAAAGTAGTGTGCACAGAAGCAGTATGTTATAGCAGTTAAAAAGGATTCCATTGTCAACGCTAAGCACTTTTCTTAAGTAACTGCAAACCTTTTCACCTCAACTGGACATTGACCTAAAACAGGATCAAGCACTTAATTTTAGTCAGTTGAAGAAGTTGCTACTTAACACGTTCATCATGCAGTAACAAAGTTTTTTAAAGGTCCACTGGAAACACTGGTACAGCTCACTGAATCATAGATATGGGGTCCATGACAAGTTTGACAACTGACTGCCAGCTAACCCTAAAGTTGACGTCAGTTGACTTAGTCCGATAGCTATGTGTATTACAAATGGTAGAACATTGTTAGTTCAAGACTTGCGAGTTATGTATTTATTGTATGTTGCAGTGGCAAAAGGAGCTTTTTGTCTCTCTCTTACCTTGGCAAACAATAATTGGGTGTGGTGGGATATTTTCTATTTCATATTGTACAAGTTCTTCCATGGTCTCAGATGAATCCTGTGAAATGAACAATAGCAATTCATCGAGTTTTTAAGATTATATTATGCACTTGTAAGCACCGATAATTACTGTATGCAACAAAATAATTTTTTTATCATTATTGTTTATTAATTAACGCTTCGTTAATTGCAATACCATATTAACTCAAACAGTGCCATTTTGAGGTCGAATTTAAATTACCTATGGCTCTCCACTAACATATAATTTAACCATTTTAGCGCAGTGCTATTCCAAGGATCTGTATATATTACAGACTTGAGGTACCAGTATATTTTTGATTTGCATATTCATAACTAAATCTGCATCTCCTATGCAATGTATTTATGATTTTCGTTTTGTCTTCGTTTTCTCAAAAATGACTATAATCAGTTTTTGCAGTAATTTAGTGATGATTTTCAAACACTTGGTCTTTGCACTTTTAAACACACATTTAAAAATCCCATTACTAAGAAGTATACTTAAGAGAAAGATAGCACAATTGTTGCATTTTAAACTGCAAGGCTTCTCAACGTACCTCAAAGCACTGAACAACGGATGAAATGCTTCTATTAAAATACACTGCGATCAGGTTTATAGTGCCATAGTACTTTGCTCTGTCGTATCCCAACAAAAAAGCTTGCTCTTTTAACTTCCGACCAGCTGTTGTATTGCTGGTTTTGTTGACATTTCCATTGTCCTAATAAAAGAAAATGTAGTAAATCTCATGAAGAAACTGCACATGCAGTGCAATTTACATGAATGCAGCAAAGTGCTCACTTGCACTGGTTATTGAAATAGCTTAGCGAAACGTGGTTTTGGTCCAAAAAATTAACTGGGTATACATAAACGTCACTTTATATTCACTTGAAATTGTTTTTACTTTAAAAGCATAACTTAAAAAAAATTCGGCAGCAGCTATTGGTTTAAAGACCGCTATAAAAAAGGCACATAGGAATTCCCTCTGTAAAAAAAAAAGAAAGAAAAACCAACTACACATAATGGATCTTTTAACCATTCGTCCAAAAGCCTTCAACAAGCAGAGCTGGGCAAGTCCGCAAATCCGCAATTGCGGACTAACAAAAAAAGTTGCGGACATGCGGACTTGCGGACTTTGGCAGTTGAAATTGCGGACTTGCGGTTGCGGACTATTCTTAATTTTAGTCCGCAATTCCGCAAGTTTTATACAAATATTGAAATTCCTTTCTATTTTTGTAAAATATTCATGTTTTTACCAAGTCAAACATTAGATATCAATTTAATTTTTTCGAGCTCAAGTTCGGCAAAAATATCAAGTTATTCGAGTTCAAGCTGACAAAAATACTAAGTCTGCTTTTCGGCTTAATCGCTTTCTTTTTTTTGACACGCTGGTTTTTCGAGTTTGGCACAACCACCGACTTTTTTCGAGTTTAAGTTCGATTTGGCAGCCCTTGTTCAAAGTATGGCTTTGTTGTTTTTCACCGTGAGTTCACCAAATTAGTCACTGTTGTATTATTTTTTGTACTTGTAGCCAGTGCCGTCGCTACGGTGGGGCCCAGGGGCGCCGTTCCCCCAAACGACTGCTTGTGCCCCCCATTTCGGTTCAGAATGCTGTTTTGGAGCATCACGTAACGACAAGACAACAGGCAATGATGGAAAAACAAATAATAATTTTCAAACATAATTCTCGTTTGAAGTTTTCTCGATTGTTTGCAAAATTGCAGGCCACCAACTGCTTTACATAAATGTGACCCAATAATCCGTCTTATTAACACGCCTTTACGGATGTGTAGCGGAATAGGGATGTATGCCTATAGAAGCGTTACCGGTATTTCGTTAGTGATTATGACCAGAAACAAAACCTGAAAACATTATTTTAAAAGACCAACTGTTTTTTTTTTAGAGCACACTCAAGATTTATTTTAGGTCGCAATCAATCGCACAACCAGGGGGAAGGGGCTAAGGGGGCATCAGCCCCATTTGGCCAAGTTATTTAAAAAATATAACCAAAAAAAGAGTAAGCGTTTAAACGTATTTTGGACTTGACCTGAAGTATACGGGGGCTCAAGAGACTAGACACTTAAATCTTTCAATGACTTCTGAATTTTAGCAATTTACTGTAATTATTGATATGGCTTTAAAAGGTGCGAAATGTGATTTAAATGGCGTTATAAAATTGCTATTTTTGCCAAAAAATTGCAAAAATCACCCAGCAGCTGCGGGCTCTGCCCCTCTGTGACACGCTTGAGTTGCAACGGTTTGTTCAGCACGGGATCTATATTAGACAATTTTTGTGCAAAAAACATTTACTTTTGGTTCAAGCCCCCTCTCTTAGCAAAACCCTGGCTTCGCTTCTGGTCGCATACACTCCTGCAAACAGATTTTTCAAGCGATTGTACGGGCCGCATACGAAACGAGCTAATAAACGCTACCGGGCTTACGTGTGTCTTTTTTCAAAGATGAATACAAAATAGTAGCTTTAAAATATCATTTTTTATGTGCAAAAGTTCAGTCCATTTTATAGTGCCCCCCATTTTCGGCTAGGGCCCCCTCACTTCGTTTGGTCTGGCGACGGCACTGCTGGTAGCGTATGGTTATCTCGTTCCTACAGTATTTATAGAAACTAGAACTGAAAATTTAGTAATAAGTTACGATTAGTGATATGAATGTTTTTTTGCCTTTTACTACGTTTGCCTTTTCCTACCTTGAACATTTTCCTGGCTTGAAAAAAGAATGTTTGTTTAGAATATCTTGTTGTAAGCGAAAATACGGATTGTGCTTTGCTAATTGATGGCTTCTGACCGTAATCCAATGGTTTTTTGTCTTCGGATCCCTAGCATCATTGTAGCATTTTTAAGGGTTGGTCGGTGGGTTGTGCATTATGCTTCCATGCCGTTTAGGCACCTATTGTATAAGCATAAGCGCAACCAGGAGGGCTGGGAGCTACAACCCCCCTTAGCCAAGTCCCTTAAAAACTTTAACCAAAAATACCAGCGTTTAAATCTATTTTGAGATAGACCTTAGAGTAAGAGGGGCTGGACAATTCTTAAGTTTGCCATTCGAAAAAGCAGCTCAATAACAAGTCATGCTGTTGTACATTTACTACAATCAACGTTGGTGAGTAATTCCTTTTATTGCGTAGAATGTATCCACCATACGCTTGCTATACTTCCCACAAGTCACAGCTTTTGACTTATGTTTGCTAATCAACTATGAGCAGTTCAGTTCGGGACATAGTTAATTGCAAAACTCTTCTACTCGGCTCAAAAAAGTTGCGGACTTGCGGTGCGGACTTCAAATGTTACGAAGTTGCGGACTTGCGGTTGCGGACTTCAAGATTTACGAAGTTGCGGACTTGCGGTTGCGGACTTCAAGAATTACGAAGTTGTGGACTTGCGGTTGCGGATTCAAGAATCCTGAAACGTCGTTGCGGACTTGCGGTTGCGGACTAAGCTTTTAAACGTGTAATTGCAGACTTGCGGTTGCGGATTAAGAAAATTGAAATTCGGTTGCGGATTTGCGGACTGCGGACTTAAAAAAAAACTTGCGGTGCCCAGCACTGTCAACAAGAAACTAGCTATAGATGAAACAAATCTGCTATTTTATCAATGAACACTGCAAGTATGAAAATTAAACAATGACATTCAAAGTTCGTTTGATTCAAAATTGACAAGGAGCCCTTAAAGGTTTGATCAAAGTTGAAGCAATTTTAAATATAAAAATATATTATTTTAAATTAAAAACGCTTATTCAAGAATTTTGCTTCCATGAATTTCTGAATTATTGCAAAATCGCTTACGAACCGATTCATCTGATTTAAAGCACTTTAATGTGGCAAAGTGTCCAAGCATATAGTTTTCTTGCAATAGAAATCACCACTCGCTTTTGATATCCCAAATTAGCATTTTTTCTTTGATATGCTTTCTACATTTTTTCTGCAATATTTGTTGCGATCTCAAAGTGATTGGCCTTCTCCTTGGTTTACAAGTGGGTTATACCAGGCACCAATGCTTCTTGTGTCATTGGCACAGCCGAGATGATAACAGCACTATATTTGAAAACATTGGCACTCACCTGAAGAGTTTTTTTAGCAAGATTTATAATGTTTTTTTACTTGATCCCATCAATGTGTTTATGCCAAAGCAGATCAAGTTAGAACTCTTGAAAAACTTATTAAAGCTATGGATCGAAATGGCAACAGATTTATAGGTACCTGCATCAGCGATTTTCCGCTCGATCTGATGCCAAAATAACTGCTGGAATAATTATAAGAACAGAAATTTGAAAGCTAAGGAATGAAGAAAGATTTGGTGAAAGGCTAAGCTCATCAGAAAAGGAAACATGGTATCAATTTTGCTAAGTAATCAAAATTTTTTTAGATAACGAATGTTCTTCATAAGTCAGCATTTTTTGAGATTTTCTATGCAGCTACAAAAGTTTTAGTGCAAGAATATCTCTGTAAATTCATTTTCTTTATTTCCATCGTGGATTTTTTCTTCCCTTCTAACATTGGGCACGATTTCATAAAAAAATTAAACAGGAGGAAGGTCGTTATCAGGGGTGAATAACTCAGACTATTCTGGCAGATTATGTACTTCTGGTCTCTTCAGCAAGAAAGTGGTGCTAAGCATATCGTGAGAATCCAGCATAAAAGCGGAAAATATTTTTAACTGTAAACTGCAACAATCGGTTGATGTTTTTGGGGGTTTTAAACTCAATAAACTTTCAAAGTGCTATATCCGACATTGTTGTTACACTTGTTAGTTAAGGAATACATCAAAGACATTTCTTATATATTGCAGTGGTAAAGTTACAATGATAATTGTGCTAAATATACTGCTTATTTCATTATATTTTCTCAAATAACTAAAAATTCTGACGTGCTAGCACAAAAGTAAACCCGGATTTGAAATCAGCGCCCCAATTGTACTCAATAGTGCTCACTCTTTTCACTTCAAAGTTGCAAAACTTTTGTTGCCTGGTGTAAGCAAAAGCAAAGTGATTGCAATGGCGCTGACGTATGTGTGTTAATAGCTGCCACGGAGCGTATCGATGTCATGCTATGGTATGTACAAGCTTCCTACAGGTGACTAGACGACTTAGATGACAATATCCTTTAATGGCTCATACGCATTTGCTCATCTATTTTTCGGTGAAGAACTACTCTCAAACAAAGAAAAAGCAGGTGATTCACGCATGAAGATGTTTGCCAAATATAAAACACATAAACCAGTTAAAACACAGTATTTGACTCACATATTTCTCATAAGTGAGTCAACTGCTAGACTTTGTTGTAGCTTTTCTTGGAAGCAGCGATATTTTGGTTACTAAATTTTACAACGTAATACAGGCGCATGCACAAAAAAAGCTTTGTCAAATAATCAATTGAAAATTCTTCACATGGAATGTTAAGTTCAATTTGTAAAAGGACATGAAATAGTAATCTTTCTAATCCCAGACTGGAGCTGAGGGTAGAGAGATGTATGATCAGTGTTTCTTCCAAACTTTCAATTAATTTAAAAGAGTTCCAAAGGTGATATCAAACTTCCAAATGGTCCTGATGGCTGGTTGTAGGCCTTAAAGTAGTATTGAAACTGGGTGACATATTCCACGGTTGTGGTAGTAAAAAGAGGATGACAAGACATTGCGTTTGTGCTTGATAAAGCACCTTTTGAGTGAGAAGCTAGAAACATGGACTAGTACATTTTTTTCGAGCAATTTATCGCTGAGTTCCCAAGAACAAAAAGTTGAATGTTCAAGAAAGGAAGAGTGAAGTGGTGGTTTTGAATAGCAAAGAAGCATTTTAAGTCAGGAGGTACAGTGCATTGCAAAAGCATTTGGTCAAGATTTGTTTCGCATTTACCTTAGAGATTTTGAAAAAAATAAGACCTGTAAAAGAGTTTCCAGTCCAACTTGATAAATTGAATGCAGGTTGGATTGTAGTTATTTCCGCTTTGTTGACGAATTAGTCCCAAAAAGATTTCCTGACTATCCTGGTTGAGCCTTTGGGTAAACAAGAAATCTTGATTTTGTGTTTCCATTAATTTTTTCCACATTAGAATAGTAGCTGTAATGGTTGTTTTCCATCCTTTGATACACTTGATTCCATTAGCGACCTGAATTTCTTTTCCACCATTTTCGGGTTTCACAATTACCAAAGAGGTAATGAATTGTTTTGCTTTTTCTAGAAATTGAATGTGATTAGACCCTGCCGATATTGGTTGATCTAATGCTTTTGCTGACTCGAAAAAGTTAAGCTGTTACAACAGTCAAAAATCTGATCAAAGAGATGCACAAAATCTGCAGTTTCAGCAGCTTTTTCAGGCAACGAATTAAAAAAGACGTGAGTGTATATTCCCGCGGCAATACTGTGACTTGGTACTTGCGATACGTACTTGACCATTTTAGTAAAGTTATTGGGGTAAATGTGATGGGAAGATAATTTTGGCGTTGCTCTGAACTTCAGTTTGTTGTCTTGTTGTAGAAGTCACAAATATGCTTCCAACTTGCTTGACAGCATTTTCCACCATAATCAAATGTAGCATTGTACTTCATAACGTTATTCCATATTGCTTTAAGTAGATGTGGAATGTTGAAGAAACAAAAAAAAATTCCTTTGAATTAAAATATTGATCAGCTTCAGTCACCCCAAGTTCGTGTGCCAGTTTAACAAAGTTTGATTCCATGTCATGAACTACTCCATGAATCTGTAATCCTGCATTTGTGAGCTTGGAAATAACTTCTTTGATTAGAGTTTGAAAATGGACAGACGAGCAGAAATTATTCACCTAACAGTTAGCAACCAGCTACTTTCATCTTTCTGTAATGCACCGAGCCATTGCAACTAGTGCTGACGTAGGCAGCACTAGTGCCCTTTCATTATGCCCGTGATCTTCAATCCCAACAAGCTTATCACTTTTAACATCATAAAAAAACGTTTGCCTTCAATGCCATTTCGTCCAAACATAACGCACAATCTTTTGCAATCTCCTTCATTCCTTTAACTTTAATACAAATAGCTTCAACAGCTTCTTTGGTACGCCCTGCCAGCAACTCGAACTTTTCTAACCATTGAGACAAACAAGCTGTCGATGGAAAACTAAATAACCTGGATAAAACTTGATAAGCAGATCCACTAATGTGATAAATGGGCATAGCTGACATTCTCACATTTTCATCATATCGACAACCTCAAAGGTTTTTCATGTTCAATTTTATCTGTGCTGAAACCTATTTGGCCAAACGTTCTGGAAGCAATTGCTTCAATTCCTTCTCTATATGTGTATACTTGGACTTGTTTTGTGAATGCAGTGCTGTTTTTTTTTTCTGAGACAAAGTGTTACAGATTCTTTTTAAACGACTCTGTTGGGCGTCCATGATGATGCACATTTTTTTTGCGTGAAGTTCAAAGTTTGAGTAGCAGCATCTAAATTCTAATCTTCGTGCCTCGTTTAAACCAGGGATGTGGAAGCGCCTATTTTCCAACCGCTTCCACCTCCATCGCTTCCGCTTCCACCACTTTTACCAAAATTTATCATAATATTTTTAGCTAATAATGTGAATAAAATGCATTAACGTGTTACTGGTATGTAAATGAAAAGTGAAAACGATTTATTTCATTACTAACACACAGAAAAAGTAAACATGAAGAAAAACAATACTCCGTGCAATAAAAAAAAGTAATATTAAAACAAGTAATTTAAAACAGTGAGTGCAATAAAAAAGCACAAGAAAACAGCGGCTATAATAAAAGAAAAATCCAACAAAAATGGTGAGTGTAAAATAAGTTGAAAGCAAAAGCGATACAAACGTGTATTGAAAGGATAGATTTTAGTGTAACTTAACATATCAGAAATTTAACAAATAAAGCACACAAGTTTTTCAAAATGCAATAAAAGCTCAAAGCGTAACAATATTTTGCAGTTCACACAGATTTATTGGTTCTCATAAACACAATCGCATCTGTCAATTCTGTACCCATGCGAACTCTATTTTCTCGAAGAACCAACTTCAAGTGAGAAAACATGCGCTCAACTGACACCTGAGTGCTGGGCAAACAGCTAATCACTTGCGAGACTGGTTGAACAATGAGGGGATATTTGGAAATAATATCCCATACACTTGGCTGCCTCAATCGTCCCAGTCGTTCTACTTCAGTCAATGCGTCTGAAAATGCATTAATATCTGCTGCTGCGGCTGGTGAAGTTGATCACTCTGCAGCGGCCGAATGCAGAGAATTCAAATATTCGTCGAAATCAGATGTTGGTGCCGGATCGGTAGAGGATACATTCACAACTTCATGTGAATCCTCATCAGCATTTGCTCCTCCTTCAGCTTGCGCCAGACTTTGCATGCGCAAAAAAAGGGCTTGAAGAGTGCTCTTTGCACGAGTTTGCTCTTCATTGCTTAAAAATATTCTTGATCGCGCATCAACCTATAAAAAACAAAAACATATTTAGGAAATTGATTTGTCGCTTTTTTGCTGGACTCGTTATACACAATTATTTTTATATTAAACACTCAAGATTCAAAGCACAGTCCATGTTATGTGCATATGCAAATTGCAAAGACTATCACACGGCAAGCATTTTACGTATTTAAAAGTTTTCAAGATTATACAAAACTGTGGCTCAATTAATACTGAACTAAACTGTTTTTACTTTGCACTTACCCAAATCGCAGCCAAGAAAGCATCATTATCCAAGAGAAGCTGTTGGCGAGATAGCAAGGAGTTATGCAAAGAACGAGACAAACTGTTGTCTTGCTTGTTCAATTTAAACATGACTTCTCTCCATCGAAGCAAGCATTCGCCTGGAGTGAGATCTTGCTTTTGAAGAGAAATTGTCGCTGCATGCGGGATCTGCAATACATCGACCATCATCTTTACCTCAGACCATTCACTTTCAGTTAGATAAGAATCCTGTGGTCCAAGGTCTTGAATAAAAGATTTCAAATCCAATAAACGCTGAAGCATGAGGAAAGTACTTCCCCAACGTGTTGGCATGTCAATCAGCATCCCTTTTCCAGCTCGTCGTTTTAGAATTCCATCGGTGTGTGGTGCACGTAGATGCTGAGCAATTTTCCGTAGTTTTGTTAAAAACTTATCAGATCGGCCTTTTTTTAAAACATCGCGAATTCCCAATTGTAAAGTATGTTCAGCGCATCTCATGTGGTAAATTGTGCAATCAAATCCAGTACCCATTTGGTCAATCTCTTGAATAGCCTCTTCATCATCTTCATTTTGTTCATCTTCTTCATCTTCATTTAATAGCTGCACAGTTCGTGTCATATTAGATGCATTGTCAACAACACATGCTAAAACTTGTTGCTTTGTGATGCTGAACTCCTTCATAGTTTTCAATGAAATTTCTTTTAAATGAGCGCTGGTATGATTTGCTTCAGTGTCCACTAAAGCTAAAGTTTTTACAGACAGACCGCGTTTTTCGCTAAAAAACTGGGCAGAGATTCCTAAAAAATGAGAACGGAGTCTAGTTACTCCGTCAAACTTGAGCGAGACAAAAGTTTTAGAAAGAGACTTTTTCAACTTCGATCTCTCCTCTTCCGATCTTTTCAAAACCATGTTTCGAATGGCTTGCCGCCCTAAAGAAATTCCCAAGATTTTGGCAAAGTCCCTATTTAAAAGTTGAAAGCCATCGTCCTGAAAAAACGTGAGAGGAACTCCATTGTAAACGACCATTTTTAAAATGCCGTTTTTGAAGTTTTCTGCATGATGGAAGCTGTTGCTTTTGGATTTGGATTAACCTTTTGAAAATAATTTGTTACGGCATTTTGGCCTTTTACTTTCTCTAACTTGGCTTTTTTTGTAGTGGCAGAATCTTGTTGCTCAACTTTTTGAAACGTTTGCTGGTGATGGCGTTTTAGATGCCTTTTTAAATTTGCTGAAGCGCTTCCTTGCTTTAGTTTTGGAACCAGTGAATTGCATTCCAAAATTCCATCACTTTTAAGTACAATGCAACAAAAACTGTTGCCCTCTTCAACAAAATGGTCGTAAACGGCACTCCATCTTGTTTGGGACATTGTGTGATAGTGCGGCGTGTCAGAATTAAAAATATCAGCTTTGTAAACTTCTTTAAATGACAAAAAAAGTACATATAAAATTACGTTGCTTTATCAAATAAATGTTTATTAGAAAGCGCAGCTAAATAAGCTGCTCCGTTTACATTAGCAAATATACGTAGGCCTACTTTGCCGCCCGTAGTTACAGAAATTATTCGCCTGTTAGAAACAATTTAGTGCTTTACTGAAATCTATATAAACTTACCTAATCACTTATAAAACCTTATTCTTCTTCTTTATGCATCTAAGAGTGCGCAGCAGCAAAAATCTTTCAGGATCGTAATTAATTTTAGTTCGAAACGAATTAAGTATTCGGCGGATCGAGGGCAGATGAAAATAAAATATCCGGCTAGTGGCTAAGATCTGCTTGAAAATGCCGATTTCTAAACAAGCTATCCTTGTCTGTAATCAAAAGTAGGCGTATATATAGTTCTTAAATGAAACAAAAAATATATTCGCACGTATGTTAAACGGCTTAATAAACACGAAGATCAAGTAACAAACTGTCCACCTGATTTAATTTTATTTTGCTTAACTTGGGAAAAAATAATTTAGAGCGAATGTGATTAATTTACGACATTTTATTCAAAGTAATGAACATTTAACTAACTGAATGAAGCAAAAACGCACTGAATTTTACTTAATTCTCAACTGCTCAATACGTATTAGGCTATGAGTACGAGCTACTTAAATTTACTTGGTCAAATATCAAGTTTGAATCGTCGTATATGCATGTCATTTATTACATACTTACGTCATCTACTACGAATTCTCACCGCCTTGTAAACACGAGAAAAACAATGAATTGAGTTGCATATCGTTAATCGTAAACAAGTTTAAAGTTTGGACGTAGGAAAATACTTTGAGACGTCACCGAACTCCATAGGTGGTTGCAAGAAAGGCACTTTATTAAATCGACCGAAGTACCGTCAGCTTGGTAGGTTAGTATTTTACAATAAAATTAAATTCAATAATGAAAACAGCGGTTTTGAGAAAGTGAGCGCACTGCGACTATTGTTTTTGTATTTTTTTCGTGATTCACGAACCCAAACATTACAAACGTACGCTATTGTCCCCAGAGAATTTTCCTATCACCAAATTTAACGCTACACACTCACAATTAAATTACTTACCGCAAAGAATCGTCAAATGGAATACGCGAAAGCAACATCAAAATACTCAGTTTTCTTTCATAATACTTTAATGACAATGAAATTAAATTATTTTAAAAACTATATTAACTAACATTACTTCAAAAAGCTTGATTTTATTTGAGTAATAAAACTTCCTGTTGTGAATCGATAGTATCTTGCGAGATTTGCCAACAGTCGAAAGATTGCAAAATAGTGCGTTGGTAACTTGGTATTCGCTAACTGCCTTTTATAATTTGTAAATGAGAAACCACGAAGCTTTGTTTTCCAAGTGTGAACTGGGATTGTTGCTGAAATTTCGGCAAAATATGGCTTTGCCAGTATTTATAA
This sequence comes from Trididemnum nubilum, assembly GCA_963965965.1. Classification (NCBI taxonomy): domain Eukaryota; kingdom Metazoa; phylum Chordata; class Ascidiacea; order Aplousobranchia; family Didemnidae; genus Trididemnum; species Trididemnum nubilum. Next base: position 18,684,985 of record OZ014490.1, read on the forward strand.
AGTTTTAAACCAAAGATTTAAAAAGTTATTGCCCCGATTTGCATTTGAGGGCAATGAGTTTAGCAAACAGCGGTGGATTCAAATTTTTGCGAGTTTAAGAGTGGATACTTTCTGCAACAGCTGGCTTCACAAACTCTTGTAATGGTATGTTTCAATTGTTTGTTTTGTGTTAAAAAAACATTTAGTGCGAGTATTGTCGAACAACGTAAGCGGAAGCGGTACCCATTTACCGCTTCCAGCTTCCGCTTCCACAAAAATTTACCGCTTCCACCGCTTCCGCTTTCACATCCCTGGTTTAAACCCTTCACTTTGCCTGGCATTTTGTGTAAAAGATATATTGTAATATATCAATATTGAATTAATTCTTCAAAAAAAATTTAATTACTGTAGCAGATCAGTAGCTTTTATCTTCAATTCTCAGAAGCAGCCGATGCATGAACCACAATCCACGCTAGATTTTTGTAGACATGCTTGTTTTCTTGGTCGCCATAGCATAAACAAGTGAAAAGCAATCTTAACTTACATGGCATGATCAGCAAAAAATGTTTTTGTGCGACAATTTTTTAATCTTTAAACTTCATTTTAATGAACTCGAACAGTTTTTATTGAGTTCAAGTTTGACTTCAGAAAAATTATTTTTTGGGAGTTTGAGTTTGGCAAAACAGCCCAGTTTTTTTCGAGTTGAAGTTCAAGTTTGTAGCCCTGATTAGATCTTGTGTTGGCCATACAGTTCATATTATGCTATGTTCGAAAAAAGTTATTAAAAACTGAATGAAGGTGTTGGTTTGAAATTTAAACATTAAGACGACTTTTTCCTTAAAAACTATTTGAATAATCTTTAGTAAATTAAATTATTTCTTTATTTTGAAACACTTTTTGTAGGACCCATGCTGAAAGTTGAATGTATGAATTTGTTTAAAGTTCTTTGCAGTTTATGGATCATTGCTTTGTTAGCATTGCACCAAACAGTAATGCAGTACATGACTTGACTCACAATTTGACAGAGATATAATATTGAAAAAGATTCTTCATTTAGGAATGGTTGAATTTTTCTTACAATGAACATTCCGGTTTTGATTTTTTTAAAATACACTCCATATGATCAGCCAAGAGATAAATTAAAATATAAGCATTGGAACTTCTAAGCTGAATATTGGTCCATGTTTGATCAAGCACTGTAGCAGAGTTATCAGCTATGCGAGTAGGTTTGTTAACAAATAAAAACCCATGTTTATTTATAGAATCAATAAAGTTATTTACATGATTGTCATTGGAGGCTAAGAGGTTGTAGTGTAAATCGCCATAAACAATACATGTATTTTTGGTGACAGAAAAATCATTGATGAATGATTTATGAGAATTATTGTCAGAGGCTGGGGACCTATGTATAGTTCTACAGATTACCATTTCACGATTAATTTTGACATTTACATAAATGGACTCAGAACATTTTTCTTACACAATGGTAAGATCATCAGATGCTAATAATGTCTTGTCATTTGTATTATACAATCCAACACCACCTCCCCTATTAACTACGCTAGTATTAGACACAAGTCACAAATTACAACCATTTAAGTGTTTGTGAGGTCCTGTAAATGAGGGCTGAAGATCAAACGTTTAAACACCGCAGTCGAAATGGAATGGTGATAGCATTTGCTATTTTATCTCTCTTTAAGTCATAAGTGTTCTATTTATTGATTTGAAATATGAAGATTTTCATCTTCACTATCATTTAAATCACAAAATCAAAAATTTTAAATGTTGGCATTTGCATTTCGGCAAACATAATCAGTGGGGGTGGAATCGTTTGCGCTGTTTTGTTCGATTAAAAATTCCTCGTTGCTCAAGCTATGAACAGGAAACAAAGAAAATTTACATTCCTGGCACAACCATTGATTTGGGTTAGCACCTGAGCAAGTAGCAAAGTAAGAAGCAATAGTTTTTCTAAGTTTAGTACATTGTTTGTGGACTTTTAAATGACAATTAGAGCAATTTAAAGGCGTCATATTTCTTTTGATTGCATTTTTGCAATATTGGCAGTAGACTTTTGAAATGCTAGCCGTATAAGATTTTATGTTGTACACATCTTCTCCAGTAATCCTCAGCTTAACAGAGAGCAATTTATTACATGTACACAAAACTAACACATACTGAAAGGCAACATGCACATACTACACAATTAATCTCCTTAGTGTGAAATGACACAGTTCAAGGGTTGAGAAAAGAGTGCAAAAAAGAAAATGAAAGCAATAATCAACCTACCATTTCAAGGGTTAAGTCTTATTTAATGTCAATAAGAATCTACACTGCAAAAAAGGTGTAGTCAGAACCACCTTTTGGGGTGGTGTAAGTTTTTCACCCCAAACTTGTATTTTCCACCCTCATAGCGTGAAGGTGAACATTTCTTAGCCAGGTGTTTATTAACCACCCCAGCAGAAACTAAGGGTAATTCAATTTTTCCACCCTTTCTTATGAGATATATCCACCCCTTAAAAAGGTGGTTTAAGCTTTCCACCCTTTTGAAGAGATATTGCCTCCTCGTAAAAAAGTGGCTAAGTTTTCCACCCTTTTCTAGATGCATTTCCACCCTATGTTATTGATGTACCTTGCATTTATGTGGGTTGGTCTTGCTTTATGCTGATAAGCTTTGTAATTGCAATAAAAGTTCATGTTATAGGTGTAGCCAATTGTGTATGGAAACATTCAAGATTTTAAAGATCTCTTAGTAAAATTTTATCAAAAGTTGGTAAATTTTTCTCAGCACGCAAGTATTTGTAACGATGCAGTTTAGAAATACACGTGCTGAGAAAAATTGACCAATTTTCCACAATATTTTACTACACAATCTTTTTAATCAAACTTTTCTGTGCACAATCGGCGACACCTATAATGTAAACCTTTATTGCAATTAGCAAAGCTAATTAGCATAGACCAACACTGCCACATGGCTCGTAGATGCAAGGTATATCAATAACATAGGGTAAAAATACATCTAGGAAAGGGCGGAAAACTTAAGCTTTCGGCAAACTAAACTTTCATCAAAACTTCAAATCAGCAAACGTTAAAATCTTTGGCCAGTTGAAATAAACCATATACTTGGAAGGTTACAGCAGAGTTAAACGCAACATAATTATACTAAAGAAACATATACAAGATGCAAAAATTGTTACCAATTTTGACAAAATCATGATAATCTTTTTTACCTCAATACTTCTTTGCACACAATCAGCAACTCCTATTTTAACATGTTATAGCAATTGGCAAAGATATACTGCAGTAGAACACCACCACATAATACAGTACATGCAAGGTGAAAATGAATATTAATGACATAAGGATATAAAAAAACCACATGTTGACAAAAACTGAACAAAATCGAATTAAGATGAATGGTACAAAAATGATTATCACTAACTATAAACTAAAACCCATGCCATATACAAGTAAATTGACTGCAGCATATATTTGGTCCTTATGCTTTTTGTTGAAGTTGACTTTATTACTTATATGTAATAATCAGCATGGCGTCATATTCTTAAACAAATTGTCATTTAAGCCCACAAAAGCACAATCTGAAAATATTGAGAGCAGCATCATAAAATCCATGTTAAAAACACATTGTGTGAAGAACCTCAAAAACATATAGCCAAATGAAAAAGTTACAAAAACAGTTTTGTTATTGTCAGGACAGCTCTTAGGCAAAACAAAGCGACGCATCATCACCAGCAACAAACTAACAAACGACTGCAAAAAATGTTAAAACTTAGACACTAATAAAACTATATGTTTACAAACAGTTATCTATATACTGAATAGCCTTAAATTCTATGAAGACAAAGTAGGCTATTTGTGTTATACTGATGCCAAAAAGTAACAATTTATTTTTCTAATAATTGCTTTTGATTTTTAGACAAGCTTTAAAAACAATTTGTTGTAGCGAATTTGTCTGCAGTATTAAAAACGTATTTTTTTCGTTTGCGCAATTTGCAGCAGTCAAAATCTTAAAAGAATCGTAAAGTAACTATTAAACTCCACTCTGTAAACCGAAACGATATTGACACCATGAACATAACACAAAACAAATCCAATATCATCTGTATAGTTAACTAAGCCGCTTAGAAGTGGTATAACTCTATCAACCATTTTCCTGAAATGGAAAATATCAAAATAGATTGACTACAGTTTAGAAGTTAAATTGAACTGCTTTGAAAAGTTCACACGTTTTGTTCGGCATGGAGCAGCCGTACGTGGTCAAAAGTTTGAAAAATTTACACTTTGTTCAGTAGCCAGCGTACGCAAACCGGTGTGAGCTGCTGCTTCGGCAGCTTCAGTGTGTAGCTTAAAAAGTGCTGAGAATTCCGTATTTGGAATACCCAATACGATACAATTAAGAGAGACAAAGCCTCTCTAATGTTGCTGCAATTTCAAATTTCTTGTCGTTTGATTATCAATTGCATGCTGCTGGTTTCATGTATTTGGATGTATGGATATGGATGGGCGTTCTTCAAAAATATATCGTTAAAGCATTTGCCTTAAATCAGTTGAAGTTGGAACAGTATGTATTGGGCACATTCTTAGATGGTACAGTATGCATGGCTTCACAAGCAGAGCCCGACTTTACAGGAACATTTTGAGCATATTACATTCTGAATGCTCTTTTTGGTGGGAAAATAAACAAGTATGTTTCAAACCCGCAACTTGCATTGCGATGATCTATGAACAGCCAACACATTGGCTGCTCTCGAAAATTTATTCAAGTGCTTCTTACCAGGCACAACAACCATGCAAGCAAGGAATCATCATAGAACCAAATAATTGTTAAATGCAGAAGACGATGGCTCTATTATGATGTCTGGCGTGAACTTGTAGCATTTCTCGGTGCTGATCAACCAACCGGACATCAATGCATTTTACAGCAGATTAATCAGCAATTGCATTTTAACAACTATAACTTCAATCTGCACAATGGCGAATACTTGTAGGAGCGTCCGCCTTGCCAGCAGGTAGCACTGCTGAGTTTAGGCCCAGCTATCTACGAACTAGTCATATCAAAAGAATTCAAGAAAAAGCCACATGCCACAGCTTTTTCTTGACTTGGAGCATTTTGAGGAATATGTGTGCATATTTCATATATGAAATGAACTGAAGACCGTGCGAGTCGTTGGCTGCTCCGGCAAAGGCAATTTTGCAAATATACAACCAAAGTTAAAGCTATGCATTAATTGACGCATTATTGTTTGTTGCTTAATTGCCGGTAAGCTTTTTCAGTTACTTTTTTGTATTCACTCGTATTATTCGACTCTTAAATGCTGGTTTTTGCGCAAGTGAATCCGAGCCTTTTTCTTTTATTAACTGTGGCTGTTTGAAGTGCAACACACTTGTGTATAAACCAGGGTGTCGAACCGAACTTGAACCCGAACCGTAAACCCGAATGAATCGCTTCATTTTGGTGAAATCGAACCTGAACCAGCAAAATTTTATTTCAGTGAACCTGAACCATACCTGAACCCTCAAAATTGTGCTCAAGTGAACCCAAACCGAACCTGAACCCCTAACAAAAGCAAGAATATATTTTTCCATATCCGGGTGCCGCTGGCGCTGGTACTGGTACACGCACAATAAGAGCAGTGGTGATCATCAACAGGATCAGCAATTTCTCCTTTTTTTTTTTCTGGACAAAACGAGTAACGACAATTGAATTTTAAGTCTATGAGCCCAAACCGAACCTGAACCAGTAATATTTTACTTCGGTGAACCTAAACCAAACCTGAACCTCAAAAATGGTGCTCAAGTGAACCCGAACCAAACCTGAACCGCTAAAATATTTTGAGCCGGAGCGAAACCTGAACCCAAACCGTTATTTGAAACGGTTCGACACCCTGGTATAAACCAGCTTCAACAGAAAAATGACTAATTGAACATCAAGGACGCTGAATTTTCTCCACTTAGCATAAGTCGAAAATAATCAGCGGTTCCAAATGAAGACAAAATATATCACCGTACTGTACACATAATATCCTGCAGAGATCATGCAGTTTGTAATTGTAACCCACAGTCTTTGATACTTGCCCCTAGACCTTGGCTTGTTGGCTAGCTTGATTTTATTCGTTGCTTATGGAAGAAAGATACCCAGATTCGGTGCCCTCCTGCAATGAGAAATATACACGTATACATATATCTCGAAGCTTAGAAATATTCTTACCTTCTCCACACTCGAAAAGTAATAGTTTTAGTCTTCATTAAAGAGAAATGGTAGATGCAAAAGCACATAAACGATCCCATCTGTAAATTAAAATTACGAACTACAGGCTACACTGGCTATACGGTACATTCCGTTACTGTTACTATCAGAAGCGATAATAATTAATAGGCTTATACTTCTGTTGGGAAAAGTGCAGTTTTTCTCAATTGTTACTTGCACATGTTATTATTTCGTCTTCAAGAAGTGTAGTTGCAGCATTACACAAACAGTTGCTATTAGCTTTGTGCTATATTCGAGTAGAAAATACCAAGTAGTGCTAATGTGGTGGTTACTGTCGGGCTGTTATAGCAGTTGAAAGGTTGTCACAGCATCCGGCTCAATTTCCACACCAGCGTGACGTCCTTGTGCTATTACAACAGTTAATGCATATTTATTTCCCATAAAATGGGGTTATGCAATATGCAGCCTGCCTTTGGTGGTGACCCGTCACACTCTGGTATACAGATAGCTTATCAATGGCAAAACGTGCTACATCACCGAAGCGATTGCACAATAGTGGTAATCATTTTGATGGATGCACTGAAAGAGATTATAGGGACCTCAGCTAGCTCAAAATCTTATCTTGTAAGCGATAATGATATCGTCAGAAAAAAGCATCATATAAATTTAGGATTTCTTGCTAAAACTCTGCAAATAGTTTATGACATTTTCTTTGCATCGAATGACAGTTATGCAAATTTTAGGAGGGAAGATAATCCCCTACTCGGCATTACTGGGGCTTAATAACCCCTAAGCACCATTCTTGGCAGCACCAGTGCATGCCCTTCTGCTAATTGTTCAAAACTGTAGTTAGCTGTTCAGCTACTTTGCACTAATATCTTACCAGCATCTAACTGAGATCCTAAAGCACTAAGCTCCTCAGGTAGTAACTTCTGCCAAAGTATATTCATTAGTCTTTCCTTTCGCTTGGGTGGTACTTCTTCAAACTTCTCTCACATAAAATTTTAACACTGGACAGAATTCCTCCAGCAGCTTCATAAAAAAACGGTTTCCTCAATTCGCAACACAATGACTACAACTGCACCGGACCGTGACAATAGCCACGGGACGTTTAGGTGCCACCAGTTATGTGCTTGGACTTTTATGCTCCAAGACTTTTAGGCGCCAGAGGTTAAAAAAATTTTTTCAAACAAATTTTTTTAATTTAAAAAAAAAATTTTTTCCAAAAAGTTTTTTTCGAGAAAAAAATTTTTTTCACAAAAACAAGTTTTTTTCCAAAAGAAAGTTTCCAACAAACGTTTTTCTTCTTAAAAATTTTTTTTCTTCCAAATGACAGTCTTTTTTCAAATAAAAACTTTTTTGAAAAAAAATTTTTTTCCAACAAAAAAGTTTTACTTTGATTAAAATGTTAATATTTTCGAAGCTTTTCATTAGTTGTTTGTCAAGAAGAATCGTCAGAATAGAGAGCGCTGGAAAAGGAATGGCTACAGGAAAAAGCCGAGCAGTGATTGGCTGGAAAAGGATTGCTGAGAGAGTGTCATTTGTGTACAATCTTTAAGCTGTACAAGAATCCTTTTTGTCAGCAGAGGGAGGGGTTAGAAGTTTTGATAAAAGTGACTTCAAAAGCAGATAGGCAGGCACCACGGGGGAGGGGCGTTCCGGGGCCGTGCCCCCCCCAAATGACTGCTTTTGCCCCCAAGCAAGGACTGTGCCCCAAAGAAATGAACAGGCTCGGGGCTATTGAAGTGCAAATCGAGGCCTAAGACTCCCAAATTGGTGTTTTCCGCTCGCATTTTCGTTTTTTTGTGGACCCACATCGAATTTTATACAACTTCTGGGACAAAGACCTTTTTTTTTTATAGTCTTCATTTAAGGTCTTCACTTTTTTTTTTTTTTATGGTTTTCACAGTTTTAAAATTATTCATTCGCAAGAACTTTGAGACGACAACCAGAGTTTGTGGAAATTTTTGAACCAAAGACTTTTTTAATTGTGGAAATTTTTGAACAGACGACCTTTTTTTTTTGGTCTCAACTTGTTCGTTTGATCCACACTGGAATAAAATTTTTGTGCCCCCGTGCCCCTCTCGAATTCACATAAATAAACTTCTTGTGTCCCCCAAAATTTATTTCTGTCCCCCCAGTCATGCTATCCTGGCGCCGGGCCTGGAGATCAGAAGAATTCCTCGAAATCGGGAGTCTCCGACGAAATCGAGAAAGTTGACAGGTATACTTGTCGGTACTGTACTGCATATTATGTACTTACAAATTTATCTGAACTTGAAATTCGTAGTAATAAAAGACAAAGTAAAAATAGAGGGTGCTTATAGAGTTTATTATTGTTTTTTTGTCTGATGCAATTAATTTTAAACTACGCCTATCGTGCAGTGTAGATAAATTGGAGATACTTTGAATAGTTTTGTGCATATTGTACATAGCTGGAATTTTACTCCGTAAATATTGCAAGTCGACAGAGGTGGGCACAAATAACATTATGCCAAAAGCGCAGCGCAACGATCTTTTCAACCAGTAAAAGCACAGTGCAAAATGCGCAATTTTATTTTTTTAACTTCTGAAGCGCAGCGCAACTTTCGCAATGATCTTTTTCGTGCAATTGAAGCGCAACGCGATTTCGCAATGTTTCAAAATAAAAAATTAATGCGCACGCAACTTCCGTTATTGCGGAGGTTGCGCTTTGCCCACCTCTGCAAATTGAAGTGCTTTGCTTTTCGTTTTCTTGACGGTGTATTGCAGCAATGCATCGTATTGATAACTCCAGCTATACTACCTTGACTTGATGCATGATATAACATTATTCGTAGTGCTGCTTCCCTTGCTTGTGCCAAGATATTGTTTTTCTATTAAATTGGCTATGACTGCAATGTTTCTTTTGACGTAATTACAGCTCATTTGATTAAAATTGTATGTTAGTGCCATTAAATAAATTAGTATAATCAATCAATCAAGCTCTTCTCTCTCGTAGTTGCTACGTCTTTCGTCTATGTTTATTGTTACCTTTTATTGCTGTTTTCCGCTTTTTTTCATGCTGATAATTGCATCCATGCGAGAGTACATAATCACATTTGAGCCGTCACTCCTGTCATTATCATGTTTCATCAATTAGTTCACTTCGCTTGAATGAAGTGGTAGGCAGTTTTAAAATCTATCCTCAGTGAACTATGACGTCATTTTTGAGCTTTTTTAGTGACAGATTTTTTGATTCCCGTCTTGTTCTTGTGAGTTTTTTTGTGTTTTGCTCTTTTGAAGCAGACGCTTATTCCTTTTCATTCTTGCCAATAAAATTTCTTAGATTAGTTTTTTTTTACATTTTGCCTGCTTAGCCAAAAAAGGTCATTGCGAGGGGGTAAAATTTCAGCAACTTGATAGTCTTGAAAATTGATAATTTGAACGGTTTTACATTGATCTTAAGCAAGTACTTAAAAGTGTTGAAGAGCGGAGCTCTGGTTAAACACCAAGTCAATTAAAACAACTAAACCTTTTTTGATTGTTTTTGGTCTTGGGAGAAAAATGTACATATAAGTTAAAACATGGAAAAGTCGCTGCGTGAGTGTGAACAAATTACACTCGTCATTGTGTTGCTTCCCGGGACAAAATTTGAGCTGATCTGTCCTGCTCCAAAAGTAACAAAAGCAATCAAGTTTGAAGCACAAGTAAAATGAGTTTAAGTCAAACGCAAACTTTGCTTTCAGGCTGATATCTGAAGAAGTTGACTTCAAGAATTTAGCATTGTTTTTACTATAAGTGGATTTACATTAAGGTGTAGAGATTAAGCGTAAAAATATCGATTTAAACATTGCTTTTATTATATTTACAACAAGATGTAAAGACTATAAATAGGAATCTGCCGAGAGATGAATCCTTAGCTCCTGAAAAAGTTTGTACTGTATTGTTTGGTAGAGGTAGACTCAAAATAACCATGAAACGTCTCACGGCTTGCTGCGTGTGCCAATATTGCACAAGCAACTCGTGTCCGTGCGCCGCAATGCGTGCGTCTGCAGATTGCATGCATCTGGATTAAGTAAAAAAACTTTGCAAGTAAGTAGTGGAAAACATTTTTCGTTATTGAAAAAAAATGCAATAAGAAATCATTTTTTTGTAAAACTTTTTCCGCTCAGCTTTCATCTATCTGCTTTTGAAGTCACTTTTATCAAAACTTCTAACCCCGCCCTCTGCTGACAAAAAGGATTCTTGTACAGCTTAAAGATTGTACACAAATGACGCTCTCTCAGCAATCCTTTTCCAGCCAATCACTGCTCGGCTTTTTCCTGTAGCCATTCCTTTTCCTGCGCTCTCTATTCTGACGATTCTTCTTGACAAACAACTAATAAAAAGCTTCGAAAATATTAACATTTTAATCAAAGTAAAACTTTTTTGTTGGAAAAAAATTTTTTTCAAAAAAGTTTTTATTTGGAAGAAAAAAAATTTTTTAGGTAGAAAAACGTTTGTTGGAAACTTTCTTTTGGAAAAAAACTTGTTTTAGTGAAAAAAAATTTTTTTGAAAAAAAACTTTTTGGAAAAAAATTTTTTTTTAACCTCTGGCGCCTAAAAGTCCAGGCGCATAAACGTCCAGCGCATAAACGTCCGCGCCTAAAAGTCGTAGACCGAACTGCACAACCAATATTTTAAGTACCATTTTTCAGACAATAACCAACCTGCTGGCACAATGGCTCAGTGGTTAGAGCCTCCGCCTCGCAGTTGGTAGACCTGGGTTCATTCCCTGGTCGAGTCATAACAAAAGACTTGAAAAACTGGTATTCACAGCTTCCCTGCTTGACATTCAGCCTTAAAGTGATAGTGTAAAGACGTGTACTTATGAGGTAGACTGGTGGAATCAACTCGAAGATATTTTGTTGTCTCCTGACTGGGGTAACTAGCAGCCAATACACAACTGAAAAAAGAAATTCTAGAAAATGCGTTTTAAGTTCATCTCAATGTGAATAATGATTGTTAGTGATTTGGCTATTGTTATACAGTACGCGATTTGAACACGTACGCACCATCGAAGGTACATGCAAGAGAGGATACTTTTTCAAGGCATCAGTAATTGAAATCGCTCCGCATGTGATTTCTGCTCTCGTAGATGAATACAGGGTGACCCAAAAAAAACAGAACCCATAAAAATTTTATTAATTCCTACAAAGATCCAGTAAACTTAAAACACTTTGCAGGTTTTAAACTTCAGTCTGTGTATAGTCATTCCCCAAAGTTTCAGTCATTGATGTCCCTTTGCATAAAAGTCATGTTCTTTCCAAAATATGTTCCAAATGGCCTCCACAGCGTTGGAGGCAAACTTGCATACGTCGGGCAAAATTGTCAATTACTCTAACGCATTCTTCTTTGGGTATTTCAATGATTTTGCCTGTGATTGCTGCCTTTAATTCACCAATCGTTTGAGGATGCGTTAGAGTAATTGACAATTTTGCCCGACGTATGCAAGTTTGCCTCCAAAGAAGAATGCGTTAGAGTAATTGACAATTTTGCCCGACGTATGCAAGTTTGCCTCCAACGCTGTGGAGGCCATTTGGAACATATTTTGGAAAGAACATGACTTTTATGCAAAGGGACATCAATGACTGAAACTTTGGGGAATGACTATACACAGACTGAAGTTTAAAACCTGCAAAGTGTTTTAAGTTTACTGGATCTTTGTAGGAATTAATAAAATTTTTATGGGTTCTGTTTTTTTTGGGTCACCCTGTATGTATCATCCATTAGCGTTTCAATAATGGAATCATTTCTAATCTCCTTGTTGTATTCTGTTTGCAACGACTGTACTTTCACATCAGCAGATTCAAAATCTTCAGTGACGATCTTTCGTTCCTGTATATAGTAAAAAGATCAAAAGCATCAAGAATATACAGTATGCATGTTGATCATGTTGAAACTTTGATTCTCACTTTACCAGCCGTTTCGAGTCACTCGTTGGTACAGGCTGGGTTCAAATCTCTTGCAAGGCAATGTGTCGTTGGCATAACCTGAGACTGATTTCAGTTTATGACTTGTTTTCTCCGTATTTCATTCCTAAAGTCGTTTTTGCATTGCAAGCAGTTTCTGCAAGATGCGATAGTCGCAATGTTAACTTACTTACCATAACAAAACTCAGTTTCGTTCTTTTTGCTGGCTGTTCAATACTGGTATCTTTTTCTACGAAACGAGCTAGACCAGGTCAACCAAATTTGGTCTTCTTTGCTCTAGCTTTGAGGTTCATAGGCAACGGTCTTCTGGCATCTTTGAAACGCTGTCGTAAGCTCGATAACACTGTCGCTTAAAAAATTTACAATTGTATATCGAGTTCTAGTAAAGTTTCTTAAAAATATGAGTTTGATTAGCCGAAATATTGACAAGAAGATAACAAACTGAACTGTGTAGGGGAAGTAGGGGACCTATCGGACAAATTTTACTTAATTCTATTTTTTGTCCTACTGGTTAGGCAATATTAAATTCTTTTTAGTTTATGTTTGACTTTGGTTTATAATAAACTTATCCTGCACCAAAGCAGAACGATTCAAATTGCTTACAGTAATTTTATTTGCAGTTTAAAAATGTCACTCAAACGTCCGAACGGTCCCCACCCATGGGGACCTTTCGTCCATACAGTCGGGACCTTCCGGACAGCTATAAATATAACCTAAAGTAATTGCAAATGTCCAATTAAAATCGTTGCTGCAGTTGGATAACGAACATATGTTGACTGTTTTGTTTCTTTTAATTCAAACGAAACTATACCACGAACTTGGAGCAACAATTACAGCACATTAAGCTTAGCATTGTGACCTTAAAAAAAAACAGCACATGGTTTCTATACAAACATAAAACATCGCATAACCAAAAACAAGGCATAACAAAATTAATTAAGCACTATATAACGTGCAAAGTTATACTCCATAATGAGCAAGATCTGCTTTAAACTTAAAAATCCCGCTCAGCCGTTTTGTTGTTGCGACTGAAAACGGTTTCGGCAGCACTCGAACAATATCTTTCAACGCAACGGAGGCAGCATCCTCATCTTCTGGGAACTTAAATCCATCTTTTATCTTCTCCGATCGTTTCATAAAAGTTACCTCAAAATCATTATCGTCATCAGGTCCATCACATATTTTCCCAATAAAGTTTCTGTGGAATATTTTCGTATCTGCTGAAAAGACTTTAATGATAGCAAAGTCTCCAACTTTCAGCTTGCTCTTTATAGGCTCTGGGCTTTCTGAGATTTCGCAGAGTCCACTCATACTGGATTCATCACTATCGGATGCACAATGTACGGAAATGTTGCTATCACTTGAAGAAGAATCAATTATGGTTGGACGTTTTGCAGGTAGTTTTTTGAAACGAGAAGATTTCGCTTTGCTTCCAGAAGTTGCGATTTTCTTTGAGCGTTTTGCCGGTTGTTTTTTGCGTCTGGAAAGAATGTTTTCTTTTTCCGGCGTATCTGTGATTATAGCAGTCTTGCATTTGTTTCGGTTGGAGCGTTTTCGTGCAACATTGGCTTTTGGGTAAGGCGAGATTAATTCAAGAAGAGCTTCGTTGTTCATTGTAGGAGAAGTGCTGTTTGATGCTGCCGATAAGCCACTTGTTGAAGGAAGAGAAGTGGGTGTGCTTAAAGATACGGCAGTTAAGCTACTTGTCGAGGGAACACAGGGTGACTCTTCACCATCGTCATCCTGCTGAAGGGGAATATCTGTTACCAGTGCAGGCAGAAATTCATCATCGGTGAAAATATTTGGATTGTATGGGAAAATTCCGGTGGCTCTGAAGGAAGAATTTATGTTTTCGATAGTAAGTGATCGTTGGAATGCCTGGCCTGATAATTCTGCTATGTCATAAATTGAAAGAGTCTTGCCAGGATTTGATGTCATCCATAAATCACAGAGAGAAGAATAGTAGCGCTTGAATGGCGAATAAACTCCCACATCCAGGGGTTGAAGCTTGTGACTGCGTTTTGGTGGAAAAGTAAGCAAAGTTAATCCATTTTCTTTAGCAATATCAATAGCCGCAATAGAGAGATGACTGATATGATTATCCATCAGTAAAACAGCAGGGTTATCTTTGCTTACATTCATAAATTTAACAAAATGCCTCATTGATTCTGCAAAAAGATCAGTTGTCATCCACCCCGAAGAATGCGCCAAACCTAAGCTTTCCGAAGGAGCACCCTTCAACATGTGGTTTTTAAAATGCACTCGTGGGAAAATATACGCTGGAGGAAGAGCATTCCCAATAGCGTTTACACAACAACACATTGTAACAGTCGTTCCTTTTTCAGCGTACGAAATTCGCCCCACTTGTTTTACCCCCTTCTCTGCCAAAAGTTTGTTCGGTTTAACGACGGTAGATATTCCTGTCTCGTCCAAGTTCCAAATTTTGTGCGGAGCTAAAACCGAGTCGTTTCGGAGAGAGGCCTCCTTTAATTTCGAAAAGAAGGAGTTGACAACAGGGCGATTAAACCCGACTGAACGGCCCAAGCTCGTCGACTCTGGATTCTGAAGAGACAAACTTCCTGATCTCCTACGGAATCCACGAAGCGAGTCCTCCCCCGCTACTTCGTTCTCTAACCAATTGTCTGGCATGCTAATATCTTTGCTCAGAGCAAATTGATATGCCAGTTTACGGGTTTGGAATTTTGAAAATCCAAAAAACATCTTTGAAGCTTGAATAACGTGGTGTTCTAACGCTTTTTCTTCATCGGCATTGAACACCTTTAAAAAAAGCAACAACATAAACCTAAGGGTAACTCAACCTACCAATTTAAAAGTTAAAAAAATAAACCAATAAACGGAGCTAAGCGATATTCACTTAAACGCACCACCAAGGACTGGTCTTAAGCTATGAAGGAAAGCTGATTTTGAAGTCTATCATGAGGCAATATAGGATTTTAATGGACCCAAATGACGCACAATAAATGAAACTACACATCATAGTTCACTAAGTTATTAATTAAGATTAGTTTTTTACCTGCTTCGTTGTCATACTAAGTTTTGAAATAGATATCGAATCATTCTTTTTGGCCCTTTTCACATAATCTGCTAGGGTTGACTTTGGGATGATATATTCTTTGGCAGCCTTTCTGAGGCTGTTCCCGTCTTCAATGATGCTTTTTAAGGCTTGCTGCAGTTGAGCATCGCTAAACAAGCTCCTTTTTTCCTTTGATTTTTTGAACGTAGGCATTTTATATAATTAACAGTCCTTATCATAAGCGTAAACAAACAAATAAAACTGCAGATAAAGTCTTATAGTAGTAGAGACCTTTCGGACAGTGTCTGAACATGTCTCATAGACCCCGTCCGAAAGGTCCCCTGGTAGCCATTTTGAACTACTTTCCAAAATTTTCTGGTTTAGGAATGCCATCTAGATCTAAACTCAATGCCTTCAGTAAGCATGGGTCACACCCAGCTAACAGTGCAAACGAAATCTCAATACTATGAGTAAGCTTTTTAAAATTATTCTGCCTAATATTTTTTACTTTGAACCAAGAAAAATAGTTTTTTTTGTCTTAACAACGACGCTTCATGATCTATTCTTGCACAAACATATGGTTTTACCACTGGTAAATTTCCACTTGCTTGACTAAAGTGAAACCGCAAAATGATCACGTGATCGCGAAAATATGCTGCTGTCCGATAGGTCCCACATTTCCCCTACATTGTTTTTCCCTCTGTCGGGGTGATGCACATGGCGTTGTTCCTTTTTTTTGAACAGGCAATCTTTTTTCTTTGCATCAAAAAACATTAAAAATAATTAAAAACAGACAAGAACACAGATGAATTTTTATGTTTCGGTGGAGACGAGTGGTAGGGATATAAAAATAAATATAAAATAGGCACTGAATTATTAAAATACCATAAATAAAATCATTAAAATTAACCATTGTACTAAATTTGATACCATCAGCAATTTGGCCTAAATAAGCACAAGAGGCAGAATTTTATTTGGAAGCATCTTGAAGAACATCTTAAAGTTGCAATGATCCAAAGCATAGGCGTTGGCTGGGGAGAGGGCATGCGCCCCAGGAATTTTCACGCACTCTCTCTGAAACCTCCCAGATTTCCAAAAAATTGCCATTTTTAGTAGTAAACTGGCTCTATTCTTATTGACCCCCTGAAATTTTTTTCTGCCGACGCCCTTGATCCAAAGTAAAAATTAAATCATCCCACACCAACCAACCTTACAGTTAAATAATATGTGCAAAGCAATTTTAGACCGAGTGTAGGTATCATAACAGGGTTCGAAATTAATCCTTACCCGCTTGCTCGAGGCAAGTGAAATCGCCTCGGGCGAGTTACTTTTCAGCTTAACTTGCCCGACGGGCGAGCTAACGAAATACAGTGCATTAAACAAGATTATTTAGAGCTGCAATTTAGGTCCGTGTTTGTTGCAATTAAATAAAATAGGGTATGTAGATAGAGAAAGCTGTTGCTTGGTTTATTTTAGTTACGCATATTATTAATCGCAATTAACACTTCTTAATCGCACGCAGATTTTTGATACTCGAATGCGTTTAGCAAAATACTACCTTTTTTCTTTCTAAGAAAAATTTTTCCTCGCTTGTCGCGTTAACTGCTGTTTCAGATATCACAAGTACTACCCAGTGCTTCATGAGACAGCATCAACAATTTTTCAATTTTTGTTATGGATATTCCAAAGATTTTTGAGCTCCTATAACTTTTGCAAAAAATTTTCGGCTTTCTAGCTGGTCTAGTTTCCAAAATATTCGCGATTAAAAATGCGCTTGCAACAAACTATAACCTGATAATTGAAATAATTGCTATTAAAAATCAATATTTGCGTAATGCATGATAGAAAAAAGTTGCTTATTACTGTACGTCACATTAACATCTGCTATAACATCGCGCAAGAAACCTTGAATCTCGAAATAGAATACGCGGCAACGCTTATTTAGCCAATTCAGTGCTTTTTCCTAAGAAGTACATTGTAACAATTTTTATGCAAAGTTGAACTCAAAACTTATTGTACCTATTCTTTTTTAATAATCTCTTTTACTTATTGTTATTACTTTTTATTTTTTATTGTACCTCAAGTAGACATTTGATATCACTTGCCCGACGGGCAAGTTGTTAAAGGAGTTAATTTCGACTCCTGCATAACGTGAAAAAATTAGAAATATAGTGAGTTAGATTAAAAACAGTAAAATGTACTGAAAAGTAATAAACAAACACATTGTACATCTACGGAACACGCTAATAGTTACATTTTCCTTAAATTGAAGAAAGTCAATTGCAAATTGGTACCCTACAGTAGGGTGGCCCACATTTTGGCGACTTCTAATGAAAAATATGCTCGAGTCAAATTCTGATCGGATTTTCGTCGCTGATTTCAAAAATAACGTCATTTTTCAATTATGACGTCATCTTGAAGTGCCACCTAGCGGATTTTATGCTAATTTTGACCTATCTTGAAAACGACAAGAGCTAGAGCGATGAGACTTGCATGAAAATGACCAGAAGGGTCGATTTCTCATCTCGCCTCTTTACATTGTTAAGCTCTAATGGCAACAGAAAGCGAGTTACCGGTATCTTGAAAAAACAAACTTTTTCAAAAAATTTCGGTTTTTGCTGTTTGCCTACTTTTTCCTTACAAAGCAGTTTTAAACCTTGTGTGTAGTTACAATAGATAAAGAAACCGTACTGCACTATTATCGACAGTGGTAGTGGTTCATCAGTTAATGATCTCTGCGCCCAAAATGACGTCATTTTATTGTTACATTATAATTTTTTTACGATTTTCGCAATTTTTTGACCGTTTTTCTGCTACAAAGCAGTTTCAAACCTTGTATCGCATTGATAATTAAACAAACAAGTGATGCATTAAACATTGACAAGAATAAGTTGGTCTTTTGTATTAGCTCTAACAATTTTAGAACTCATTGATCGGTTGCAAACAACAACACCAAAACAAAAACATCAAAATCAAAACTTTCAAACGAAATCCAAGCAATCAAATCTTATTATGCGACATTGTGCAAAGTAGCAAGAATGCGCAAGTCAGTGTTGTCGAAATTCTGTAAGTCATCTCGAACCATGCCGTTAACAATCAGTTTTAATCTGCCAATGAACCGTTCGGTGCTTCGATTGTTGTTATCGATGCTTTTCCAAAACATTGAGGACGAAAAGCATGCAATACATGGAGAAAATTTACTCTCCTCAATGAAAAAATCTCGTAACTGTTTGCGTTTCAAAAGCGGTTGCTGGATGTCAACATTTTTAGGAAACGCCTTTTGTTTCACGGCATCAACCGTATAAGGTGGCACGATGGCACCTCAGCATGCACACTTGAAGCAATATTTTTAGGGCTCAACCATTGCGATGCAAGTTGTAAATCTCTTGTAAATACCACAACTGAAGGACCTTCAGCAGCCGATGATTTAAGATGGATGGCTAAAAGCGCAGGCAAATAAACACATATAATGAACGAAACCATACGTTGAAGTCTAGAAATTTGCGCGGGCTCGATGCAATATCCAAAAATAAACATTCGCAGATATCCACTTGCGGTTGTCAACCATCGGGAATGACTTATGGTTTCTTGGCGATAGAAAAGCAAAGGTTTCAAATTTTCTGGGACATCCATCTGTAAATAGGCAACTAGAGCTAGCAAACACATGTGATCTCAGCGAAATGAAAGTTTCATTTCGTCTTTGTGATCAGAAAACCATAAGATTTTTGTTTTCAAGTGATTAGAAGCAATAGATGTCACAGAAATCTCGCACTCTTGACGTGTTTTTATGTCTTCGGGTCTGGGTTGTGGTATTTTTTTAATTTTATTAATCAAAGCACCATCTTCGTATGCAGTAGGACCCTTGGCTTTGCCTTCTAAAAAGTTTTTAGCGTATGTAAAATAAATTTCGTTGGTATGAAATACGCATGCGAGGGAGTGAATTTCGTATCCAATGTTGGACTTGAAGTATTCTTCTAATCTTTTATTCACACCCGATTTTTTACCTGTGTTTACAGCAGTTGTATCAGCCATACTTGAGTATATTCGGGAAAGTAAAGGCTTGTCAATAGTTGCAATTATGGAATTGAACACTGCAGCTGAAGTAACGGACGTTTCTTTTTGAAATGACTTAACTTGCAACGGTGTTGACATTTTTTCTTAATCAAAACATTGACCGATAAACACGTATCTGTCAAATGCCATCAATATTTTTTCCGTCATAGCATAACTGCCATGCATCCACCGTAACATGTTTTAACTGAGCTGATTTTAGAGATTCTATTCTGCACTTCTCTCTCTCACGGTGAATCGACGATTTTGATGTTCCAAGATTTTCGAAATTTTCTGGAGTCAACTGATCAAGTCAAGTTTATTTCACCATACGCTTAAAAGTACGCAGGCAGGAAACAGCGAAAAGACCATGCGGTCATCTAGGTCAAACTGCACCTTTCAGCAATACTTAACAGTTACAGGCATTAAATTAAGCTCGTCATTGACTTACAAGAAAGAACTCTAAATAACATTTACAAAATACCACGAACAGTGTTGCCAGCTTTGCACTAAATATTGGGAAAAAAGAAACTGATTTGTGCTTGGGAACTGATTGGGAAAAAAATTTTTTTTTAATTATATAGACATTGGATACGGTTGAAAGCCCAACTTGCTTAGTGTTAAGAAAAGTGAGTTTGTTTTGGATTGACAACAATAAAAAACCAAGTAATAATCACTTTTAAAAGAACAACACGTCTATTAATTTTGTTAAGTCTTAGAATGTTATTTGCGAAAGCGTTTCAAGATTTTAATTTACTTCTTAAAATCCCTGCTAAAAGGAGAAAAGAAAAAAGCGCACTAAAAGGAAAAAGCGAAAAAAGAAAAACACTACACTACTTGACAGAACTGCCCAAATCTGGGATAGAAAAAGTAATGATAATAATTAGGTAAAGCATGTGCTTCTGTACGTCTCCGATTAGCCATAAATAAAAAAATATATATATATATATATATATTTACTCGTTCGTTATTAAGAAAGATTATTATTGTATTTAATCAGACACGAGGCACCTATACAGCATTCATATTTTGCACTGTACTCCAAATTTATAGTAAAAGGGCAGCACTGTCTCTAAGCCAGCAATATTTACAAAAGTATTTACAAACTTATTTCGATAACACTTTAATCGGTTCCCTTGCAATCTTGTGAAATTTATGGGAACTATAGTTTCTTATCAAATAGACAGTATAACAATTTATGGGAACTATAGTTTCTTATCAAATAGACAGTATAACATGTAATTCACTTCCATAATTCAGCTAACACATTTCTAAGGTAAAAGTAAGTTAGATGAATGATTGAATTTAAACAACGTTTTTGGAGTAATGCTCCAATATAACTGTTTATAGTTATATTTGAATTTGGCAAAAGAGCACTCTTTTTGAGAAAGAGGAATAGATTCCCATTCTTTTAAACATATGTGCTGTAATCTTTTTCTCTCGAACTCATTGTTAAATGAATGATGATAGAATCCACCAATTGATTTTTGTCTAGTGTTGTGCTTGTGTATGTTATTGAGATCGATAAAGTAATTGTTAAACGATAGAGGAAGCATGTTACTAAAAATAAATTTTGCGAATTCTAGTCTGATCATGTTTTTTATTTTTAGAGATTGAAATTTAACATATAGAGAATCGATAGAGGAATTTCGAGGAAGAAATAAACTGGCTCTGATAAATTTATTCTGCAAAACTTCCAGTTGATGAAGACACGAATTAGTAGTTCTTCCCCAATTTATTAAAGAGTACATTATGACGGAATGAAACATGGAGTAGTAAATTAATTTGAGAGTGGCTAAGGGCACGTAGTGTCTCAGCTTAAAGATTAACCCACATATTTTTGAAAGTTTGTTGTTTAGTTTTTGGACTTGATTTTTCCAACTTAAATGTTCGTCTAAAAACACGCCTAGATATTTGATGCAATCACTTCTTTTAATATTCAAGTTATTCATATACAAACTAAATTTTGAGGCATTAAGGCACTTACGACTTACAATCATAAAGCAACACTTCGAGTAGTTCAACGTCAGTTTGTTATAGTACATCCAGTTTTCGATTTTTTTGATTTCTTCATTAACTATTATTTGTAAGGTGTCTGGATTTTGGTGTGAGATATGCAAGTTAGCATCATCCGCAAATCGAGTAGCATCAAAGTTTGATGCTTGAGGTAGGTCATTGATAAACAATAGAAAAAGAAGTGGGCCTAGGACAGAGCCCTGAGGGATTCCGTGAGTTACTTTAAAAAATTTTGAAACTTTTTGATCTACTATCGTACAAATTTTCCAAGTTGGATTTCAGTAAACTCCAAATTTTTCCTCGAAAACCGTAGTGGTCTAGCTTCTTCAGCAGAATTTTGTAGTCAAGGGAATCAAATGCTTTTTTAATGTCAAGAAATACAGCGCATGTGTAATGATTTTTATCAAGATTATCAAGAAATTTATCATATATCGTGGTTATTGCTAATTCGGTGGAGCTGTTTGCAGTAAACCCATATTGCTCAGGAGCTAAAATATTATATTTGCCAATAAAATCCATAATCTTGGTCTTCAATACTTTTTCGAAAACTTTGGAAAAGAGATTTAAGAGAGAGATAGGACGGAATTCACCAAGCTCTTTGGGTGCTAATGTTTTGGGAATTGGAATGACTTGCCCTTCTTTAAATTCATCAGGAAAGCATTCCTGTTGCAAACATTTATTGTATAATTTAGTCAAGATGGGATCCAACGCTACTCTAGCCATTTTTACAAATTTAGGAGAAATGCCATCCATCCAGGAGCCGTATTACATTTAACATCGTTGATAGCAAGAGAGACTTCGCTTTCAGTAAATTCGTGCAATGTGAAACTTTGCATTATAGATTTGGAAAAAATCTTAAGTTCGGAAATGTTAGACGGATTGTTTTTCGATAAGTTTGAGCCAACTTTAGCAAAATATTCACACATACGGTTCAAAAATTCATCACTATCAGTTTCGCATAATTGTCCGTTTATTTCTAAGGAAGTGGGCAGTTTATTACGCGAGCTGTTTTTGCCCTCAATAATTTGTTTAAGTATCTTCCAAGTTTTTTTAGGGTTGGTCGGTTTTCTGTCAATAAATTATTGTAATATTGACTTTTTGCAAGAAATTTTACATGTGTAAGCTTGTTGCGGTATTTTTTGTAAAACTCAATTTTGTTTGCTTCAGAGCACTTATATAACAAGATGTGAATAACTTATTTTTTGTCCTAATGGAATTCAAAATTCCTTTTGTTATCCAAGGTTTTTCATTCAATTTTTTTTCACGTCGCGACATTGGCTTTGAGGGAGCACGGCTATTTAGTGTGTTTATAAACGTTTCAGTAATTCTGGACTCATCTTTATTCACATCCGCGTCTTGGTTGTTTATATCACAATAGTTTTGAAATCGGCGATTTAGATCCATAATGAATTCTTCTAATTTAAAGAATTTCATACACCTTTTCATTTTTGACTTAAATTTTTTATTAACACTAAATCTGTTTAATATGATACAAGTCGGCAAGTGGTCAGATATGTGAAATAGGCATGGTTTAGCAATAATTTTTGTTTTGGTGATGTTGGAGTAGATATGACCTAATAAAGAGGGCTTGCTATATCTCGAAAACCGTGTAGGGGCAGTAATTAAAAGTTTAATGTTTACATCCCCGCTGACTACATATCTAAGTTTTTAGTTTTCTAGTTCGGTTAACGTGTTACCTAAGGCATTTTCGAAAGCTTGAAAGTTAGTAGTTGGATGCCGGTAAATTACAGCAAAAATTATACTGCCTTGATTGGTTGAAACTTCTGTCCATATATCTTCGCAGTTTGGTAAGTTAAGTAATAAATCATTTCTTAGCTTATGTTTCAAATTATGATTGATGTAAATTCCAACTCCTGCGTTAGAGGAAGTGTCATTATGAAAGAAATCGAAACCTGGAATGTTCAAATTGGGGCACGTGTTAGAATTTATTTTCGTTTCTGATTTGCCAATTACCTCTGGAGAATATTTAACTTCGGTTATGAATTCTTCGATTAAATGTTTGTTTTTTGCTAAACTTCTAGTGTTAAAGTGAACCATTAACGTTGAATTATTTTGTTTCCTCATGATATTGCTAATTTTTCTAAGAGAAAAATATTCATCATCTGTTATCCTAAATTTGGCATTGTTGTTACTGTGAATAAAATTGCGTTCGCTGATACTGGTAGTCATAATTTTGAATTCTAAATCGGTGATTGAAAAAAGGGAAGTAAAGCATTGCAACATTTGTTGCATGTGCCAGTAGGATCAACTAAGTTACATGACATTTTTTGTTACACAAAGTCATTTTGTGGGAATTCTACGTTGCCCGAACAAAGCTGACGAAGAGATGTACAACGTCGATCTGCCAGCACACATTTGGTCTTCGTTGCAATTTCTGCAACTTGGATCTTTTGCTTGTTTATCACGCAACAAAATTCGTCATCTCCAACCAATTCTAAATCGACTTCCTCATAATGATCAGTAGTTAGTTCAGTGGTTCTCAACCTTTTTTGGCTATTGGCACCCTGTAACCACCAAAAAAGTTTAACGGCACCCAGATGAACCTAAGAGCTTCCGATTCTACTGAAATCAACTTTAAGAGTAAAGTTTGCATCAAAACACTATAATGAAACAGTTTTGATTAATAACAGCTAAACGAAACACTAAAAATCCCTTCAAAATGATTTAATTTATTTTAAAAATCAGTGCGAAATTTCTGCTTGATTTTTAGCGCAAATTCTCTCAATGTTGGGGCGCACATTCGATAATGCCACTCGCATTTCTTCCTCCACATCAAGTAGCCTTTTTCTTTTTCTTGTTTTTAGGTTTGTCAAAAACGGAAAACGCGGTTTCGCATAGGTATGTTGAGGAAAATTGAAGTAAAATGACCAATGCCTTTTTCTCCAATGTTAAGGGATTCATTTTGAATTTTAATCCAAAATTCATCCAGAGGTATCTCCCTGTGCAACAGCTTAATGTTACCGTCGTTACGTATGCCAATAAGTTCTTCTTATTTCAGATTCAAAATACAATGGGTATCCAGAGGTAAAATTAGATTTTTTACCCATTTCTAGTTTTCAGTGGACACTATTGGAAAATATTTCTTAATTTTGTCTTGCAAAGACTTGAGATGTTTAACAACCGATGAAACCATTTCTTTGTTATTCGTTTTCGAAAAACGAAAAAAACATGTCAGAGTTTCCTTTCTGTATTCGTATTGACCACACTTTCAATTTTTCTTGTAGAGCTCTCATTCTGTCTGCTGAAGATAAGAGATTTTTATTTTTGCCTGGCATATTGGATATTATCTTATTTAAGTGGTCAAAGATGTCCACCAAATATACTAATTTGAACTTCCAGCTATCATCACAAAGCAAATAACAAAATTCTCCTTGTTCTTCAAGACTAAAAAAAGCTAACATCTCCTCTTTTAGCTCATATACTCGTGACAATACTTTTCCACGTGAAAGCCATCTTGCCTCGGTGTGTAACAGAAGATTTTCATAGTTTGCTTTCATTTCTTTGCAGAGCTTTGTAAATAATCGTGATTTAAGTGCAGTAGCGTACGCAGGATTTTGAAAAGGAGGGACCAGGAACGTCAGAAAATTTGAGAAGAACAAAGGTAGGAATGAACATTGTTTCTCTTCAATTTAGTCCAATTTTTCGCCCAAAATTAGGTGAAGACCAAAAAAAAAAGATCTTCACTCAAATTTAGTCCGATTTTTCGCCCAAAATTAGGTGAAGACAAAAAAAAAAAGATCTTCATTCAAATTTAGTCCGATTTTTCGCCCAAAATTAGGTGAAGACCAAAAAAAAAAAGATCTTCACTCAAATTTAGTCCGATTTTTCGCCCAAAATTAGGTGAAGACAAAAAAAAAAAGATCTTCATTCAAATTTAGTCCGATTTTTCGCCCAAAATTAGGTGAAGACCAAAAAAAAATTTTTTTTTGGGAGCTGGCCAAAACCAAAGGTGTTCGCCTGCCATTTGTGTGATCAAAGCTTCTGTCCAACTTACAAAGGGGGGGGGGGGGGGCATTCCGAAATTTTGCATTCTAATCTATGCTAATTATACTATCCTGGCGACCCAAAGGGGGGGCCATGGCCCAATGCCCCCCTCTAAATACGCCCCTGTTTAAGTGGTCTAGCTTTGATGTAGTTTACCATTTCTATAACTTCTTTTAACACTTGTGTTAAGTCCGAGTTCAATGTTTTTCCAATAAGCACTTCACGATGAAAAAAACAATGGGTTTGAATCCTATAGAAAGGTTCGTTGCTGCAGGTTCGAATCCTGTAGGAAGACAACTTTTTTACATTGCTTGTTTTTAAGTAGTCGCCGTTCTGGTGGCTCTTTCCTGGGCTTCCGCGCTGGTAGCCTTTAGGCCAGAAGCACGCAAATCGATTAAATAGTGGGTTGCTATGATTTCACTATTAACTTTTTTTACAAGTGACACAAATCCTTTGCTTGACCCAATCATAGATGGAGCTCCATCCGTACACCATACAAGCAGAAGTACGAATGAGATAGTATGAAACGTCATAATGAGACTTCGTTGTTGTTCAAAATTTGAAAAGAACAATATGATTTTGAATAGTAACTGACTGGACTGAAAAGTTGGTATGGCGTCATCGTCAATAAAGCAATTATTCGAAGCCATCTCAAATTTTCACCTAAGCATGAACTGGAAGGTCACTTTTCTATCAAAAAAAATTGAAGTTTATACCTTAAATTAAAATAACACCACCGCATTCAACCTTTTTCCTAGACAAATAAAGTGCAATGGCTCGTGGCACCCCAGCGAATCGCAAATGGCACCCTAGGGTGCCGCGGCACCCCGGTTGAGAACCACTGAGTTAGTTGGTAGCTGTGCATTCTGGAGACATTTCACCTGTTTTTATAAAACAAAAGGTGTGAAATTTTCTCTTTCCACATGTAATCTCTTCCATTGTATTTATTATTCTTTTTTATCTCCTGTTCTTGATAGATTAATTTGGTTGAGTGGTTTTTCTTTATTTGATCGGCAATTTAGCCGGGTTACCGTTGTAAGCGACTGGGGCACGCACGTTCCCACTCCAGACGATTCTATCTGAACTCCTAGCGACGCTGAACACGCCCCAAAACGGATGACGTCAACCCGAGCGAGTGGCTCTTCTTTAAACTGCAGGCTGACAGCAATCACTAACTAGTATGAATACGCCGTAAAATCCCTTGTTTAACCATCAAATAAATTCAGCAAGTCAGTAGTAACTCCAAAACATCGTCGGCTACTGGCAGAAAAATGTATTCTTCAGCAACTAGTTTCACTTAAAAGCGGTGAATCATCCAGCCAGTTCCGGTGGTTTACAATAGCTAAAATTGAACTATAATTTTTGATGTTTTTTGTGTTAATTTTGGGGCTGCGGTTGAAACGATATTTAACAAATGCAGAAAGATATCCCCCGAAAAAAGTTTTTGGAAACTCTGAGTTTTGTTCTTCCCGCCAAAACCACAATTCTCTAAACTCTTAGGCCTACTGTGGTTTTGGCGGGAAGAACAAAACTCAGAGTTTCCAAAAACTTTTCGGGGGATATCTTTTTGCATTTGTTGAATATCTTTGGAACCGCAGCTTCAAAATTAAAACAAAAAATATCAAAAACTATAGCTCAATTTTAGCTATTATAAACCACCGGAATTGGCTGGATGATTCATCGCCTTTAATTACCGGCAAATTAGCGTAGTTTACTCAATCATAAATCATTACTAGTCGTAACCATAAATTCTCACAATCCGTACTGGCGGTTAAGGCTGAAATGATTCAGCGCCTGCAAAACAAATGTCTAACCAAAAAAAATGAAAGGATAGGCAAACCTTAGCGCAACTTGCACACAAAAATTAGCCTGCGAGCCCGAAGCTCTGAGATAGGCAAATACAAAGATCCTCGGACTTGCTACTGAAGTTCTGTGCTAACTTCGTCCGCTGAAAAAACTGGTCTGTGGAAGACCACGTTTCGCTATGGAAACGAAACATTGTAAAAAGCGCTATCAGGCGTTACATAAAATTGAAGAAGCAAATAAGTGGCAAACAAATCGTGACGATCGGCAACAACCTTAATATCAACAAACGTGCGATCAAACGAAGCCTGAACTCTTCTTGCTGAAACATTCGATTTTGAGTTGTCAGTAGTGTAAGCGTGTTAACTCAATGACATTTCAATCGGAATTAAATTTGGTTCCAGTTGATCTTCAGGGCCTTCGTGGTATCTGCAATTTTATCTCTCTTGGTGGTGCCTCATTGTAATATATCCTCCCAACTTACATGTTAGGGGTCTATATCTTTGAGGGATTCACATTATCAGTATTTTGGAATGTTTTCAATTTCCTAGTTTAATCGCAATGCAATACTGTCTCAAAACTTCTGCTTAATTTAACTAGGTTAGAGGTAAACTAGTTAACCAACTAGAAGTACCATTTTGTTGGGTATGTTGCAGTATAATGCTGTTCTTTTACACACTTTTTCTTGTTTTCTCTTGATTTATTTTTAAGAGATAATCTGGTTTCATCTAAACTGTAGAATTGTTTTGATGGCAACTCCGTTCCATCGAACTCTTTCAGAAAATCCGTACCGTAAAAGTTGTGAGAACGTTTTTGGCAGCCCCTGGATCCGAGAGTCGGTGACGTAGTCAGGTTTGTTTGGACATTTTTTTGTTGAGCTTGAGAAAGCTCCTTCTCCACTCCTTTTCTGGCAGATTACATATCAATCTGTTTTCGCCAAGGTTGTCCAAAAAATATGTCAAGAATAAGAGAAACTTTTGTTATTTCCAAGGGTCATCCAATGCTCCCTAAATACTGCAAGCCTTCAATTAAGTATTTTTCAATTTCTTTCGATCTGCCGGCTCCAATGTGACACTCTCTGCCAATTTTTTTCCTTTTCAAGCTTCAGAGATGTTATCCTGCTCAGTGCTTCTGCGTACATTAAACTGTTGTGTAACGTGCTTTATCAATACATATGAGTCGTTCTTAATTACACTAATTGCTTTCTCAATGTCTTGTTATGTTTGGGCAGATTTTTTCTTACATAATTGCCAGGCCTTTTTTGTCTGACAGTTTCTCTTAACTCGGCTGAATCAGAAGCAAAGAGACTGGGTTTTGGGCTGGGTAAAAGATTTATTCAAACGGACAGGAAATATGCGTTTTTGGAAAGAAGAGTCATGGCGGAGTGATTTGGAAACGTTTTGTTTAATTCTGTATTTCGTTTTCTCGCAGTTACAATATTTCTATAATTAAATCAATCTTTTAACAACGTTAGACATCATTTGGCCTATCTTGCAATAAGCCTCTACCTGCATAGGCTGCTCTGCATTGCTAGTTGCTCTTGGTAGTGCTTGTTTATACGCAACTGGTAAACGAATTTATTCCGTTAAAAATAGTCCGTTCCTCAGCCTCTGTTTTGACAAGGCTTTTTTCTTTTTCTCAATTTTGTGTAAGAATTTTTAGACTATCAAATGGTAAACGTTTTTACTAAAACAAAAATAAACTTTTTTCCCACCTAGTCTACACGAGAAGAGCTCAAAGAGGGGTTTTTGATTAATGCACCCTTACAAGACCTCTCAGCGATTGGTGCAATAAAGTACATTAGCATGAAAGTGCTACAAGCAGTAACCACTTGCATGAGCACGTTCATGAAAAATTTTTACACCCACAATACTGTTTCAATCAAGCCACAAGTGTCAACTAGTGGTTACATATTTTAAATCCTTACTGCACAATTCTAATTTTGTTTAATTTCTCGACTCATATCGGGTACGTACGCTACATTCAACTCGAGCAAAAGTTGTAAATCAACCTTAGCTAAGTTTGTTTTTTTTACTGAGCTTTGACACCGCCAACAGAATAGAATTTTGATGACTATGCTGTGTAGAAAGCAAACTTGGCATATCGTCTTGAGCCTGTTTCAGAAGGCGAACTTTCAAAATTGTCAGCAAATGCGTTTGGGCCGACCGTGAGCATAGCAAAGTTTTCAACAACGCAAGCAAAGGGGTTGCAAAGCAAGTGGCGTCATCGACAACTTTGCAAATCTAATCGTAAAATTGCTCATGTATGTATTGAGAAACGTTTGGAGGTTAGGGAGTATGTAAACGTGTGTAAAGACCTCCACACTTTCCCCACACATAGTAGCAATCTAGCTGTGAAACCGTTGCATATGACGCTTTGCGTTCTGCCTAAACGCACCTTTTGACATGCGCAAGTGTATCTCTGAACCTATTACAGCTCAAATCCGACCTTCTGTCTTCAGCGTGAAGACCAAGGCTAAAAATTAAGGCGGTGCCATTTTGAACTTATGAAATTTTTTGCCCTTCGAGATTCATTAATTGCTTGCTTTACATAATATTACAGTTATAGACTGCCTACCGTTGCCGTTTTAAGCGGCTTTTGCCGATCACGCTTATTTTTAAGTGGAAATACGCGTATTTTTTTCAATGTAAATGCAAAAAGAAAAAAGGCCAAATGCATGCAGTCAAATAATATGCGTATTTCTGCAGCGCAAATACGCGTGATCGGCAAAAGCCGCCTTACTCTGAAAACGATGCTAAGCAAAGCAACTAGGTGATCCAATGATGTCAAAATGTAGAAAAAGTTGCTGTGCTTCTCGTTGCTTTCAGTGCAAACATTTTGATTTGCTAAATCGATTTATGTGACTATTAATCTTTTTCTCGTGTGAACGTTTTTCTCAATGCTTTACTGACTAAAACTGCTTTCAATTTGAAGAACGCTACATCATTTATTGTCATCTCTCTTCCCTTATGAAATTGTGTTATTGTCGGTAAAATTCTCAGCAATGTTTTTGTTGGGCATCGACAGTATTTCTAAAATGTTTTAGAATACCTCGGCCATCAGCTTTAAACTATCCGTACTTTTGCTGAATAAATGAAACTAAATTTGGGAAAAGCCTGCTCGCTTAAATTTAAGCGATTAGATGTGAAGTGGAGAATCTGATTTAAAAGTTTTGATTTATGGAGGCAGCAAGGAGTGCCACGCTAAACAGTGGTTTCAAAGTTCGAACATTTAAAATAGCGTAGCATCGTAAAGAAGCTAGACGGAGAATACTTCATTGGCTGGTCGTCTAATCACTTCACTAAGCCTGGACCCAAGATGAGAAGAAGGTTTAAAAATTGTTATGAGAGGTTCAGAAACCGGCTTCCGAAATTTGTACAATAGATTAACTTCATTCATTGAAAATGAAGTACAGATTGTAAACAATTTCCAACTTTTCTCAACAGTCCTAAAAACAGAGGTTACTACGTTACCATCTCGTAGTTACATAGAGTAAAATGTTGAATCCCAAAGCCAGTCTTTCAATGGGCAATATCTTAGCCATACTGTAGTTTTGGAAAGGTTGGCTAAAATCTAGCTTTTCAACAACATGCAGTAAAGCGCAACCTGCAGCCCCCCCAACCAACCGACTATGGAAGATGAGACTGGACAAATTTGAACTAAACCCAACCGGGAGCAATTTTCCCAAAGCACCGACCAGGATTCGAGTTTCGCTTAATTTCAAGCTCATCATAAATCAAAACACTGGTAATCCATGATCACAACCGAAACAATCCTGGTACGTAATTAAAGAAACCAACCATTAAAAAAAATTTATTCAGGACACTGGACAAAGCAGACAAAATAAAAACAAAATGGAAGAGGAGAACAGAGGAACACAACCGGATGAAAATAGCACATCATCAGCTTAATTTGAGGGTTAGGCGCCCAATACCATTTTTAACTTGGCCATAAGTTCAGTCCGTAAATGTTTCCCCGATCACTTTCACCAATAATCTTGACTGTTTTTGGCGTTATGTGTGATTACTGTTGGCGTAAGGTCTTTTATGGCATCGGAGTGAACTGTTGTTGTTTTTTTTTTTGAGTGTTCGTATGTGTAATTGCTTTCCTTGTGTTTAGGTTAAATCCCGGAGCCAAAACTTACTACGAATTCTTGGAGAAGGCATTGAAAGAAGCTCGAAAATACAGCTTTTAAGTTTTTTGGTGTAGTCCAGTTTCTTAGCTTTTATGGAAAATTTACTGGTTAGTGCATGCTCTTCTAAACAATAGCACTTAAAGCGTATATAATTTTGATCAATTTTTTTTGCTTTCTTGGTGTGCTGTGTTAAAGTACTGTCCGATTGGTGATAATTTTGCTTGCAATAACATGCGATTTTTGTCAAATCTTTTTAACATCGTGTGTGGTTTTTGTATATTTTCGACATGTAAAAAAGGTTTCAAATAATAGACCAATGAAATTCAACAGTAGTGCATTTTTTTTTGTAAATTCATGTAAATACAACAACAAATCTACTTCACCCCCTTTAAGTGGCTTATTGATCGAAAAATACCACATGTGGGAACAAAACGCGTGTATTTCTTTTTCTGAATTGCATGTTATCAAGCTTGCGAGCAATTATTTGGTTGGTTTCGAATTTTCAAAACCATTTGTTACGAAAAAGCAATTTATTACTGATTGACTACGTATAACGAACACGCAAAAGTGCAAATTATAGCAGGTTACTTGTCGAACCTTGTGAGCTAACTATCGCCAGTGGGACAACACCATTATTTCGAACCTCGAATAATGATCACTGCCTCTGTTTTTTACAAAGATCGCTTAAATTGTAATGCAGCATATTTTATGTTGGTTCTAATGCAGTTTTTCGTATTCTTTGCTACGTAGTATTATGCGAACTGTAGTGCATATCTGCTGTTAGTACTGATTTCGTTAATCTTGTACAATTTCACAATGAAGGGTCCGTTTCAAACGCTCCATGCAAGAATGAGATCCTGATAGACCAAGTCAGAAATTGTATACGATTTACGTTATCAAACTGCAAAATTCGTGAGACTAATGCATACAATACAAAGCTCGTTGGCTCGATGTTAAAACTAGTGTTCGTTGTTGCAGTTTGGGTCGGTTTAAAATCATTGATAACAGCTGGCTCTAAAATACGAAACAAGAACAGAACTGCAGAGCAAATCTATTGCAAACTGGCAATTACGCATGATTAACTGATCACATTTTTACAATCATTTAAACTTGATAAACAAGGCACTAACAGTAGTGTAGTATAGCATTCGTTCTTTTTGCTGTACAATTTCGTAACTCTACACCCTTACTTCCAAGTTTTTTAACCAGCACTTAAACTGTGAAATATTGAAGTCGCAACCCGACACATCCTGGAATGAAAACGTTTCAGAGGAAAAAACCTGAATTCGTGCCAAAAAAAGTCTGTGGAGTGACGCTTGAATTTCGATGAGGGGACACGTTCCCCCTACAATTTAAGTACTGGTTTTAACCAACTGTTTCTTCTATTGTATAATATGAGCAGAAAAGACTTTTGAATCAAAAATATACATCTACGAAACATTAACTCCACCATGCTCGTTTGAAATGATTGTTTATGCAACTAAGAGGACAATATAATAGGAAATGTCTATCGTATGCTTCGTCCGTGGTTGGAAATCCTACTTACTCGCTTTGTTCAGATTATGACTGTAATTTGGTATGGAATACTGAACCAATAGTGAAAAATACCATAACGTCAATTTTATTCGATTTGCCACTTCTGACATTTTCCCCTAAACCTGGCCGTATGAAAATGTCTTGCGTAAAGAAACTAAATCATAAAGATGTTAAGTTTTAGCGATTTTCTCGAAATCATAACTTTTAGGGTTTTTACCAAACCAGGCAGACGTACATACAGTATATACAATGTGCAAGCAAAAAATTGATATATATCAACAAATTTCTACGTAATATATGACTTGTTTTGAAAATGAAACTAATTACAGCAGAACAGGCACAGCTTAAGTAACATGCTCAAAAATCTCCATGCAGCTTCCAGTTCGAGTATAAAAGGGCTCTTGATTAGTAAATATATTTTCTAACACGGATTAGATTCAGCATAACATGAATTGGTTAACGAAATATTGATGATAGACTCGGCTCAGCCTAGCTGTTCGCTAGGGACAGTAATAAACGTCTTCTTCGCGGGGTCCCAAGTCGTTCTAAACTGTTCCACAATTGGAAATTCCGACTGAAAAAATTAACCATTATTTTATTTTCTTTAGATTCTGTTAGAACATGAGCTTTAACACAGGTTGACAGGCAGTAATTACATTTTGATCTTTCTACAATATTGGCAATGTTGATTATTATAACAAAGGCAATTAATTTGTCACAATGAATTTGTGTTCAACAAATGAAGCTAAAAACTCATCAAAATTGATAAACCAAATTTCGAAATTTAGTGATTATAAAAGAGAGTGCAACTTTACGCACGATACCAAATCATAGAACTGAACTCCAGTGATTAAAAGTGTGACACAGCAGTCATTCGAGAGTTGATAAGCCTACCTTGCTACATCAACTAATGTCAAGTTATATTTCACAAAATAGCAACTGTATTAGGCCGCGATTTTTGTGGGTAAGACTATCACGACAGACATGTGGTGTAACTCATGGAGTAATTCCTTTATTTTTCAACTTCTTGTCAAGAATTTCCCGTAACCAATTGGCAGGGTTAACGGCCAGTCATCTCGAAAAAAAAGAATTTGTCTAAGTGTACGTTTACGCAAAAAATTAGCGCACCGAAGAAGTTCTATGGTGCGAATTGCGTTAAACAATGCTCGTCTACATTAAAGTGCCGGCCACAGTGAGATATGCAATTTATAAACGCTTTTCAAACTTACAAAATCTCCATCATCTTTAGGAATTGAAACATTCATTTCAGAGGATTTGGCAGTGACAATATTGGCACCCATGCACTCCTTGCTTAGATATACGATACAGCCATCAGTCTTGTCAATAGACACACTGTGCATTTGACCTTGCGCCTAAAACAATAAAAAAATTCGTTAATAACTTCATTGATAATAAAATGAAAACCAAACTTTAATATATGAGGTAGTGCACTGCGAGAGAGCTGCATTGTTGAGCATATTTCGACTTGCAGGAATAGTTTGGTTCAACAAAAGACAATTGTGATGTTTTGGTATTTGCGGGGCCAGAGTTTTAATGTTTAATTGCTATTTGGCCTTAAGGCTACCAGCACCAGGGTGGAGTGAAAAATAAAAATTTTTGAATTTAAAAAAGTGGTCTTGATATATGGCCCCAAATACCACATGAAATACTTCTATCGCAATTTTGAATTCTTGCACCCTCTAGTGGTCGTGCAATTTGATCGAACGGGCTTAAAATAGTCAATTTTGCTATATTTCACTAACCACATATGCTAGAAAGCTAGTTTTTAGCTTAAAAGTTGCAGAAACAGCACATTTATATCTCCATTGAAAAGAACTTTGCCATAAAAACGTACAGGAAAAAAGTTGCAGCCAAATTATTGATTACAGATTTACTGATTATTGATAAGTTTTCCGTGCTCAACTTCAAACGCATTGCAATTCACGTTGGCATTGAAAATAAGCCAGATGAAGTTTAAATTCATGTATATTTGCACTTTTAGTGTGCCATGCAGCTGCTTTATCAGCTTAAAATAGTTTCTTGAATGGCAATTAGCCTTACACAACTGGGCAATGTCCAGCATAGTATAGTAACAAATATTGGAAGTTTCATGTCAATGCATCATCCAGTATTGGCTCGCTCTTGCATCATCATTTTATTTATGCTGAACTTGAGGAATCATATCTAGTGAATCCAAAAAAAGTTTTGATTGTACAGTTTAATTCAAAAACACTGAAAGATACAAAAGTACGAAATTAGAAAAATAGGAATTAAAAAAACAATTAGTAATTCGAAAAGCTACAGTTTTAAAGGCGGTGAATCATTCAGCCAATTCCGGTGGTTTACAATAGCTAAAATTGAACTATAATTTTTGATACTTTTTGTTTTGATTTTGGGGCTGCGTTTGCAAAGATATTCAACAAATACAAAAAGATATCCCCCGAAAAAAGTTTTTGGAAACTCTGAGTTTTGATCTTCCCGCCAAAACCACAGCTCTCTAAGTCTAAACTATTAGGCCTACTGTAATCTTATTAAACTATTAGGCCTAACTATCTCTAAACTATTAGGCCTAATAGTTAATAGATATCGTTAGGCCTAAACTATTTAGAAATAAACTATCTCTGGACTATTAGGCCTACCACAGTTCTCTAAACCATTAGGCCAACTGTGGTTTTGGCGGGAAGAACAAAACTCAGAGTTTCCAAAAACTTTTTTCGGGGGGACATCTTTTTGTATTTGTTGAATATCTTTGCAACCGCAGTCCCGAAATTAAAACAAAAAATATCAAAAATTATAGTTCATTTTAAGCTATTGTAAACCACCGGAATTGGCTGGTTGATTCACCGCCTTTAAATGGAAGAAAATTTGGCAATTTATTTAATGAACAATTTGATACCATTGTTTATTGTATTGTAGATACAATATATACTGTACTCAAAGGCATGAATTTCTTTGTTTCTGAAGCAGCATGCTAACTAGAAAAAAATCCAAGTCTAATGTTGTAAAAATTTGTGCGATGGAGAAATTTTTCAAAGTTCTGATAATTTTCCTCCAAGGTTGCTGCCAACCAAGAAACAGTGATTTGAGGGCTTGCGTAACTTTATAATCACTTCAGGAAGTTGGATACAGCTTGAATTGTAGCAAAAGAGCAGATGGATTTGGTGTAAAGTTTCGTTCATAAGCTGAGTATTGCACAAAGAATCCATCAACTAATGCTAAACTTCAGTGGTTTAAATAGATATCCGAAAAAATCTAAAACATCAGATCAATACAAAGAGCTTGAAACGAATTTCGTGCACGATGCTGATAAACTCTTTGATATTTTTTGCTACGATAATAAACAAAGAAAGCCATATGGAAGTATATAAGGCTTCAGAATAACATTTAATGATCATGCTTTTTTTGAAGATCAAAAAGCAGAGCCCAAGGCTACAAGCTTGGCAGAAATATCAGAACTTTGAAAAATTTCTCCACCATACAACCTTTCACAAGTAGCATTAAACTCGAATCTTTTTCTAGTTAGCATGCAGCTTCAGAAACAACGAAATTTATACCTTTGAGTACAGTATATATTGTATCTACAAAACAATGAACAATGGTATCAAATTGTTCATTAAATAAATTGCCAAATTTTCTTCCATTTAAAACTGTAGCTTTTCGAATTACTAATTGTTTTTTTAATTCCTATTTTTCTAATTTCGTACTTTTGTATCTTTCAGTGTTTTTGAATTAAACTGTACAATCAAAACTTTTTTTGGATTCACTAGATATGATTCCTCAAGTTCAGCATAAATAAAATGATGATGCAAGAGCGAGCCAATACTGGATGATGCTATGACATGAAACTTCCAATATTTGTTACTATACTATGCTGGACATTGCCCAGTTGTGTAAGGCTAATTGCCATTCAAGAAACTATTTTAAGCTGATAAAGCAGCTGCATGGCACACTAAAAGTGCAAATATACATGAATTTAAACTTCATCTGGCTTATTTTCAATGCCAACGTGAATTGCAATGCGTTTTAAGTTGAGCACGGAAAACTTATCAATAATCAGTAAATCTGTAATCAATAATTTGGCTGTAACTTTTTTCCTGTACGTTTTTATGGCAAAGTTCTTTTCAATGGAGATATAAATGTGCTGTTTCTGCAACTTTTAAGCTAAAAACTAGCTTTCTAGCATATGTGGTTAGTGAGATATGGCAAAATTGACTATTTTAAGCCCGTTCGATCAAATTGCACGACCACTAGAGGGTGCAAGAACTCAAAATTGCGATAGAAGTATTTCATATGGTATTTGGGGCCATATATCAAGACCACTTTTTTAAATTCAAAAATTTTTATTTTTCACTCCACCCTAATCAACACAGAAGCCTACGGAAGACTCTGGCCCCGCAGACGTCAAGACATCACAACTAAATTATTATTAACATCATAGTACAAGCAAGATGCTGGGTTTAAGTAGCCAAAATTAAGCATGCGAGGAGACGTCTTCTCTAGCTCGAAGTAGAAGAACGGTGATCCAAAGGCTGCAGGTTCGAATCCTGTGGAAGACAATTTTTGTGCATTGCTTGTTTTTAAGTAGTCGCCGTTCTGGTGGCTCTTCACTGAGTTTCAGCGCTAGTAGCCTATTAGGCAACATAGCACGTAAACGATTGAACAAAAGATTCAATGCGATAATTCGGTAAATGTTTGCGATAAAAAGAATAAGTGGCTGATATATAAATTTGCTTGGAAACATGAGTACGTGAAAAAATACGCAATCCCAAGTAAGTGTTACCGAGCTAAATACAGGACAAGATTTACTGATTTTCAGTATCGGACTGATAACACATCGAACTAACCTGAACTTGGACACTCTGGCAGTTGATCACTTCAACTCCACTCACAACAGAACTGAAGACAAGACCAGTCTTTTTGCAAGAGTCTGCACAAACACAAAAGCACAATAATAGTTCCAATTCTGCAACAAGATGAAAGCTTGCTGAGGCGCAAGCCTTTTGAACGACCGACGCATATTAAATACTAAAAAATGATATTTTGGGGGGTTTCCGAAGGGGTGGTACCCCCAAACTATATCAAAATATTTGTCTCCTAAATATCTACTGATATCAAAAAACTAACGCCCTAGATTGAACCGTTCAAAACATTGATTTTTGGGGAAGCCCGGGGGGGTGGTGGTACCCCCAAACTATATCAAAACATCTGCTGATCTAAAAAAAAACTAACGCCCAAGCTAAAGCTGTTCAAAAAATTGATTTTTGGGGGGGTTTCCGGGGGTGAGTGGTATCCCAAAACAATGACAAAATATTTGTCTCTTAAATATCTACTGATATGAGAAAAAAAACTATCGTCTAAGTTTGAGCAGTTCAGCAAACTGATTTTTGGGGGGTATTACCCCAAAACTATAACAAATTATTTGTCTGTTAATACATCTGCTGATATAAAAAAAAACTAACGACTTAGTTTGAGCCGTTCAAAACTTGATTTTTGAAAGGTTTCTGGAGGGGTGGTACCCCCAAACTATGTCAAAATATTTGTCTCTTAAACATCTGCTGATATCGAAAAAAAACTAACGCACTAGTTTAGCCGTTCAAGAAATTGATTTTTGGGCGGTACATTTGGAGGGGTACCCCCAAACTATATCAAACTATTTCTTAAACATCAGCTGATACCGAAAGTAACTAACACTCTAGCTTCAGCCGTTCAAAAAATTGATTTTTGAGGGATCCATTTGCGGGGTTCCCGAGATTAGTAACCCAAAATTATGTCCAAATATTTGTCTCTCAAATATTCACTCACATAAAAACTAGCGCAATAGCTTAAGCTCTTAAAAACTTGATTTTTTTTCGGGGGAGTTCCTGGGGGAGTGGTCCAAAAAATTTCATTGCGTTTGCAGCTTAACAACACAAAAGTTACATTTCGATGTTTTGTGATTTAGAAGAGCGTTTGAGATTCAGGAAAAAACTCATCGCGGCCAAAAGTGGGTTGGTAGTGATGAAAGGGTATCTTAAGACATTTAACAATGTGAAATATTTTTGCCGTACTCAAGCCGTTTTTGAATAAGACCGCTTTTTAAGTCAAACTTTCGGGGAGGTTTTAGGGCCCTAAAAATGAAGTCAAGAGACCAATTGTCTCGAAATTTGGTACAAACATCTAACCTAATAATGTCAAAGTGCTGTCAAAATTTCAGGAAGCTAAACCTAACCGTTTTCGAGTTGTAAGCAAAAGTCTGAAACTTCGCACTTGTTAGTTTGAAAATGGCCGAGTGAAAACAAACGTGCTGAGGATCTTTTTACCAAAAAGATCTCAAAAATATTTACAATATTCTCACCAAGCAACGTGGCGTAACGGGCGGTATTACAAGAGCATGCATATTACATGCTGTTCTCGAGCTCAACTTGGACGGATAATTCAAAGTGAAAATACAATTTATTTTGAGTGATTTTACCTTCCCTTAACCTTCAAATGAGGGTATGAGTTCTTAAAAGTTTTCGTTTTAAATTTTGGTTTACTGTCATCGTTTTTGTACTTAACCAGCACCAAAAGTTCTATTTGGGTTTGGCCCTCTTTTCACCCAAGGTTTACTTATTCGTTTTTATTGAGGTCCATAATGTAATCAATACGAACAGATGTAAGCCGAGATAACAATTTTCAACTTAAGATGAATTATTCATTAAATTTAGCAATTAGCTATCCTTCTACAGGAAACGTAAATTTTAGAAAGTGTGCAAGAGAACAGAGAAATTAGTTTGAAAAAGCACAAACCAAGACACTAATTTTTTACGTTTGTGTGTGGCATCTTTTATCAAATGTAACACTAATCAATGATATAAGAACACAAACCTAATTTTTGCTCAAAATTTAAGAATACCAGCCACAGCATGAAAAAAAAACAATTAAAAACATGGGTTAATACAATGCATTTGTAAGTAATCAGCAGTTTTCGTGGTCTTTACTACAAAGGTGGGTTTACACAGTATCCGTTTTTCGTCCGCATTTTCATATGTCCATATCTGCACTAGCCAGACTGTCACATATTGGACAAGGTTTTCGAAAAAATTTTTGTAACGGGGTACAGCCCTATTTTAAAATATCGCTCTACCGTTCATACACAAAATTTCTATCAATATGTAACAGTCTACTTACTGAGGATATGGGCTTATAAAAATGCGGACAAATAAGCGCATATTTTTTCATAGAGAAGCAAAAACGGAGGAAAACCGGATACTGTATAAATTCACCTTAACAAAACACAACTTTTAACCAAGCAAAAACGAAAAAAAATATACTGTACGTTGGCATTCGTCCTGAGTTTCACCACCAGGAATTCTTGAAATTACCCAACTAGTTTAAGCCGTAATTAGACTATTATTATTCCCCCAGTTGTTTGGATCGTGTTTTGTTTGGATCCATGATATCAAGAGTAAAAAATTAGTGCAAAACACATTTTACACTAGTTAAATTGAACAGTGAGCTTTATTCTCAACTAATTCCATGTACTGATACCACAAATATGCTACGACGAAAAGAGAAGGCTCCTTATTACGAATATTAGACATTTTTCTCTGGCCACTAATGAAAACCAAAATAGGATTCTGTTTGCATAAAGACCACGACCCTAATTTACATATTCCAAAATTTAAATACGTCATCACAGCCTGCGAACTATCATTGTAATAGTTATGATGCTAATAATTTGAAAGACTGATGTATCAAACTGAGAGGAAAATTTAATATTGGAAAAAAACTGCAGATATACAGCATACTCCGTTTTAATGACGTCTTAGTTACTTGTCAATGACAAAATAAAGCACGGCTGCGAAGTGGAAAAAACTCGATCGTTTTGCCGAACTCGAATGTGAAAAAGTAATTTTTCTTAACTCGAACAAAACTGATCGAGTTTATTGAAAAGAAATCGAAAGATTGAAAATTTCGCGGAAAAAAATATTATTTGTAGATTATGTAAAATAAATAAATTGAGATTGTCGTTCATTTGTTTACGCGGAGGCGACCTAGAAAAATGGTACGTACGGAAAAAGAAGCAATTAAATCGAAAAGTAGACTTAGTTTTTTTGTCAGACTAAACTCGAAAAACTTGATAGTTTTGCCAAACTTGAACTCGAAAAAATTAGAGAACTCCGACTTGAACTCGGACTAGCTAAAATAGGCTGAACTCGAATAAAATCGATCGCGTTCGCAGCCCTGACGCAAAGCGAATAAAAACTATTAGTTATTTTATTTTTTAATCGATGTGTTAAACGGCATTGTGATATACAACAAATTATGAAAGAACATTAAAATTTGCTCAAAGGTTGATGTGAAGAGCTCTGAACACAAGTTTCTTTGACTGCCACCTACTAAATCTAAAAAGTTCACCATACCATACTGCAATGGTTGTTATGTCTCCAGAGACAAATATGTCTGTGCAAAGTAATTGGTATCTTAGAAATGTGATACTCTTCCAAATTAGATCAGTTTTTCACTTCCCATCAAGCAGACTTCGATATAAAAGAGAAAAACGCACAAAAAAGTAAATTTATTTATAGTTGCCCATTCATCAGCGATATTTATTCACTAAGAATTTATAGTAACATTACACACTACTACAAAAATTTACCCATTACAATGGAATTGACTTTATCAGTTAATGTGATAGTGCAGTTGTTACACTTATAAATGTACGCTGTTTGTCTCATTTCACATTTGTCCAAGGTGAGGTTGGCTTTTTCTTGATATTCCTAAACAAAAACCATTATTAGCATTTGATTGTTCATATTTGCCATCACAATGCAATTGGATAAAAAATCTTAATAGCATTGGACTTTGAAAGATAAAACAGCAATCGTCTCGCTGCTCCAAAAATACTCGAAGTTTGCATGGCGCACTGAGCGTAAGAACCACGGCCATAACATCATCTTCTTCGCCCTTCCAGAAAGCTTTTTCCAATTAACAGGTACAAAAAGTAATTTTGACATATTACTTAGGCCAATTTATCAAATAGCACAGTGGTAGAGCGACGGGTTAGTAATCAAAAAGTTACTGACCCCGGGTTCGATTCCCGAACGGGCAATGCGTCGTTGTGTCCTTGGGAAAGACACTTTGCGCTAATTTTCCATTGGAGCCAAGCAGTCTGCCCATTGTGGTAGCCCAGCCTGACGAGACTTGCAAATAAAACCCAAAAAAGTGCTTTGCGTTGGTGTGGTTAGACAGACGCAGAGTGTCTGGTTCATTCATACGAACAAATGAACGATCAGACTAGCAATGCTAAGACTATGCTTTACTTCTTAAAGTCGTTAACGTAAATACAAGTTTTATGTAACTGTTAAACTAACAAATTTCAGACTTGTTAAAAGATGCTTTCTATTTCTTCTTGATTTGAAAGCCGAAAAAATTTACACCATAATAGCCATTTACTTGATACAGAAGCAAGCTTCGGCCAAATTTTACGAACAAAACATTAAGGAACAAAATAGTAATCGAATCTGTACCTAGCACAGTCAAATGACTAAGTGTCTCATTATTTAATAAAAGATTAAACAAAGGGTTTCCTGATCGTAGTTTTTGATAGAACTTCAACGCAAGCTAATGTGTGTTGATAAAGGGAATAGCCAACAATGGCGCTATACGTAATGAATGGCCTCATTTCCGATTTGGTTGTAGTGCAGCGTATCATACTTCCGTATCTTAATACCAATCACAGCGCAATCTGTACAGTGCATGCTGCAGTAATAAACCGACTGAAAGAACCAAACTTGGTTAAAATCGATTTGATACATCAGTTCGCTTTCTAAACTTATAGTCGATATACAAATAGTCTCGGTTGTTCATTGTGCTTCTTCGGTGCAGAAAAAGGAACCTGTTTCAACTAGCTGGTAGTAAGAGGCAATTCCTTAGCAGCCTGTGAGGTTATGGAATGCCCAGTCCCCTCTTTTTAGAAGTGTGAAAATGACTTCTTTTACGGGTTCCCCAGCGCATGGTTGACGATCTAGGGTGTGACATCGCACCCTGCTCTCATACACACGAAAGATCCGGGTAATGCCAACAAACTTCTACTTGGTTATTCTGGATTTGGTTCTTTGATGGAATTTGCCACTTTATTGACTTTTTTGAAAGGTGATATCCTACGAAGATCTGACGATATCGAAAATGTCACAACTACAAGATGCATGCTCAAGATTAAACGGTTGATCATGGCACTTAGCGAAATCAGCGTATGACTCTTCTTTTCCGGGTATCAGCCCAGCTGGGGTTCTGTGGTGTAGCATTCCCGCTGCATCATGCTATCATCGTGTCAGGCAGTTTCCAACATAATCGAAGTCTCATTTCAATCTCAAGCGTCTTTTCAGTAGAGTGAAACTTTCCAACCTAGTACGTGAAAATATACGCCTATCAGCACTGCTGTATAGCTATGATAAGCTATTTTTATGGATTCCAAGCCTTCTAGTTTAGGGTTCAAAATCAAAATTTCTGAAACATTTTCTGATTGAACTTTACTTACTACAACCCATTTCTTTCCTTCCAAAGCCAACTTGGGAGGTTTGGCAGGAGCTTGAGTGGCAGCCTTCCCCATAGGCTTGAAAGCGGCCGTCTTGGGCGTATAAGGAACTGGAACGTGGTGCTTGCGTAACTCTG
Organism: Trididemnum nubilum; assembly: GCA_963965965.1. NCBI lineage: Eukaryota > Metazoa > Chordata > Ascidiacea > Aplousobranchia > Didemnidae > Trididemnum > Trididemnum nubilum. The sequence goes on from OZ014490.1 coordinate 18,728,337, forward strand.
GATTTTTATGCGTTTTCATGTCGTTGGTCACTTTCTTCAAACCTAATCAAGAATACCAATGAACTCTTAGTTAAGCTACAAGTCACTAAACAAATATAGTCGATAAATACTGCAATACAAAGGGCCTAACCTACGTGGATGAACATTATGGGAAATTTTTGTAGCTTGCAGATGCAGTACGTGCCTTATTTGTAAATGCTTGCATTTTGTGACAAAATTAACTGAAGTATGATAAACTAGTCTGTTACAGCGATTCACAAGCATGCGATTTTAAAATCGAAGAATTTAATTATCTTGTATTCTTTTCTTAAATTGAACGCAAACACTAAATCTACTGTTAAGATATTTGGTTACATAGAGACTCCATAAATTATGCATTTTTAAGCATTTGGACTTGTTTTTGCACACATATATTATACAGTACAACAAACCAGATTTACAACGTGGCTACTCCGACAACTAAAATCGTTAACTTGCAGTAAACTGAAGGCAAATCGTTAGCAAACATTTCTCGGTATAAAAAAGCATTCAGAACGGCTACTTGACTGCGTAAAAAGTGCTAGCGCAGTGCAAACTGTTAAAATGTCAACGTAACATAACGCAAGCAAAGTTTGGCCATTCGATAAGTTACGTATAACCGGCAGTTATTTGCTTTCGTTTGTAACTCCAAACATGGCTGGTGTATAATTGCTAGGCATGAACTCTTATGGGCTGCTTTAATAGCTCAAATAACGTGACGTAAGGCAGCATTTAAGCAATCATTATTCGTATTGGCCGCAAATGAACCAATTAAATGGCAAAAAGCACCAAAGCTTTAGTCATAAAACTGCAAATCAAGTTTTAAAATCGGAGAGAGGCGTTATGGTAAAAAAACTAAGGCCGACTGCGTGCCGATAAACTCGAAATAAAATCAGGGTTTTGTTAACTTCTTCCTTTCCCAATTATACTTCTAACTCTTTCAACGCCTAAAAGGGGCAAAATAGTAATAATGTGTTGTATTAATTGTGACATCTTCATAAAATCACACACAAAAAACATTCTGAGCATGCATTACTATTGCACCAACACTTCAAATTTTAGTAACAAACTCAAGCTTAAGATGGAAACGGATACATTACCCTTTGTCACATCTGCTCCTCTATTAATATCTTGCATCAGCGCATTCACTGCCCCAGGTGCCGGGCCTGCAGCTTTCGGGGGTGGGGCTGCAGCAACAGCAGAAGCTGGGGGAGGTGGAGGGGGTGCAGGAGCACCAGGTGGTGGGGGAGGACCACTCTGGTTAGCAGCATCTGGAGTAGCAGGAGAACCCTAAAAATGAAGGCCATGCAATTGGCATACTCGAAAAATTCAAACACCATGCACAAACAATCTTGTTAATAGTTGATTGTGATTTGTGAGGCGGATACTGAAGGAGCCGAGATTTTTCTGCTTCCATTCATTTTTCTTCGAATGCTTCATGTTCACTTAGGAAGTGCTTTAATCTATTTCGTTACAATAGGCTTCTGCTGCTTTCATAGGAAATCTGAAAGAAATTAGTTTTTGCCGCTTTTCTTTTAATTCCAAATTTGATTTCCTAAAATACTTTAAGGTTTGCTTCCTCTTTATTCTTCGCACAGTACTTCACTGCTACCCTTCCAATAAAAACTGCTTTCATATCCCTGATTAGTAATAGCAATGCCAAGACATGGTACTGTAAATTCTCAAACCTGAGTTTCGAATTATCGGCATCGGTGTGGACTGAGGAACTGATAAAATTATTCCATTTAATATATTAGTTAATAAAAACCACAGCCAAAATGAGTTGAATGATAGGTAGAAGGCAAGCAATGACAGAAAAACCGTAAAGCAAGTACAGATCTAACCTTGCGAAATCAAAGACCCTTTTGCGTTGATCTCGGAAAAAACAGCTTGAGGGGCAGCATCAGATTTGGAAAGGCTCAAAACGCTAGCTTTACCAGGCATTGATGGAGGAGGAGGAGGTGGAGGCACAGAGACTAGGGGAGAAGTACCATTTGAGTGACAAATAGTGGCTGGTTTTTGGGGAGAAAAGTGGATTTGAAGATGTTCAGGTTTTTTCAAGACAAGAGATTTTGAAGAAACAAGTTGAAAAGAGTGAAGCACCTCAGAAGAAAGTTTTTTGGCCTGCAAAATTAGTACAATGCAGTACCAACAATTAGCACTCTTGAACAATAAACACTATCATGCCTTCAGAATATCAAGCATTTAATATCAAATCTTGTCAAGAGGAGGCTCATTACCTTAATCATTTGAATAAGAACTCAACTAAATTATGTGCTAGTACAAGCTAGATACTTGAATAAATTTAGAAAATAATTTCTCTACAATTAAGCACCAGTAGTCAGTACCAATTTTATTTTTTAATCTTCAAAAACATTTCTTAATTTTAAGTTGCTTTTTACCTCAAATAGTCGCAGTCCCTTTTTACCCATAGTTGTCTCAATTAATGAAAGCCGTTAACGCTTACCCGTAGATTGGTTTACTGTGAATAAAAAAATAAATTACGAGTATGTTTGGTTGTTTACGCTTTTGTTCCTCAACCATTAACCATAACTTACAGAACTATTCCAGCTTGGTCCAGTGGTGTGATGTTCCTTAATGTAGTCCACCAATCCACCAAATATTGCAAGGTAGGAAGTAACCCAACTTTTGTGCTTCTGTCCATCGGCACTACAAGATACAAAAAATGAGTGAACAGTGAACACCAATCGCTAAATATCGTACACATTTAATTGGCAAGCAAAGTTAAAGGCTTGCTTTTATATGAAAACTGTAATCACGTCTTATTTACCAAGTTTTGTTTTGTCCAGAAGAAAGCGAAGGGATCTTGCAGTCTTTGAGTCAAACTGCCACCTCCCCACCTGTCTACCTGACTATCACACATGATGAAGGCTTCACACTGTCTCTTTTTACAGCTGAACGTCAAGCAGGAAAGCTAAGAATGCCAATTTTTGGTTTTATAATAGTTTGGTTTGAACCAACAGGGAATCGAACCAGAGTCTACCGCTTCAGTAACAGATGCTCTATCCACTCGACCAGTGATCAACCAATGCAGGGTGGCCTAAAGTAGTTCTACACTCTACAGTATTTACGCAGACTTTTTTATTTCCAACTTCAACACTTGAACAACGCAAAACTCGTTATGCTTAGTAGTTAAAGATATCTTTCCACCAGCTGTACTTTTGAAAAAAATTGTTTTTACTAATACTTAGCAAGAAACTTTCAAGCATACGAACAATAATTTCAATAGTTACCGGTACCCTAACAATAATTAAATTAAACTAAGAAGCAAAAACAAGAAACAACAATTTTGATTCATACATGATCGCAACTAAACTACTTCATTCAGGTATAAATTTTATTTTTCTCTGAATTTAAGAGTCATTGACTAAATGCAATTATTTTTAATGCCTTCAAAAGCATGCAAAAACCGTAAACATGCCTGACTGTACTAAGTTTCTAACTATAGCTAAAAAATCATAATTCCATATTTAAATTCAAGCCCTGATTTTAAAAAATTTTAAGAATCATTAATACATTCAAATGTTCATTTTTTCTAAATTTTGGAGATTCCCACAGGAATGTTATATCAGTATTCAGTATCCCAAATTCCAGCAACTTTATCAACAAAAATTTGGTTGAAATTACTAACCCAAAATTGGTACCACGGGTAATCAATATCTTTCCCTGGTATTTAATTTAGCAAAGGAAGAATGACAAACGTATTTGTGAATGGTAGACACTTAACAGATGACAGTTTACTCAAAGACAGGGAAAGTCCTTACACCGTCGCTTGATCACAAAGGCAACTTGTTGGAACGACCGACGCTCGCGTTTCGTGTTCCTTTGTTTTTACTCGGCCATTTTCCAACTAACTAGTGCGAAATTTCGTACTTATGCTTGTAACTCGAGAACGGTTGGGTCTCGAAATTTTGACAGCAGTTTGAGATTAATGAGTTATATGTTTGTGCCAAATTTCGAGGCAATAGGTCACGTGACTTTGGTTTTAGAACCTGAAAGCCGCCCCGCAAGTTTGGCGTAAAAAGCAGTCTCAGTCAAAAACGGCTTAAGTACGGCAAAAAATATTTCACATGGTTATATGTCTTAAGATACCCTTTCATCCTAACCAACCCACTTTTGGCCGCGATGAGGTTTTTTTTTCCTTTTTTTTTCTTCCTAAATTTTGTACGCTCTTCTCCTAAACCACAAAACATGGAAATTTAATTTTTGTGTAAAGTTGTTGAGCTGCAAACGCAATTTTTTCTCCCGAAATTTTTTTGGGCAACTTCCTCGGGAATTCCCCCAAAATGGGGCCCCAAAGAGTCAATTTTTGAACGGCTCCAGCTAGGGTGCTAGTTTTTCTTGATATCAGCAGATACTCAACAGACAAATATTTTGACATAGTTTGGGGGTGACACCCCCGCCCCCCCCCCGGGGACCCCCCCAAATAGACCACGCAAAAATTTTTTTTGAATGGCTCAAACTAGGGTGCCAGTTTCTTTTGATATCAGTAGATATTTAACAGACAAATACTTTGACATAGTTTGGGGGTGCCACATCCCCCTGGGCCCCCCCAAAAAAATCAATTTTTTGAACGGCTTTAACGTAGGGAGCCAGTTTGCTTTAATATCTGCTGACATTTAACGGACAAATATTTCAGCATAGTTTGGGGGTGCCCCCCCCCCGGGACCCCTTAAATAGACGCCCCAAAAATCAATTTTTTGAACGGCTTACCTTAAGAGTGCCAGTGTTTTATGATATCAGCAGATATTTCACAGACAAATACTTTGACATAGTTTGAGGGTGCCCCCCCCCCCAGGACCCCTCAAAAATCAATTTTTTGAACGGCTCAAACTAGGGTGCCAGTTTGTTTTGATATCAGCAGATACTTAACAGACAAATACTTTGACATAGTTTGGGGGTGCCACATCTCCCTGAGGACCCCCCAAATGACCCCCAAAAAATAAATTTTTTGAACAGCTCAAGCTCGGGTGCTAGTTTGTATTGATATCAGCAGATATTTCACAGACAAATTTTTGGGTGTAATTTGGGGGAGCCACCCCCCTGGCCCCCCCCAAAATCAATTTTCTGAACGGCTCAAGCTAGGGTGCCAGTGTTTTATGATATCAGCAGATAGTTAGCGGACAATTATTTTGACATAATTTGGGGGTACCTCTCCAAGAACTCCCCTCCCCCAAACAGACCCCCCAAAAATCTTTTTTTTGATAGGCTAAAGCTGGGAAGCTAACTGTTTTTAATATTACTAAATATTACACAAATATTTTGACATAGTTTAAGGGTACCGCTTCCTTGGGAAACCGAAAATTGGACCACTCTTAAATCAATTTCTTTAAATCACTTGTTAGAGAGCTAAGTCTCTAAAAAATAAATATTTTGGAATGGTTAAGAGGTGACACCCCTGCCTGGGAATCCCCCAAATACATAGATTCCCCAAATCTTTACTTTTCATTTAAGCTGAAACAGGTTTTTAGTAGATATTTATAACACAAAGAATTAAAAATACAACTAGGGATGTACAGATACCAAAATTTTTGCCGATGCCGACACCGATTCTTGTTGAAATGCCGATTCCGATTCTTTAACTACTATGTAACTTATATACATGTATGCTGGGCAAAGTTATTTTAAGAGGAGTCGTGTTTAAAGCAACGCTTTACAAACAAGCAGGTGTTAACTCTGAACGCAAAATCAAGCGCAAAACTATTGGCTACACCATTAAAAAATGACTAACTGTATGTCGCTGACATGATTCGACCGACGCGGTAATATTCTTTAATGGCATATGGTAGCTTAGTGTCACACCAATTCTGCTTAGTTAGAGCTTTGCAACATCCGTGGCTTATCACTGCGACTGACTAGCGATCTCGCAGACACAACATACGATTAGAAGAATGATCAACAGAACGTTGCGATTTTAATATTCGAAATGAAACACTCGCAAATTCAAATGCAGCAACGTTGTTTATATACTGTTAATAGCGTAGCACCATAGGTGGGCACAAGTCCGTTAATCGTTAATCCGTTAATAACGAAGCTAACTTTTTCATTAACTCGTTAATCCGTTAAAAAGTTTTTTCATGTTAACGGACTAAATTAACTTCCGTTAAGTGCTGTTAACGAACTAAAGTAACTTCCGTTAAGTTCTGTTAACTTCCGTTAAGGTTTTTATCCTAATATCTTGCAGCTTCGTTGTGCATTTGAACTTGTTTTTATCTTGAAATTAGATTAGACTGTAAAATCTAACTTTCAAAACACAAAAAGACCACCATAGCAATAAATCTTTCCCTACAATCAGCTCAACTGCGTCAAAACGTGTTCTAGAAGCGAGTGAATAAAGCGAAATGTAAATTACACGCAAAATGTAAACGGATTAACGGACTGTATTAACTTCCGTTAATTAAAGCTGAAAAGAACGGATTAACGTTAACGGAGGTGTGAAATTTGTTAACGGTCTAGTGGTTAACGAAGCTAACGTTTTGCATTAACTTGCCCACCTATGCGTAGCAGCATCGTTGTTTATATACTGTTAACTTTTTTTACAGAAGCTTTAGAGTTCAGACTTACACGTGTTTCATTTTCAAGCTTTCTGTTCGCTGAATTCAAAACCACAGCAATTGTATTGTAATCAATAGCTTTGTTCAAACAATCCTGTGATGCATTAAACTGTTTTTACCATCGGGTTGCACAATATGCAACTGCGCGAAATAATAAGCAATGCGCTCGCTAAAAACCTTCTTTCTTTCATTTTTTCTTCAACGATTTGTAGTTTTTCTTTTCGTAACATGTGTAAACGCTTTCATAAAAAGAAAAATGTTTTTGTCTGGTAAGAAATACTGATGTAAAACAATCTGATCGGAAAAAAATTAGCAATGTTATTATGTTCAAAGAATCGGCAAGTATCGGCCATATTTTACCGATGCCGATTCCCCCCAAAATTGCCGATACTTGCCGATGCCGATTAATCGGCACATCCCTAAATACAACTAGTCGTCTGTTCGAGATAAAAGTTTAGAATTGTTGTTATAAAGGCAAAAAAAAACATACATCTGGGACCAATACAACGCAGAGTGTTTCATGCAAATAAATAATATGAACTAGACATTACACGATAGCTTTGCATGCATTTTGAATTTACGCTTGAGCTACGATATATGTATTTATAGTACTGATGATGGAAGCTTTAACAAACAAATTGTTGTTAACCACTTAAGATGTTGGTTTAGCACGTAATTTGATATGATAGGATTTTTACTACGCTATTAAAATTTTTCTATTTGTTCAACCTGCATTTGGGTCGCGATCCATGCTTTGAGAAACGCTGGCTTAACCTGACAGATTATTTTCTGTAGAATCAGAAACGAAGACGTTGATATTTTTTGACATTGTTTGGGATTTCTACTTTTTCTGGAGATTCCATAATCAGATCTTTTTGAATAATTGCTGATTTTTTGGTAGACGAAAAGTAGTTTTGAGCATCACAGCATTAACTACGCGTCGGTCGTTCACTGGGTTTGCTGGCGAACTCCCATCTAGTTACATAATAAGGTTAATGTTTACTTTCCACGTCACACCTACAATTATTTATATGCACCTGTTCTTGAATTCTGTTAGAACCTTGTTGGTATAAAACATGGCAGTGTCTTTTGAATCTTTCACTTGTTTCATTGGCGTTTTTGGAATTGTTACCCAGACAAACATGAGAGCTCCTTCGCTAGCTGCTCGAACATGATTGACTAAGTTTGACTTTCGGTCTAGTTTGTTTTTGAAAGCATCTATTTCCCCAATGCATTTTCCCATTGGTTCAACCAATTTCCCCAAAACCGATTGATCCTAAAAAAATCATAAAACCCAATTAATTCAAAAAGAGTAGCCAAAAACTTAAACTCGATCTATATAAAGTAGCTGACACAATGTGTTTTTACTTAACAGCAGTGTTCACTGACAAGTTTAGTCGACGTATAAAAATATACCTTGAAGCAAAGCACCAATCGACTGAACATAGTAAGATAATAATCAAGCAAATTAACATTCATCTGAAAAATTAACAATGAAATTTGCGACAAGTGCGAAATCACCAAGCATTTTTTAAGTAATTGCATTTTTTGAAATAAGCTTTAGCCTTGAATAGAAACCACTAACCAGCTTAGCAAAATTTGCAACATGATTATAAAAAAATACAGAACGATATTACCTTCGGAGCAGAGCACTTGGCTACAATGACAAGAAAGCTTCGTAGTTGATCTGTCAGTGTCTTTAAGAGTTGAGCCTGAAACATAATAAACATGAAACTCAACAACTATGATATGTAACGTACGATATACAAACAACAGAATACAATATTACAATATTCTTCTAAAACTTCACTATTTTATAAGACCTGAGGCTCATTTTTGCTTAAAGTTAATCTTTCCAGTATTGCGATTCTTGATTTGTCTAAAGCACTATTTCCATAACCATAATCAAAAACAAAAAGCACTTGTTACCAAGCAAACATTCAATTTTGTCACATTCTCCAATGTGATTCAAGAACAAATGTGGCTGAAAATTTGCAAAAATTCAAGAACACCCAGCCTCAACCCAAAATTTATTGGTTCTTACGAAAACTGTGTATTTATTTTGATGACTGAACCAAAATAAATCATTTGAAGTCTATAAATCTGTAAGTAAACCGAACCATAATTAAAACTTTGCATCTTTTCATTCATTCAATTTAGATTGAATACATTTTACATAATTCAATGATGTATCTAGTCTAGGTACTAGGAAGGCTGTAATTTTTTCTTAATTTTTATCAAGAAGCAAAAAAAATTGTTGTAGTCAGTGTTTGTCATGATTGTAGAAGTTGAATCTCACCCGCAATGGCAATTTGGTAAAATATGAATGTGAATAAGATACAGTATGTTTTTAATTTTTAATAATTACTGAAGATGGTTATGCAGCTGAAATCCATACTACATTAAATTCTGTTTAAAAAAGATTTTGGGCTTACTAATTGGCAGATTCTCCATCAAAGCAACATGATAATTATTGTCATTGTTGTAGTCAGTACAAACATTGCACATTTACGAGAATAAAGTTATAACTTTTATCTTTTTCTTTTAATTTAACCCTGCTGTTATAAACATAAACTTGGTCCCTGTTCACATACGTAGCTTGACAATGCTGTTTTGAACATTAAGTCATCATCATATCTTGTCACACCAATGATTAAGCACGCCAGGGCTTCCTCTGTTGCATCGTAAGGTCAGAGCCCTTGTGGTGTGAACCACGAGGGCATTGGAATAAAATGTGACCCATGGTCTGTTTTTCTTGACCGCAGTCACAACTTGGATCTTAAAACCTTTTCCACATGTTCAGGTTTTGTGTGGCCCACACGACAACGTGACCTGTTTAGGGCACATCAATCTTTCTTGCTAGATGTAAGAACATTAAGTAAAAGCATATAGATGGTATTCCACGATATTGACATTTCTAAACAGTAAAGGCGGGTTCACACAGAAGCCGTCAACGTCAACGTTACCGTTCCGTCGCAGTTACGTCTAACGTCAAGGTGTTCACACAGAAAATTTTAGCGGTGACGGAAGTGATTTTCTTGATTTCATCCGTCTTACGTTGAGTTAAAATAATTTTAACTTTACGTAAGTAACGTAAGCGATTTTGAGCATTTTTTTGGTGGTTGGGGCAAACTTTGAGCCACAAAAACTGAAAATCTTGAAAAAATAATTGGTTTTTGTTGAAAAGTAGCTTTCAGCAGGCAATGTTAAGTGCTTAGAGCTGTAGGCTATGTAGTAGGCTAGGTCTAGTCATGTACCGATACTTTGTAGTATAGGTATAGTGTACAGTAGCAGTGATACTGGTATCTAGCCTAGCGGTACTTCAGACTGGATTGCTTTTTTTTCTGCTTGGGAAAAGAAGAGAGAATGAGATATTGAAACTACCGGTAATTGGTACAGGGTAGGCATGTTAAATCTGAGATGGTTGTTAGCAGCCAGTTGAAAAAGCCAATTCAATTTGGCTTTCCTTGCTCTTGTTTTGGTACAATTAGGCCTATTGATGATACAGCGTCCAAAATGGTCAAAAGTGGCCACTTTATTTAAAGGCAGTGGCTATTTTGCCTCTAGAAGCAAAATAGCCACTGCCTTTAAATAAAGTGGCCACTTTTGACCATTTTGGACGCTGTATCATCAATAGGCCTAATCATGATCATATATCGTAGTGCACCGGTACTTTGTACCAGTACCGATACTATAAGTAATTTTGCAGAAACTGACTAAGGTTGATATATACTGGTATTGGAAATTGTACCAGTAGCCTACCTACGGTACTAATGACATATTGGCAAACAATACAAAACAAAGCAAGGAGGTTTTTTTTTCACTCCAATTGCCCACTTTAAATTCTATAAAACATAAATAAGCATTATGAACTTTATTGATTTTATTTTCTATCCAATCTGCAGTTACAGTATTTTTTTTTTTTTAGTATGCTTAGAGTTAGAACAATTCTAATGTTGCCTTGCATTTTCTTTACATGTTGACTGTGAGTTTTGTGTACACACTGTACAAAGTGTACATATCTTTGCAACTCTTTGTTTTAATTTTGCATAAAATTTTTTATCATAGAAAGTAGCAGACTGAGAAAATCTAGAAGCTGCTTTTTTAACCTTAACTTGGTGAGGTGGCAGTAGACTTAGATGACCTTTCGGTCCTTCGCTGTCTCCTCACCAAGTGACTAAATATTGCTTTGACTCTGCAAGTTTGTGTGTTGGTTTTAAAGGAATTGCATATTTCGATGCTTTGGTGATAGACCTAGAGGAAGTTGCAGTTTTTTTCTTTTGATATGACGTCACTTGGTAAATAAACAAATATGATGATGATGATGATACTGGTCTGTGGTCATGATTATTGCCATGATGCATATAAATACTGACCAGTGATTGCTTAGCTACCAATACCATAGACTCTTAACTTTTGTTTATTTTTAGGAACTCATAAGCCTATCTATTTGTTGATTTAATAATAGTCAGGTAGAGGCTACTGGTAGTTGTTGTATCTGTATACTCTGCAGTTTGTTTTGTGTGAACGCTGAACTGTCACTGAAATGAAATTGTATGATGTTAGAATCATCTTGTATTCTAAGCAGTGGATCACTAGATGCCAAAAAAATAGCTGGTGACACAGTGTTGGTACAATGCACATACAAAGTTGGCTGTGGTTTTGAATTGCATTGAGCTTTATTTGTTTTAAGCTTAATGTGGTTTGGGGTTATAGCTACTTTAGAAAATCAACGAACCAGTACCATACAATCAAATTGGAGTGGAGAAAACATACTGTACACTGGTACAGTACTGTACAAATCAAGAGTTGAGTAATGATAGTTTCCGTACAGTTCAATTGTCGCTACACTTCACGCATATGCCAGTACTGTACCAGTTTGTGATAGCCTACCAGTACAGTAGACCATCACTTCGCAATATAACAGATGCCGAATACGCGAGATCGATTTCTGACAGTGCACACATACCTACGGAACATAGTGGTACTGAGCCTGGACCGCATGGGTTTGGGTTGGGTTTTTGTGCTGCTGCACTTATGATTCTGTATGTTCTAGTACTAGTAGTATGCCATATGACAGATAACAAGTGTATGATATCGGTTACCGAAACAATTCGCGATACGGTAGCGTACAAAAAAATAGACTTCTTTAAACGTACACATACTGTAATAGCAATTTTCAATTTGATTGCGCGATAACGATTTCTGGTAATAAATGCGGTAATAAACTGCATGTACTGCATTAGATATCTTTTTCCTCACTTTCTGACCTGCTAACTGTTGTTATCGATGTTAGTCAAAAATTGCAATCACATCAGATATTGAGAGTTGAAACATTTCAAAAAACTCAAACACTGATTTACCGCAATTTTGAGTATAAAAATTTCTTGTTCTGCAGGTTCTACCAGTACTTTTCAGTTTTTAAAGTAATTTCTGTCAGTGCTTTCAGCTTTTTAAAGTCTTCTACTTCTTACATTACTCACTATTGCAGTAAGCCTACTGACTGACCAACCAAATCTGCCAAATTCAAATTCCACCTCAGTACGGTACCAACCTATATCTTAACTACAGATTATTTCTGAAAAACAAAATCTAGTGATTAGGCTATTTGAATTCATATCATATTGCTTACAGTAAATTTAAATTTAAGTTCTACACCACCTTAAAATTGTTCATGCAAATCTAATTTAGATGATATACAGGGTGGGCCATAAGTAGGTATACAGCCATCGCTCAAAAGTGCTTCAATTTTTTTTTTCCATTACGGTTTTTACTTGATTTTAAGTCATATTACAGTTCCTAGTGCTGAGCAAGTAATGCAAAGTCTTTTGGAATGTGCTGCTTATTAGAAGTAGAAAGAAATTTAAAGTATTTATATTGTGATTGCTGTATACCTACTTTTGGCCCACCCTGTACTCTAAATGCAATTACTTACTAATCACTTTTTTACTTTTGCAAAATAGACTTAAAATCTGTGATCATATCAGTATTTGACTGTTAAAGAAATTTAATTATTTAATAGAAATTCAACAAATATGTAAGCTGTAACTTAACAAAAAATCTCAGCAATTTTTTAACCCAGCAGCAGTACCATGAAAAAAATTACTTGAGCAGTACCACTGTACAACTAAGTAAAACTAAAGTTAAAACTCATCACTTGTTTCCACAATTATCACTGATACTTGATAAACGTTTGTTGATGATTTTGGCAAGCACTTCAAAACCAGCAAGTTAACCCCACAGGATAAAGTGCATTAAATAGCCTGCGCATATTATCAGTAGCTCTCAATTTAAGCATAGTTTGATGGTATAGTGATTACTGATTACAAAACCCAAACTTGATAGGCCTATTGGTTTATTAACAAAACTGCTATGCAAGCATTACAACCAGTTACAGGTTCTTCGTAATACGTAACAGTGACGGATCAGTGTGAACCTCTCACGTTCAGGTTACCGTCACCGCCAAATAACGGTAGAACGCTGAACGGTGACGAAACGGTGACATAAACGTTGACGGCTTCTGTGTGAACCCGCCTTAAAACCCTCTAAAATTAACTTACTGTTCTTTTTGGTAACTCCAACTGAAGAGAGCTTAATGATTAGAGATCAGAGCAAATTATAATTTGATTATTTAAAACCAATAATCTCAAAATAAGTAGTGAAGCCGGCATGCAGCAAACTGACTTTCTGGATGTCATGTTCAATGCTGGTAACAGCAAATACTGGCCCTACAAGAAATTAAACTCACAACTGCTATACATCCATACCCACTACCCAGTCAAACCACCCCCCCAACATCAAAAATCAGCTTCCCAAGATGATTGAGAAAAGACTATCTAGCATATCTTGCAAACCGCAAGAGTTTGGCAGCGAGAAACTTGCATACGCACAAGCTCTAAAAAAAAGGTGGATACAAGCACAGTGTTTCCTCTAAGTTTTCACCTTCTACATAAGAGCCGAAGAAGGTATGAAAGTTTCCTGAAGTTTTTGCAAAAATGCCAAGGCTTAGGCTTTGTAATGCTGCCTGTCCACTACAAAAACGCCGATCTCAAAAAAAAAAGTCATTGCGCAGCAATATGATAATTTTTTCTGCGATTTGTAAAGCGATCTCAAAAAAAAGGTCACTGTGATGCACACACAGCACTTTATGCGCTTTGCAAGGTGATCTCAAAAAAAAAAGGTCATTGCATCGAAGACATACTATACTTTCTGTGATCTGACGGCGTTTCATGCTAGTAAAAAATTTGTGCAAAAATGCCAGAAAATATTTCACACTTTTTCGTGCTCATGGGAACACTGTTCAAGCAAAAATAGGAATTTCAAACAGAAAACAGCAGCAGAAAAAGATACAGAAAACAGAACATTACTGGTTTAATCCCCCTTTCAGCAACAATGTATCAACAAATATCGACAGAAAAATTTTAAATTTATTGGACAAGCACTTCCCCCATCTCTAAATTGCACCCCATTTGCAATCATAACTGCATGAAAGTCAGCTATAGCTGCAAGCCAAACATGGCAGCTATAAACAAATTACACAATTTTAACATGGCAAACTCGCTATAAAAACCGACAAAACCAAACTGGCAGAAAATTGCAACTGTCAAAACAAATCCAACTGTCCACTAAACGGAAATTGCCTGAAAAGCTGCCTACTGTCTAGTTTACAAGACCACTATCTTGTCTGGAAACAAAAGGGATGACTATTGCGCCTCGTGCTCAACTGCTTTCAAAAAACGCTTCAACAACCACAGCTCTTCATTTCCACATCAGCGCTTAGAGAAAACTACCAAACTATCAAAACGAGTTTGGGAGCACAAAAACAAAGGCAACGACTATCAAATCCAATGGAGAGTCATTAAAGAAGCTGCTCCATGTTGCTGTGATGCAAAGCTATGCAGCCTTTCGCAGAAAAGCTACAAATCATCAAAGCAAAACCAGAAGCACTGCTTAATAAACACTCAGAGTTATTTCAAAATGGAAGCACAAAAACAAATTTTTGCTACAAAATGTTGATTAAGCCTTATGCGCTTGGGAAACTCCCTTTCGTAAGGATAAATTATAAACCAACTGGCAGTGCTATTTCGAGTTTTCACATGGGTCGATTTAATGCTTTTAACCTATACCTTTCAAATTTAATCTAATGAAAGTTACCCAATTATGAGTCACTCAAATTTGAAACCTAACAGAAGACAAATCCAACATGTGTATTGTTTTGTAAACACAATGCTGTCCGCCTTTTAACTTAAAAGTGAAACAGCTGTTCTGTGGCTTAGTTGACAAAGTCTTGAAGCCACGCAGACGCATTATTTTATTAATAACGACTAACAAATCTATGTTTCGAGTATAACTAATCAATTTGTTTTTATATATGTTGTTTAGAAGTACTCTTCTGATGATCCTGTAAAGGTGAAACAGACTGTTAAGGGTTTGTAAATTTAACTTTGAATAAAATTAAACACTAAATATAACCTATATTCTGTAACAATGAATGTGACTTACTTGGTCATTTACAGCTCCTCCAATATCAGCAGAAGCCTTCAAGTAAGGTTCAACATATTGAGAAACAAAAACATCATAGTCGTCAATGAACGGTGGTAGTGCTATAAAACATTGCAAAATATTATTTTTACAAAAGTTTAAAACACTTGCAGAAAACCATTTCTTTTTTTTAGTAGCTATCACTAACTTATCGCTCAACGACTGGTATAAATAAATCTTCGGTAGTCACCAAAATGAGCAAGACAGAAAAATTTTAAAGTTTTTTATTCTTCATAACATTTCAAGATGAAATGTTTGCTTACTACTTAGTATGTAGATGTGCATCACTGGATATTCTTTACAGATAAGTGTTGGTGTTAAGATTAGTAGTATTATTGTTCTTTCTACCAATTACTTTAGTATTTTTACTAAATTTTATTGACATTACTTTTTGTCAAGTTTTGAAAATGTTTTCCAAAATTTAAGTTCTTAACCAGCAAAACGATGCAGGCAAATTTTGCTTCAATTCCATTATTATCAATTTCAGCCAAAACATTTGGTTGTAAAATTGTTTAAACTTGGATTAAAAAATTCCTTGTAACTTAATTCATCCCCAAACTATTATTTACAATTCTGCGTACCAGTACTTTTAATATTCATTGCTCAATAACTTCAATAAATAGATATCGAATAAGTCTATGCAATTTCTGCTGCATTAAAAATTATCCAAAAATCACAACAATTGGCTATACTGTGTTAATAGTAATTCTATGATAACTTTAGGTTAAAGTGACAGGTCCACGACAACTGACCGCTGCCAACTAACCTTAATACTGGCAGTCAATCAGTTCACGATCAGTTTGGAGCAGTCAGTTGACTTGGTTCATAACTAATTAATCTGCATGAAAGTATCATTGCCAATTAACTGGATGACTAACAGAGCATGGCAATAATTTGAAGTACCTAGGCAACCCGAGTTCCCTTCAAGGGCTTGGTAAACTCTTTCTCTTTCACTAGGTCACTAAGGGTTGAAATGATTACCCATTTCGACGCGGAGAAGGCATTAAGGTGTTATCAAATGAAGCAGGATTGTAAGACGTGATGTCTCTGTGAACTATTAAATTAGTTCTGCCTATTTCACTTCAGGAATAATTTAACTTCTTTCTCTTTTATTTCTATTGTTTTTCTCTTTTTAGTTTCTTTATTTCACTTGCAATATTGATCATGCTGAAAGAGCAGTCATTTGATCGAATTGACCAATGAAAGCACAGAAGATTCTTAATTTACTGCTAATTATGGCGTTGTTGACATTGCTTATTATTACACGTGAAATGGTAGGAGTTTGCTAACCCTTTGTAGAAAACTCTGGTGCAATTAATATATGAAGCAAACAAGCTCTGGTTTTATTTTGCTTGACCCTATTTTACACGAGTTACTTGACCAATGCATTTTACACGAGGGCAAAATGCCCCCCTAACTTACTCCTAGACCAAAAGTTGTGGGAACACCAATTTTGGCATGCTGGTTGATGTTTACCAAAGTGTTTTTAAAAAAGTTTTAAGTTGATGATGTCATCATTGTGACATTACGACCATATTTTCGAAAAATGACATCACAGGTGGTTTAAATTATGTATATAGGTTTGTTTGTTTTTTTTAATGAATCACAAAGTGCCTAAGTCAAGTTGGTTACGTCCCAAAAATGTCTTATGAAGTCATGTAATGAAATATTGGCCAAAAAAATGTTCAGATTTTCGAAAGTGACTTTAGCAAATCTAAAATTGGGAAACTTTCCATTACCTTGCAGCAAATTCAAATTTTTTAGAGTAATAAATTTGACTTAAAGGCAAGTCTATTTGAAATAAAAAGCATTTTTGTTCTGAAGGGACTTATCACAACAAAACCGAAAGGAGGGCAAAAATGCCCCCAACCCATGCAAAATAGGAACGAAATTGTTCAACTTGAATGCTACTGACAATAATAAAATTACAAGCTTTTTTTTCATCTCACTGACATATTCACAAAACCTTTTGTTCTTGCTGATTTGTTTCCTGTTTTTTGACCAAAATAAAAATAAAGTTTATTATTTACCAAATTATAATGGCCAAGCTATGCACATCTGCTGCTGCCCACATTTTAAAATTGGAGCTTTTTATCATAAGTATGGAGAGGCTGCTACAGCATAACAAAACGTTGATTCACTAACAGGCAAAAAAACTTACTCAGTGATTTTAGAAACTACCAGCACTGTTTTTCTGTTAAGATGGTTTAATCGATCATGCGTATTTATAAGCGGTCTACATACACATGATATCTTTTTCAATGTAAATGCAAAAAAAGGCAAAATGCATGTAGTAAATTGATAAGCGTTTATCTGCGCACAAATACGTATAATCAGTAAGAACCACATTAGCCTTTTCCGAGCGTCAGAGATCTTTTCAAGTTCCAGTCTTTGGCACTTATTCTGTGAAGCAGAAGTAACAATGTAGTAGCAGGGTTCAAAATTAACGCTTGCCCAAGGCAAGCTGAAATCACCTGGAGCAAGTTGCTTTTTGGCTTGAATTGCCCAAAAAGCAAGCTAACAAAATACAGTGTATTAAACAAAATATCAAACAAGATTATTTAGAGACACATTCTAGGCCGCTTTTGTTGAAATAAAATAAAATATGCAAGCAGAGAAAGCTGTTGGTTGCTTTATTTTAGTTAGCACTTTGTAATCACAGTTAACACTTTGTTTAATTGTACGCACATTATTAATTGCAGTTAGCACTTTTTAATCTCACACACATTTTTTGACACCCAGACGCACTTAGCAACTTTTTGGCACAAAATGCTACATTTTTTCTTCATTTTTCTAAGAAAAAATTTTCACACTTGCCGCGTTAACCACTGTTTCAGATATCACAAGCACAACACTGCACTGTGAGAGGACAACATCAAGAATTTTGCAATTTTTTTGTTATGATTATTTTGAAAATCTTTTAGCTCCTATTGCAAAAACTTTCAGATTTCTAGCTGTTGTGGTTTCCAAAATTTTTGTACTAAAAATGCGTTTGCAACAAACGGCAACATTAATTAATATCTTTGTAACGTAACAATTGAAATAATTACAATCAAAACAATGAATTTTTGCATAATAATGCTACGTGTATTTTGCAAATTTAGTGTTTTTTGCCAAGAAGTACATTTCACAAATTTTTTTTCAAGTTAACCAACCTCAGAACTTATTGCAACTTTTTTTTTCAGGCAAGTTGAAATTTTTTCGAGCTAGTAGACATTTGATATCACTTGCCTGACAAGCAAGTTGTTAAAAAAAGTTAATTTCAACCCCTGAGTAGGATTCAAAAATGAAACTTTTGGCATGAAAAACCAACTCTTTTATTGACAAAACTTACTATAAATACATAATCCACCATTCACTCATGTGTACCACAAGCATTCTGCATTTGTTAAACTATAGCTTATTAATGCAAAGGATCCTTTTAGGTTGTTTATTATCCATCATAAAATGTTTTGGAGTTAATAATAAATTCTCTAGCACCACTATAGCCAGTAGCGTACGCAGGATTTTCGAAAGGGGGGGCCAAGAAATTCAGAAAATTTGAGAATAACAAAGACCAGAATTAAAATTTTTCGTCCCAGAATCAGTCCGTTTTTCCTGTCCAAAAAAGACCAAAAAAAAAGGTCTTCACCCAAAATTAGTCTGGTTTTTGGCCCAAAATTAGGTGAAGACTAAAAAAAAAAAAAAAAAAAGGTCTTCACCCAAATTTAGTTCGGTTTTTGGTTTTCACCTACCGTTTGTGTGCTCAAACCTTCTGCCCAAGTTACAAAGGGGGGGCCATGCCGCAATTTTGCATATTATTCTATGCTAATTATACTATCCTGACGACCCCAAGAAGGGGGCCATGGCCCAATGCCCCCCCCCCCTAAATACGCCCCTGACTGTACCAGTATGTATTGCAAACATCTTATAACTGCTTAAAATGAAATTCTGAACACAAATGGTGTTAGCAACAGTTTAGTTTAAAGCTCTTAAACAAAAATCAAACGAGCTCAATCGCTACTTGTAAAGGATTTGTAAAGCATTATTTAAAAAACATATCCTGAATTTGTTTCAAACTGTATAACGAATCTAATTTAGTGCTACTCAATCAGCAATCTGTGATACTGGTACATGCTATTATAATCTGCTCAGCTACGCTAGAACTAATCAAAAACCTATTAAAATAATTATAGAAAAACTGATGTCATAAACTTCAGTGAAAAAAGAAAAAGGCACTGATCTGCTAATTACTGGGCAGTAGGTAATTACGGTGATGTAATTTAAATAAACTTCTTTTTCTGCCTCTGCATTCATTGTAAAGAGTTTGTGCGACAAGTTCAATACAGGAAACAAACTGAAAAATAGCAGGCACAACCTTTTCCTGAAATTAAACAATGTCAAACTAACAAATGAGTTGGCTTGAACCAAAAAAATGTTGATTAGCTAAAAATTATAAGCTTGACAGTGAGTAACACAGCAGGTAGAAGCTATACCTGAATCAGTACAACCACAAAACAGAAAAAATTATTTAAAAATATTATTTATAAGTGGGCTATGCACTGCTGATACTACAACCAGGTACAAGTGTCATTTTATTACATACAAAAGACATAGAATACACTTAACTCTGCTAAGACAGTATGTGGCAATGTCAACAAAACAGAATTTTTAGCAAAAAATTCTGCGAAACTCGAGTTGGAGCTAAGGTTAGGGTTAGGGATAAAGTTAAACTTTAGGATGAAATTTGCAAAAGAATAAAGTTCTGCAAAAAAATTCTTCGTTTTCGACTGACCCTGGTATTTTTTGCTCTAAGAAAATCAAATCTTAAAGCATATTGCCAGATTAACTATGGTACAGTATATTTTACTCACCTTCACCACCAGCATCATTACCACCTCCACTTTTTCTTTCCAGCTTCTGAACTGCAGCTTCAAGTCGAGATACTAAATTTGCTAAATCAGCAGTTGACATTGTGCAGGATTAAGTAGATTATGGTTAATGGTAAGTAAATTTTCAGTAACTTGAAGTACAATTTTACCTAAACAAAAGTGCCATTAGTACCGTAGACCTCACCTTAAGCTACCTAGGTCTACTCACTTCAGAACCTGATATAGTACAGTATACAGTCACATAGACTAGCTATACGTACACATTAATTAGGCTAATGTTTATTAGGCTATGCTATTCAGTTGTTCAAAACATTTATTTTAATTACACCTTAAACTGTTACGAGCCAAGTCAACTGACCGCGAACCAACAGTATCGTCAAAGTGATTTTGTCACTAAGTGAGGGTTAGAGCAAGATGACTCTGGGGATAGTAAAATATGTCTAAAATTGCCATTCTCAGCCAATTGGGGTCAGTTGGTTCGCAGTCAGTTGTCGTGGACCCAATCATTACTACCGCCTACCAGTATTTCTTTTAATTGTAACATTGCACTGGCTGTACAAGGCTAAATTATAGAAAATTAAATGGTGGTTCTAAACAGGCATAGTAGCATAACCTGTAACCTAGTACAGTTGGGTAATGAGTTACTAGGCAGTAGGTTGTAGTCTACCATAGGGTTGAGGTTAGGATTTTACAATGCCAGAGCCTATGGTACCAACTATGCCTACTAAGTACTGGTACTAATTTTATAAATTACTACCAGTATGTCTGTTTAGAACAAGGAAGATACTACTAGTACTAGGGTGTTTCAAAACTGCACCACTTTCAAATTTCGTAACGACTCAGCAAATTTCTGATGGGAGTTTTGGTCATTGATTACGAATTTGATATTTTTTGATTATGATGTCATACCTATTGAGAGTTCAGAACTCCATTTTTTTGACTTTTTTTTGCGTTTTCTCGAAAACTATATGTCACAAAACCTTTTTTTTACATCAAATGACTCAAAATACATGATTTCCTATTAGTGTTTAATAGATCAAAATCATGTACCTTCAACAGAGATAAATTATTAGGAAAAAATCCATAATGACAATTTGCTGGATATCGATGTGACGTTACAAACATGGAAAAACACACTTACGCCATGAAATCTGCTTGTTTTCAATCGCTATTTTGACTGAAAACCAGCATTTATGCATTGTCAGGTTGTAGGTGACCATAACTGGGTTGATGTTTGGATTTAGAGGGGGATGGGCTTAGGCTGGGATAAATCAGGCCAAAATGATGGGAAAACCCCCAGAATTGACTTGATTAAAGCGTTTTCATGCAGATCAACCAGCAAAGTGATTATTCTATCATCAGGATTTTTTTTCTTTGCGATATCGTCAGTTGACTTGTTAAGTCAAAGTCTGTCCTACGAGCTGTCCATGTGGTTATCACATAAGTGTTTCTCAGCTATTCTTGAAGTATAAAAGTCTCCAGTTTGTTTGTTTATTTTTTGATGTTTGATTCTATCTTTGCAGAAAAACTTGGGCATCTAAAAAAATTTTCAATTCTTACCCTTCCTTTTGTTCAAAGATATTTTAACTATTATTACTATTCTTTGGGGGCAGTAACTTAAACTAAAACAAGCTAGTTTTGCTGCATAGCTGTCATAAACATTGGATATTCTTTCAAGGCCCAGGTGTAGGTATCATGACAACATTGGTACTTCTCAACTAACGTTGAATGCAATTTCAGATTTTTTTATGTTTGATTTGACGTTTTATTTTATTAACGGAACTGTACTGCTATAAAGGAATTTTACACCAGTACCATGAGTACACCGGTACTGTATTCTTGTTCTTTTATATTATGCACATAGAGAAAATATACTGTACAAAGTGTACAACAAATGACAAAATAACGCAGACCTTGCTCCCTCTTTGAAGTGCCACACCAAAAGTTGCAGCACAGATAGTTACATTTCCAACAATGAGCACAAGCAGACAGCAGTGTTTTCCCAATTTTATGCAGACAATATCTACATGGCTGGTTTTTATGCTGCAACATGAATTTGTGTGTTCTAATCTCATAGCATTTTTTCAACATAGTTCAAAGAGCTATAAGTATATGCAATTGCACCTGCCTTTTTAAATAATTTCGAAAAAAATGCAGCCAAAAATTGTGTATTTCTCAATGCTAGACGAGTGAAAGTGCAAACAATAGAATCTTCACCGAACAATAAAAACTGTATATTCCTTCCCTTCTAAGATGTTTGTAAGATGGCATGTCTATGGCCAGCAATGAGTCATGTAACACCGGAGGGGGAAATTTTTTTTTTAATTACTTTGTACCAGCACCAGATTTATCTTGCGAAAAAGTAATGAAAAATTAGTCAATAAAAGATGTAGCTCTCAAACTCTTAATGAAATCCTTTTACTTCTTAAGATACTAAAGTTTCATATAAACTAGATGGAAACTTGCTGATGAGCAACCCCTTTGAACCAGAGGTGGAGTCCTCGAGGACGTCCTTGAGGACACATTTTGAAGTCCTTGGCCTCAAGTCCTCGAAAATTAGCCTGTCCTCGGCTCGAGGACAGCACTATTTTTTGAATTAAAATTTTGTGAAGCGCTTGAAAAATTTTTGTGAAGACCTTTTTTTTTTTTTGAGATCGCCTAAAAAATTTTTGTGAAAACCTTTTTTTTTTTTTGGAGAGCACTTGCACTTGTGTCCTTGGTCCTTGGCCTTGGCCTCAAGCATTCCTGTCCTTGGCCTCGAGAGTGTCTGTCCTCGGAAAGGCTGTCCTTGGCCTCGGATTTTTTTTGTGTCTTTGGCCTTGGCCTCCAGCCTTGTGTCCTCGACTCCACCGCTGCTTTGAACAACCGACGCAAATATCTACACATCAAAAAAAAACTAGCGCCCTAGCTTAAGTCATTCAAAAAATTGATTTTGGGGGTCCCAGGGGGTGGGGTGGCACCAGGGCCCAACCAAGTGGGTTTTGGGGGTCGAAACCTCCCCTACCCATTTTTGGAACTCAAAAAACAACATAATTTGTAATAATAAATACGCTGTTTGTAACACTTCGCTATATTTACTTTTAACTAAATAATCAGTTGTCCTTGATCACTTAAGGTGTTGTTTTAAGGCCTTACTTTGATCCTGCACGATATTTATCAACCAATTGAGATTTTTGCATTTGTTTCACCAACAATATTTCCGACAGAAACATTGTTTAACTATGTGTATTCCATATATTCATGAAGATTGATGAATAAAGAATATATTATACCAGATCATAAACTTCTGAGCAGAATAAAGCTTAACACTAAAAAGAGACAGATGGCCATTTAGGGAAAAAAGTCGCCGATGTGTGAAAAAAACTAAGCCAAATGCACTTTTGCAAAAAAAAAGCAAACAAATCCGCTGTTTGAAGATGAAGCCCACAACAAAATTACATTCAAACATCAAGATTTTTGATCAGCAAACGTATTCAGGGATTGAAAAACAGTTTTCAATGGCAAAGGAGCTATCATTTCCAAAGAATTTTTTTTGTATTTCTGTATTAACTTCATACTATTTTAGGTGATTTTTGCTACATCATACATCATAATAACAACCCATTGTCTATTTCAATGCAATCCACTTTTATATAAGCTTTTACCACCGCATTTTAGCTTTGCTTCATTCCAGCCTAGATTCGTAAAGAGAGCTGGAATAAAATCTTTCATCTAAAAGTCTTTTTCATCTAAAAATCTTTCATCTAAAAGTCTTTCATCTAAAAGTCTTCTTTTTCTTTTTCATTTCTCATAGAGTGGAAATGATAGCTCCTGCGCTATTAAAAGCTATTTTGATATTCTGTACCACTAACAAATTTTTAACTTTAAAAACGTATTCACTTAAACGATTTAAGCCAAATATGCGATCTTTCAGCATTTGAACAGATTTTGGACCTGATCAGTAAGAATGCAGGGGCTGAATGGACTGAGTAAAATTAAATTCTATCAAACTCTTCCAAATCAAGTAATTTGGCATATTTTCTAATTGCTCGAAAAATGTTCAAAATGTCATTTAAATGGCGCTAAAATGGCTGTTTGTTTGTTTTTTTTAATTGCAAAAATTGCCTAGCAGCTGGGGGCTTTGCCCCAAGGCCCTCATACATGTCATCTAGCTTAAAACGTTTGAATGTCATCCAGATGACATTAAAATGGCTGTTTTTTTTCCGAAAAAAAATTGCAAGAATTGCCCAGCAGCTGGGAGCTTTGCTCCAAGGCCCCCGCAGTAGTAATTTGTTATCTCACACACAATCTTCACAACTAACAATTATCAAAATCGTTATTACAAGGTTTTTGAAAAAACGAATGTGGTAACAAAATGCAACTAACACCATGAAACCCTTTTTGACTACAATGCGTGCATTTTCATTAAGGAAGGGACTTGGCGAAAGGAACACTTGCGATATTTTTTTTTCCTTGCGAATGGATCAGGCACTATTAATAGTTGCTGCAGGGAATTACTATCCCCTCAGACTGGCATTGCTGCCTTAACCCTAACTGTAATGCAAGGTTTTAAAGCAAAAAAAAGAATGATTTACGAATATTCTCCCCTTTTCCGTCTATTCTGCGTAATCTACCAATCTACGCAGTTGTACCTCCGGCGGGAGTCGAACCCGGGCGCGATTGTTAACAGCTAGGCGCGCTAACCATTACGCTATGCAGCTTGCACCCATCACTCGACAAAATGTCGTATTTAAACCAAATGTATGAAAAAGGCAATGTCTCCATTCGCGAGGAAAAAAAATACCGCGAATGTTCCATTCGCCAAGTCACTTCGTTTCATTAATGGTAAAAATAAATTAACTACAATTGGGTCTGTTTTTTTTTTATAAGATTGAAACCCCCTCCTTTGAAAATTTCTGGGTGTGCCCCTGGGTGGCACCCTCAAACTATGTCAAAATATTTATCTCCTAAATGTTTACTGATATCAAAAAACACTGGCACCTTAGCTTGAGCAGTTCAAAAAATTGATTTTTGGGGGGTCCTTGCCAGTGGTACCCCCAAACTACGTCAAAATATTTGTTTTTTAAATCTACTGATATCAACAAAAACTGGGACCTTAGCTTGAGCCATTTAAAAAAATGATTTTTGGAGGCCGGTTGGTCGAGTAGTAATGTGTTCGTCTCTGGAGTGGGAGGTCTGAGGTTGAAACCTTGGGCCGGTCAAATCGGACACAGTGTTGCCAACAGCTCGCCACCGCTTCAACATTTCTTCAAAAGGAGCTGTGTTGCCGGGCACAATGATGCGGAGATGGGCCCCGCCAACTCGTTACATGCTTCGGCGTATTACAACAAGTATAATGAAAGATTTGATTTGATTTTTGGAGGGGTCCCCGGGGAGGCAGTTGTACCCTCAAACCATGTCAAAATATTTGTCTGCTAAATATCTGCTGATATCAAAAAAAACTGGCGCCCTAGCTAGAACCATTAAAACAATTAATTTTAAGGGGCCCCATTTTGGGGGGGTTCCCGTGGAAAGTAGCAAAAAAAAATTTCCAGAGACAAAATTGCGTTTGCGGGTCAACAACTTTACACAAAAATTAGATTCCAATGCTTTGTGGTTTGGGAGAAGACCATACAAGATTTAGGAAGAAAAAATGGAAAAAAAAACAAAAAACTCATTGCGGCTAAAAGTGGGTTGGTACGTATGAAAGTGGGTTGGTAGGTGTGAAAGACATACCAGAATAAAAGTGGGTTAGTAGGTATGAACAACATATAACCATGTGAAATATTTTTTGTCGCACTTTAGTCATTTTTGAATGAGATCGCTTTTCATGCCAAACTTTCAAGATAATTTTTGGGTCCTAAAATCTAAGTCAAGTTCCTCATTGCCTCGAAATTTACTACAAACATGCAACTCAACAACCTCAAACTGCTGTTAAAATTTTATGTAGCTAGACCAAATCGTTCTTGAGTTATAAGCAAAAGTCTAAAACTTTGCACTAGTTAGTTTGAAAATGGCCGAGTAAAACCAAAGCAACATGTGACGCGAGCGTCGGTCATTCCAATTACAAAGATGCAATGGCTTTGTTGTTACACCTCGGCCCCAAAGCAATCTTTCACACCAATTATTTAAGCCCAACAGAATATCCAATATTTATAACAGTATGTGGCAAAACCAACTCACTTTTTGTTTAAGGTATTGCCCCAAAGAATGGTATTGGTAATAATAGTTGAAATATCTTTGAGCAAAAGGAAGGGTAGGAATTATAAATTTTAAAATGCCCAAGTTTTCTTCCAAAGATAAAATCGAACATCAAAAAATAAAGAAACTAGAAATTCTACAGTTTAACAATAGCTGAGAAACACTTACCAGTATGTCACAACCACATGGACAGCTAGTACTAGTAGGACAGACTTCGACTTAACAAATCAACTGATGATATCGCAATGAAAATAAAATCCTCATAATATAATAATCACTTTGCTGGTTGATCTGCACGGAAACACTTTAATCGATTCAATTCTGGGGGTTTTCCCATCATTTTGGCCCGATCTATCCCAGCTTTGATCCATCCCTCACTAAATCCAAACATCAACCCAGTTTTAATCGCCTATTCAAATCCTTACTCTCAGCTCTTAAACTTAATCCCAAACCTTGACCCTTAAATTGGTAAATCAACTCAGGATATACAACTCAACGAACTGAATAAGAACGGAGAGATGAGGGTGACTGGGAAGTGAGCTCGCGTTTTTCGAGTCTCCAGCCACCAACGAACTGACGAATGTTGAAGCAGGCGGCCTGCAGCCGTAATCGAACTCGGGTCGCAGTATTGCTTATGCAATAATCAGCGCTCAGTTCTGCTCGGCCATGCTGCTGACCTAATAAACTAATAAACTGTTAAAAAGGAAGCAAAAAATAGGCTACTGGTACGTGAATGAATAGCCTACTGAAGATTCTAGGCCTACTTTCCGTAACTTGAAACTTTTCAGTGAACTAGGTGGTTACTTCTTTTCCTTAGTTTTTTTTAACTTAGAAAGTTAGAACAACCAGAATTTTTAACATTAAGACAATACCACTTACCAGTAAGATATGGTACGGTACCGGTACATGAAGGTAGGCCTACACTACTGGTAATGTTTTAAACCCACTTCAACAATACTTTTGCTTTCCTACCAGCACCAGTAACTCTATACCTGAAAGCCTCAGGCGTAGAACATAAATTTAAACTTTCTATAGCCTAAGCTAACACGAATGTCACTAATAACTACCAGTACGCTCTGTAATCTGATAACTAGGTTGAAAGTTTTAATGGACTACGCCGGGATTTTGCGCCAACTTCAACTAATCAGCAGGCCGGTTCCGGTTGTAGTTACGCCAGTTAGCAGTTGACCATTTTATTTCTTGCGTCACGCCGATAAAAGTGGAGAATAAAATTTTTCTAAACTATCTCTAAACTATTAGGCCTACCACAGTTCTCTAAACCATTAGGCCTACAGTGGTTTTGGCGGAAAGATCAAAACTTAGAGTTTCCAAAAACTTTTTTCGGGGGGACATCTTTTTGTATTTGTTGAATATCTTTGCAACAGCAGTCCCAAAAGTAAAACAAAAAATATCAAAAATTATAGTTCAATATTAGCTATTGTAAACCACTGGAATTGGCTGGATGATTCACCGCCTTTAATATCCTGGAGTTATGCCAGCAAAATATTGGTCAAAAACAATGTATTTTAGGTGAAGATATGAACTTAAATCTGGCTGATCTGGACAGTATTCATGATTCAAATTTTACGGAGATGATGTTTGACCACTTTTATTTTTTTATTATTAATAAGCCAACAAGTTTTAGCAAAAAAAGTGCAACTATTTTAGATCAAATTTGTACAAATATCCATTCACTGCCTATTAAATCGGGTTTAATTTTAGGCTACCTATTTATTTGAGTGTAAATATTATTCAGCCTAAATCTGAAAAGCTAAAGCAAATTCGATCTGACAATTTTGACAACATAGAAAAGTTTAATGAAGAATTGGATAATTTTGACACGGCCAAAGTTCTTAATGAGTCAAATCCAGACTTAGCTTATAACTTATTAATGGATAATTACATAGGTGGGCACAAGTCCGTTAATCCGTTAATAACGAAGCTAACTTTTTCATTAACTCGTTAATCCCTTAAAAAGTTTTTTCATGTAAACGGACTAAATTAACTTTCGTTAAGTTCTGTTAACGGACTAAATTAACTTCCGTTATTTTCTTTTAACCAACGGTAACACTTGTTGCGTATTAGCACGAGTTTTACAGATGAAACCGAAGAAAGGAGCTCTTTTTTGTTTCAAGTAATAAGCTGCAGCCTCATTAGGTCTATTAATTATCGCTGTTCACAATTTCCAAAAATTTCCCAATCGCAACTTTGTTAGTGCATTTGAACTTCTTTTTATAGTGAAACTAGATTAGACTGTAAAATGTGACTTCCAAAACACAAAAAGACCACCATAGCAATGAATATTTCCGTACAATTAGCTCAACAGCGTCAAATACGTGTTCTAGAAGCGAATGAATAGAAAGAAGTGTAAATTACACGCAAAATATTAACGAATTAGTTGACTTTATTAACTTCCGTTAATTAAAGCTGAAAATAACGGATTAACGTTAACGGAGATGTGAAGTTTGTTAACGGTGTGGTGCCCCACATCCTCCTGTTCTTTCTTTTTTTTTTTTCAATGCTCTTTTCCCTCCGTCTTCGCTCTCTTTCTCACTCCGCTCTCTAGACTGTCGATTTTTTCCCTTTTTTGCGCTAGTATATAACGCGAGTTCTATCGCACGTGGTTCTCTTTTTCGTTTCGCATGCGGTCGTAAGCATTAAAAAAAATATGGTTCATGGACATGTGTATTTGATTTTTTTGTGGTGGATGGAAAAGCCTGATTCCCCACAACGGACTGGTGGTTAACGAAGCTAACGTTTGGCATTAACTTGCCCACCTATAATTATAATCAGATTTTCAACGAAAACTTTACGCTAATTACAAACAAAGCTAGAAAAGTAAATAACCCTTGGTTTGATTAGAAACTATTGAAGCTTATGAGTCAAAAAGATAAACTATGTAAAAACTTAATGGCTAAAAAATCTAAAAAAATTTCTATGGCTAAAAAAAGCTAAAAAATCTCGATAAACATGGCTAGAAATGTTTACTATCAAACTTTAAAAATAAAAAAAGTAAATTACTATGCAGCAGTTTTTAGAAAGTATAAAAAGGATCTTAAGGAAACTTGGAAAAATATTAATAGCATTTTGGGCAAATCCAAACTTTAAACTTGTTCATTACTTCTAATTAACAATCATATCAGCACTGACCCACTTGCAATTGCTATTTGCTAATCACTTCAATAATCATTTTGTATGTGCTGCCAGCTAACTGACTGAAAATCTCCCAACTAATGTTACTCAATGCAAAGATTATTTACCAGCACCATTTCTGAATTCTATGTACTTGAATCCTACAAATCTTTTGGAAGTAAAAAAGTTAATAATTGAGTTAAAATCCAAGAACAGTTGTGGCATTCATGAAATTCTATCTATTGTGGTTAAAAGTACACCTGACAATGTGATCTATGCCCTGACTCATATTTTCAATAGATCTTTTGCTGAAGGTAAGTTTGTTACAGCATTTAAGAAATCAAAAGTTATTCCTGTTTTTAAAAAAGGATGTCATATTGATGTGGCCAATTACACACCTATTAGTTTTTTACCAGTTTTGTCTAAAAATTTGGAAAAACTAATGTATGTCCGAGTGATTTCTTTTTTAAACCAACAAAATATTCTTTAATAATTTCCAATTCGGCTTCAGAAAAAATCACTCTACAAGTCATGCCTGTTCTCTAATGATTGAGGAAATTGTTCATGATTTTGAAGATAAACGCTATGTACTCGGGGTATTTTTGGATCTATCAAAAGCATTTGACACTTTAGATCATCAGATTTTATTGGATAAATTACATCATTATGGTATAAGAGGTTTGGTGCACACCTGGTTCCGTAATTATCTTACAGAAAGAACACAGCAGGTTAAAATTGACTATCAGCTTTCTGCCAGCGAAAGCATTGATTTTGGTGTTCCTCAAGGCTCTATTCTCGGTCTGTTATTATTTTTAATATACGTTAATAATGTTTCAAATGCTTTATCCGTAAGCAAATCTTAAACGTTTACCGATGATACTAATATTTTTTTGAATTAATATTGCTATAAAACACTTTATAACAATGCAAATAACGAACTAGAAAAAATTGATTACGAGCTGATTGCTAATAGGATATTTTGAATAACAAAAAAACTAAACATATGATATTTCGAACTCCAAATAGTAAATGTACCTTTTCTAATTTAAAACTTATCCTGCTAAACAATTACGTAGAAAAAGTGACTACAATAAGATTTCTTGGGTTAAATGTGCACGAGCATCTCAGTTAGAAACCCCATATGGATTATTTGTTGCGCAAACTTCGTACTAGCTATGGATTCTGCAATAAGCATCTGCTTTTCTAAAATTTTCTTTTCTAAAAAAAGCAAATTTAAAAAGCATCTGCTTTTCTAAATTCTAAAATATTGAAAATATTATATAATTCAATGATACAGTCGCATCTTTCTTATTGCATTTGCACATGGTGCAACGGGAATAAAACTGCATTGCTGAGATTACAGCGCTCTGCTAATAAATGTATTAAAAGGATCTATAACATAAATCATCGTGCACCTGTAGATGATGTAATGAAATCTAATGAGCACCTTACAATCGAACAATTAGCCAACTTAGAAATAGCCTGCTTTATGCACAAATATGAAAATGGAAATTTACCTTGTGCGTTTTGCAATTTTTTTGACCAAAACTTCACAAATATTGTAAAAAATATAGCCTCACTTTGTTAAACAAGAAGCCATTCTAAGTATTTTCCAAGTCATTGCAGAATCAATATCACAAAACAATACATAAAATATAAAGGCCCATAAATCTGGATCAGGGCTTCCTCAGACATAAAAGAATAAAAAATTACGAAAAGTTTCGAAACAATTTGATATCAAGTCAATTAAAACGAAACTGTTGTGGTTAATGTTTACATAAATTTTGTGCGAAAGCTTTTGCTGCTGTGTAATATTATTATTTTATTACGTTTCATTATTATTATTATTTTTTTGGGGGGGTTTTCTCTTCACCCAATACCTTGATCTGCATTTTTCATCCAGCATCCCTATCTGCATTCTGCACAACTGCGCTTTAAAGTTATTATCCAAACGTTTAAACTTTATAGTCATGACATTGCAATCTACTAAATCTTACAAATCAATTTCAACTCAACAAATTTCAGAACGCTGTGGTTTTATACTCGAAAGTTGAATCAACTTAAAACTAATCAGACACATTGCGTTTTAATTTTTAACGTATATATTTCTTTTTACCTTCTTTTATCAACAACATCATGAAGACGTATTTAGCTTATGAACTGAGAAACTGACAGGCATCTAAATCTTTGAGAGTTGCAATTATGCATTAGCTTGGATTTTTTATTTTCATTATCTTGAAGTAAAAGCGACCCTAAATTTTTATTTTTGAAGGTGCAGTGACCATGCCTTTTACGCATTATTATTGCGTATACATATTCTTGTTTTCTTGCGTGTATAACGTACATCGTTTTGTAGCTGTATCCGTTTTCTGGTGAATTGTGATTTGAAACTGTTTCTTTTTATGTTCTAAGAATTGCCAAAAATAAATGAATACTACTACTACTACTAGTTGCATCGTCATAATTGCGTGTGGTTGCTTTATCGTGGTTGCCTTTTTTCTTTTTGCTTAGCGTCAGTTTAACTGTTTACAATTCCGGTGATGTATCGTACTTCGTATTGCGAAAACCTTTTCGGTAATCACAATATAAATTTGACGTTTTTTTTTTTAATTTTTGTGGAAATAAGGACAAGCGTCCTGTGGTGTCGTTAGTGAACACTCCGACTAGAGAAACAAACGTTTCTTTCTGGTGAGGCTAGGATGAATAGGAGTAACCTCACCTTTACAACGCTTTACGATGATTATCTCTGCTTAGTGGCTCGAACAAGCAGGAAATTTGCGTGGCAAGAAATCAGGCGTCAATCGGAAAGCTTGGAACGACCAACTCCTCAGCGGGTAAGGACGAATCGTTCAAAATAACAGCATTATCGTCACTTCTTCGTAAATGAAGTATAAATATGTCATCAATCAATTACGATGAGTGAAGTTTGGTTTAAACCGATTCAAAAAAGTGCTCGACAGCGTAGGCCAGAGCGTATTACAAAGAGAAAAGTAGCGTTAGACAGACACCCCTGATGATCCCGATTACGGATGAGACAGACTGCAATGCTTTAAATTTTTGAAGTGTATTGTGTTAGTGTTATAATATAATCAATCAATTACAGTAATCACATCAATATTGTTCAATGAAAGTTCTTTGCTAAAATTCATAAGAAATTTTTGTTCGAAACTTGTAAGGAGAATCAATGGTGCGTTTTCTCGGTTGAAAGCAGTGTTTGTTGTGCATTAACACCCACAGCCATAGATGCGACCTGCAGGGTTTAAATAAACGAAAATTCGTTTCTTCTTAGCACTGTGACAGTCATGTCCAAGGTTGTGAATTTAAAAAAGGAATTTCTGAAATATTCACGTTATTTCACGAGTTTGGTTAGGGGCGAATGATAGTAAAAGACAAACCTACAAACCACTAAATTAAAAAAAAATCGGCCAAAAATAACAATTAAATTTAAGGGAGTGACTAATGACCATTTCACTAAAAAATTTTAAGTTAAACAGATGTAAAGTAAAACCTGCAATACGTATCAGCCTATTTTTTGTTTACATAAATCTTAACGAAATCGAGTTTTTGTAAATAAAGTCTATTTTTGCGAAAATTGCTCAAATCTTCCGAACGCTGGGATCCGCCGCAGAGGATCAAAAAATATGGTCAGTTTGCAGCCACGTATCGTGATTACAATCTGATTGTAAGTTATTCTAATTTTTGCGTTATTTATTCGTCTCATAAACGGTGTCTGTTTGTCAATAGAGCTAGCATTTTTTCTGATTCAACTTTTATTCTTCCTTTACCTTAGTCCGTACGACGTAGTACCAGTTCACTGCACCAACACCAGAACTAAAAAGCTCAATCTGTTTCAATCAAAAGTCTTTATTAACCAATTTGAAACAACATCCAGTTTGTCGAAACGCAATCGATAAATTTCACGGGTTTAAATGCTTCTAAACGAATTTCTCGAGTAGTTATGCTTCGGTCGACGCTGCCTCTGCAGCATTTCCAATAGTCAGCGATTATTGGCAATGTCCGAAAGAACAGAATTTCCAAACACAAATGTCACTGCTCCAATCACTCCAAGATACTGCAGCGTCGTAAACATATTCCACGTGGTCCAGAACATGTAGTACAAAACGAAGATTCCTGCAAATTAAGAAGATACGAACACTGCAAGTTTTTAATAATCTCAGTTCAAACTTCTTGTTTGATACAGTCGAGTCCCCAGTTTTCGCTGAATTAAGTTTTTAAGTGCACAAGGGTATCCTCAACTTTAATAAGACAAAAGTCAAAAAGATGAACCATTTCACGAGTTACATCCAGTTCCAAAATTGTAGGGGGGAACGCTCCCCTCCATGAGAACTAGCGCCCCATCACAAAAAAAGCGTTCCGGTCGTATTTCGTTTTCTTTAACTGGATTTTACCCCTTGTTTGGACGAAAAATGGCTGAATCAGACGTGCAAAGCTTTTTTATTTTGGTCATCACCTATTATTATACAAGCATGAATTTTTTTTCGCCTTGAAACGTTTTCATTCCAGGATGCGCCCGGGTAAGGCTGCAGAAGCGTTCCCCCATCAAATATTTTACAGTTTAAGTGCTACATACCTCATATGTCCGGCATGATAACCCATTTACAAAAATATCAGCCTAGTACAGCTGATGTTTCAAGGAACGTAATCCCTCAGCAGCTAGGCTAGCTAGTAAGGCTTATCATTGTACCTAGTTACACACCTTCAAATAATTGTTGTGCCACATTCGAGCAGCTTGCAACGATCAAAAATAAGATGACACTCACGAAGGTCTTCCATCCAAAATAATTAACTAGCAGGCGATAAATTAGTGATTTAATTTAACCGAAATGTAATACGTGGGAAGAGCCCGCGTGAGGATGCGCTCGAATGCTCAAGATTTTACGTTTAGTATATTATTCGTATTTAATAAACTTCCTTCAATTCCCAGTTTAATTTGGCTAATGGCTTTAGTTCCAAAACTCTCATTGTTTTTGGAAGGATGGGACCAAACCCTAGTTGTTCCGTAACTAATTTTGAGTCGCTACTCACCACTGGCGTCGATTTCGGGTAGGCGAGGGGGCGGCGCCCCCTCGGATATGATACTAAAGAGGGCAAAATATGTCTCGCCCCCTCGGTTTTTTGGCAAGTGATACCCACTTGGCAACAAGAAATCCAAAATTCCGGACTGAGACAGAACTAGAATAAGGCGAAGACCTTTTTGTTTTGGTCTTCACCTGAATTTGGGGTCGAACTTCCGAAATTCCGGATTGAAATAGAACCAGTTTGGTCTGCATCTGAATTTGGAGGCAAAATTCTAAAATTTCGGAGTGAAATGAAATAGAATTATTTAGTTTAAACAAACTTCGCAAAAACATTTCGCCCCCTCAGAATTTGCTTAAGGCCAGAATCACACGATCCAGTTTTTTTGCACAATTTTCTTGCATCAATCGTATGAAAGGTTGCCCAAGTTTATGACTAGCTATTGCGGCACCTGTCGGCAATTTTACTGCACAGCCGTGTGAGAATGAAAATCAGTGTCTAGAAAGTCGTGCTGAATTCTTGTGGGGAAATAGAACAGAGCTCTATTTAGCCAGCAAATTTTCTAAAATACGACGTTCTCTACGAAATAAACTAAGCTTTTAGCCGTGACTTTGAAAATATTGAGCCGCAAAATATACAAAAAATACAGCAGAAGTCAGCACAAAAAACGAATGCATCACAATTATCGAGCAAAAATGTAAGCAATTTTACCGCCTTTGATTTAATCGTCAATGAAGTATTATAACTAAGACCCGCAAAAGTCAACAAAGTCAAAATATTTTCAGGGCTTTATTAAATCATCAAAGGTATACCAACAATGGTTTCGGGTGCTCTGGAGCCAGTTTATGTAGCTTTTATCGGTCAAAATAAAGTCAAAATTTTGGATTAGGTCAAAATCTGTCAAAATTGTATGTGATCAAAAAGTCTTTCTCAAAAGCAAACAAAGGTTTTTTTTCTTCATTTTTCTGGATAATTGAGAACCAATGAAACGTTATGAGCAATTTTATACATGTTTGAATGAAGTTTTGCTATTCAAACTTCTGCAAATAATTGCAATAAGCATTCAATATGTGATCTGGTTTTAATCGAGATGTTGAAAATTTCCTTCTGATCGGAAAAAAGTTTCCGGCCCAGCTTTCGCTAGAGCCGAATTTGTGATGATTTAAAAATTTTTTAGTTAAAATTTGATTTGTCCGCTGGCAAAAGAGCCTGTTGCATTTTTAAGCAGTTAAATCTCAGCAGATAATTTTCAGCTATTTCTGATTTTGTAAGTAACCAAACAAAAACGCTCTTATTCTTATTAGAAAATAATTAAGTTTCAAGTTACCCAGACATCTAATTATTGAGCTCTTTGAAACCGCAAGTAACCGAACGAAGATACCTGGTATAATGTTACTTGATCAATCACGCAATGTTATGCAAATTTATTGGTGATAGATAACACAGCATAAAAAAGCTACGCTGTACGCTAAAGAGCTCCACACAAGCAAAGATATTTTGACATTTTCCATTTATCTATTTCATTCCATTGCAGGTCGAAAAAAAATTCACGCAAGTTGTGGCAGAACTCAAATCGCTATATTAGCGTGAGCCACATTTTGGCGACTTCTTAGGAAAAATAAGCTCGAGTCAAATTCTGATCGGATTTTTGTGGCTGATTTCAAAAATGACGTCATTTTTCAATTATGACATCATCTTGAAGTGCCACCTAGCGGATTTTATGCAAATTTTGACCTATCTCGAAAACGACAAGAGCTAGAGCAATGAGACTTGCATGAAAATGACCAGAAGGGTCGATTTCTTATCTCGACTCCTTACACTGTTAAGCTCTAATAGCAACAGAAAGCGAGTTATCTTGAAAAAACAAACTTTTTCAAAAAATTTCGGTTTTTGCTGTTTGCCTACTTTTTCCTTACAAAGCAGTTTTAAACCTTGTCAAAGCAGTTTTAAACCTTGTGTGTAGTTACAACAGATGAAGAAACCGTACTGCACGATTATCGACAGTGGTAGTGGTTCATCAGTTAATGATCTCTGCGCCCAATACGACGTCATTTTATTATGACATCATAATTTTTTTACGATTTTTGCAATTTCTTAACCGTTTTTCTGCTACAAAGCAGTTTCAAACCTTGTATCGCATTAATAATTAAACAAACAAGTGATGCATTAAACATTGACAATAATAAGTTGGTCTTTTGTATTAGCTCTAACAATTTTAGAACTCATTGATCGGTTGCAAACAACAACACCAAATCAAAAACATCAAAATCAAAACTTTCAAACGAAATCCAAGCAATCAAATCTTATTATGCGACATTGTGCAAAGTAGCAAGAATACGAGAGTCAGTTTTGTCGAAATTCTGTAAGTCATCTCGAACCATGCCGTTAACAATCAGTTTTAATCTGCTAATGAACCGTTCGGTGCTTCGATTGTTGTTATCGATGCTTTTCCAAAACATTGGGGACGAAAAGCATGCAATACATGGAGAAAATTTACTCTCCTCAATGAAAAAATCTCGTAACTGTTTGCGTTTCAAAAGCGCTTGCTGGATGTCAACATTTTTAGGAAACGCCTTTTGTTTCACGGCATCAACCGTAGAAGGTGGCACCTCAGCATGCACACTTGAAGCAATATTTTTAGAGCTCAACTATTGCGATGCATGCTAAACGAAATGCTTCCAAATCGCCTCGAAAACTGGCAAATCAACTTCCTTGGATGCACGTAGTAAATCTCTTGTAAACAGCACAACTGAAGGACCTTCAGCAGCCGATGATTTAAGATCAATGGCTAAAAACGCAGGCAAATAAACACATACAATGAGCGAAACCATACGTTGAAGTCTAGAAATTTGCGCGGGCTCGACGCAATATCCAAAAATAAACATTCGCAGATATCCACTAGTGGTTGTCAAGCATCGGGCATGACTTATGGTTTCTTGGCGATAGAAAAGCAAAGGTTTCAAATTTTCTGGGACATCCACCAGTAAATAGGCAACTAGAGCTAGCAAACACATGTGGTCACAGCGAAATGAAAGTTTCATTTCGTTTTTGTGATCAGAAAACCATAAGATTTTTGTTTTCAAGTGATTAGAAGCAATAGATGTCACAGAAATCTCGCACTCTTGACGTGTTTTTATGTCTTCGGGTCTGGGTTGTGGTATTTTTTTGATTTTATTAATCAAAGCACCATCTTCGTATACAATAGTACCTTTGGCTTTGCCTTCTAAAAAGTTTTTAGCGTATGTAAAATAGATTTCGTTGGAATGAAATAGGCATGCGAGGGAGTGAATTTGGTATCCAATGTTGGACTTAAGTACTCTTCTAATCTTTTATTCACACCCGATTTTTTACCTGTGTTTACAGCAGTTGTATCAGCCATACTTGAGTATACTCGGGAAAGTAAAGGCTTGTCAATAGTTGCAATTATGGAATTGAACACTGCAGCTGAAGTAACGGACGTTTCTTTTTGAAATGACTTAACTTGCAACGGTGTTGACACTTTTTCTTAATCAAAACATTGACCGATAAACACGTATCTGTCAAATGCCATCAATATTATTTTCATCATAGCATAACTGCCATGCATCCACCGTAACATGTTTTAACTGAGCTGATTTTAGAGATTCTATTCTGCACTTCTCTCTCTTACGGTGAATCGACGATTTTGATGTTCCAAGATTTTCGAAATTTTCTGGAGTCAACTGATCAGCTTGCTGACAAAGAGACGCACAACGTCGATCTATCTGCCAGCACACATTTGGTCTTCGTTACAATTTGTGCAACTTGGATCTTTGGCTTGTTTATCAAGCAACAAAATTCGTCATCTCCAACCAATTCTAATTCGACTTCCTCATTATGACCAGTAGTTGGTAGCTGTTCAGATGTGATTAAAACTTTTCTAGGTTTTCCCCTTCGCTTCTTCAACAGTTCCGGCTATTCATTCTTTCTCTTTTTAGCTGATTTTTTCTTGCTGCTTTCTAAGGGCAATATCTACCTTTGAGATTAGTATCATATTTCTACTTTCTCTCTGATCTCTCAAAAAGTCTATTTCTTCAGCTGGTATCCGATGCTCAAAGGGACAAGAGCAAGCGAATTTTCCATTCCAAAACTGCATGTTAGGGTTCGCACTGTTTTTGCATTTGCATGCAGATATGTCAAAGAGTTCAAACAGCCAAGTTTCTGTTAATGACTGCGACTGACTTTTAATTGCTCTTTCTTTGCTGCTCTTAATTTGTTAACAATATCAAACAACTTAGTCTCAATTCTGGATTTCGAAAGGATTAGTAAACTAGCTTTAATCCACAACTTTGCACCATCTGCAGCCACTTCATACTTCAAATCAGTAAACTCTGGAAATTTTTTTAAAAACTTTGCGTTTGTGTGCTGAATAACATTGCGTTTAAAGTAGTGCTGAAGTACTTCTTCGTTTGTAGGCAGTACATTTTCTTTGAACTCCGCTGCTTTTATGTACTTCTCGGATGATCTTGTCGCAGTCATTTCACTTAATCTGCTACTTTAATTACTAATAATAACTGTGGACTAATAATAATTATTCAACATCTAAAAAAATAAAAATCGTCTCACTTTATCGATTTGCTTCAAGCACCTACACTTGATGAATTCGCATCCTTTATAACTTAGGTTGCGCTTTCCTCAGATCAATGCCATGAGCATTTTTACAACTTGAATCAAAACCTGATACAATATTGCATCATCCTAAAAATCTCATTGTGATGTGAGATCTGCAAGCAATTC
Source organism: Trididemnum nubilum (assembly GCA_963965965.1). Classification (NCBI taxonomy): domain Eukaryota; kingdom Metazoa; phylum Chordata; class Ascidiacea; order Aplousobranchia; family Didemnidae; genus Trididemnum; species Trididemnum nubilum. The sequence goes on from OZ014490.1 coordinate 18,767,446, forward strand.
TGCATTGCATCTGTAAGCAACATTTTTGTGATGTCACAATCAATTATGACGTCATTTTACGCGCTGAGATCATTAACTGATGAACCACTACCACTGTCGATAATAGTGCAGTACGGTTTCTTCATCTATTGTAACTACACACAAGGTTTAAAACTGCTTTGACAAGGTTTAAAACTGCTTTGTAAGGAAAAAGTAGGCAAACAGCAAAAACCGAAATTTTTTGAAAAAGTTTATGTTTTTTCAAGATAACTCGCTTTCTGTTGCTATTAGAGCTTAACAGTGTAAGGAGTCGAGATAAGAAATCGACCCTTCTGGTCATTTTCATGCAAGTCTCATTGCTCTAGCTCTTGTCGTTTTCGAGATAGGTCAAAATTTGCATAAAATCCGCTAGGTGGCACTTCAAGATGATGTCATAATTGAAAAATGACGCCATTTTTGAAATCAGAGACGAAAATCCGATCAGAATTTGACTCGAGCTTATTTTTCCTGAGAAGTCGCCAAAATGTGGGACACCCTACGCTATATACTACAACAGCTGCAGCTTTTCGCTTTTGTGAACGTGCTTCTACCATTTTGGCAAATGAGAAACAATAATGAATCAACAAAGCGCATAATATTACTATGGCTGTGGCAAATTTCAAAGAAAATCCTTACTACTGCTTAAATGTGCTTTTACAGCAAAAAAACAACGTGAGATAGCTTCGGCAATTTGTTTGCGTCTGGCAAGAAGCTGAGCAAGAAAATTGCGTTTAGATGTGATAGCTCAGAAAACATTGATGCAAGAAAATTGTGCAAAAAACTTGATCGTGTGATTCCGGCCTAATCCTTAAAAAATCGAGGCCTATGCTACTCAGTAACCCAGAGTTGTTACCTCGGCCTACAAGTTGAGGTCCAAGCCCAAAAAGTGATTTGAAGCCAAATCTAGGCCCAAAAAAGCCTGAAAGTTAAGCTAAGTTGGAAAAATGTGTAGGGTTATTGCTCATATGCGGTTAACATAAAACTTCTCATCGATGATCAATAGTGACGCAATCATAATGATAACTGTATTGATGCTCAAACGAAGTCGTCTTTTAGTGTTGCCAAGTTAGTTTAATTTCGCTTTTATAATACGAAAAAGGTATAACACAAGGCAAGTACGTATATCAAGCCCGACATTTTGTCAATCGTAAGCCCAAACCCAAAAAGCCCGGCCCGATTCACAACTCCGAAGTAATCACTTTAGCATTTCGGCATGTTTTGTGTGACTACTGACTAGTGGTAACAACGAATAGGTGGTGGACAGAAGAGTGCAATTAATTGTCAGGAATCATCCCATACTAGTATATGGATGGAAAACAATGAGTTTGTTTTCTTCGTTATTATGTAATAATAAACTGAACCTAAAGCACTTTTTTGCTTTAAATTTCAACTTTTTTGAATTAAATAGTGAGCTGTGAGGTTAATCATCATAAAACTAGTAAAAGTCTTTTGTTAGTGTACCTGCGAGACCGGCGTGAAAGATAATATTCTTCAGAGACAGTCTAAATCCTCCGAGGTTGGCTCCAATTCTCGTCCACTAAACATGTTTAATGATTACAACATAGCAAAATATTGAAGAGCATAATACGGCGCAATGTTACTGCACAAAACCTATTTTTGGTTAAAAAGAGAAAAACAGCGTTTTTACATTTTGCCTGTTAGTGCTTATTGCTGAGCCATATTAAAAAAGTGCCAAATTGCGAAAAGCACGAGACAAATACAGAATTTTAAATGTTGGCGATATTCTTCAGGTGACATTTTGGATTGGAGCGATTCTTTTGTGATTTGGCACTTTTTTTGACATCACTCAGCAATTAGCAGGCACTAGAAAGAGGATTCAGGCCTCAAAAGTGAACTTCTGGACATGTAAAAACGGTGCCTATGTACTGGTACTTACAAGAACGAACAACACCAAAAGCGGAATCAAACAAGCAACAGTAAAAGCTTGGGATAAGATCATTGGAGGGCGCTTCTCAGGCTTTCGGAAAATGTGATGAATCTCGGGCTTGGCAGCATACTGATCCTCGAAAGATGCTTTCGGCTTTTGAGTCTCTTCGCCGAGTTGCAGATCAACATCACCCTGAAGTAATTTAAAAAATACAGCATTAAGTGTTAAGTCTGGGAATCTTTAATTTTTCTTTTCTGATAAAAATTTAGATACATGGCAGCTGTGCATTATTTTAACCGACTTAAGGTGATCGTCAGATTCAGGAAGTTGTATTTGACAAGATAAGCACCAAAAAAAATAACTATATCCACCCCCTATGAAGTCATTTTTTGCAGGGATATGATTTTTATAAGAGACTGAGGCTGCTGTTGACCTACTGTCTTTTACTTCATCAATCAATTACGTAGTTCATATTAACTAATTTGCAAAACACGAAAAACTTACGAAGTTCCAGAATACAGGGTTCGAAATAGAAACATCGCCAACAATGAGATGCATCGAATATTTTCCGGATACCGAGTTAAACTGTTCGCGCCCTCCAACACCAAGATCAACCTCGAATTTAAAGCTGAGGTCCTTTTCAGGTTCAGCCACAAAAATGACTTCCTGGCCAGATTTCTCGTGCAAAAAGCGAACGAAAGCCTGTGCAAAACACGAACAAAAGCATGATTAGACTGAATAACAATTTAGCCTACTTATTTCGTTGTAACCATAGAAAAAAGGATGGTAGAAATATAGCTTTTTAATAACATGAAATTCAACACAACCAGCAGACCGCCAACAACATGATGCTTTAAATTTGTCTCGTGGTCGGTTGTTTATTAAGCCTGCTGCTTGTTTTTGATCACAAGATATTAAGAAGTAGGTTTCTGCCACTCTTTTTTTTGTTCAGTTTTGGATTATCTTTAGCGCTCGTTTTCATAAAATCATCTCAAATTAGAGAGATTGGTATCCCTTACCAATTTTTGGAAGTAAATTTGAACCAAAAGTCTACTATTTTTTAATGCAACCTGAAGCAGACTATTTTTTTCCTTCGTTTTGACAATGCGGAAAGAGGTTTAATCTATTGTGTTAGCAATTTAAAATCAATTGAAATTGAAAGCTACAAACGTATCAATAATTTTGAATCATAAAACATAAAATTAGCTCCAATACTAGAGATCGCCAAACGCTCCAAATTGTTCGGACGATACAGCACTTTCGTGTTCTCAACTGGCCCAAGGTCTATATCTTAATTTAGGCCATTGATGTACGAAAAATTGTTAGCTTCGCTTAGAAGCTGGGAGTCCTAATTACCCTTGCCACAATGAAGTCTAGAAAAGTTTTTGCCAGTAACTGAATTCATTACTCACTACCGTTACGTTGAACAAGAGAAAAGCTGCTAAAGCTACATAAATTTAAATATCAGTTTAGAGTTAGCATCATAGAGATTATAGGTTACCTGGTGAGGAGACAGAAGTGCCTTATCAGTTAAACTTTGCACTTGAAATTTCATAACAATCTTTTGTAGGTTGTCTGCTTTCAATCGAGCAGCTTTTTTCAGGAATTCCAATCTAACAACAACGAAAAAGTTAGATTCAATAACCAATACTGCTCGAGTGGATAGAGCGTCTGCTGCTAAAACGGTAGATTCGGATTCAATTCCCGGTCGGGTCAAACCAAAGACCATGAAAATTGGTATTCAAAACTTTCCTACTTGACATTCGGCAATTAAAAAGGACAATATGAAGCCGCCACCGTGTGTATCAAACAAATGGGCAGGTGGCAGCTTGACTCGAAGACCGAAAGGTTCCTTCGCCGTCTTCTAGCCAAGGCAACTTGGCGAATAAATTGTAATAACGATTCAATAAGCTCAACAAAGTTGATGCATTTGACAATTTTTACGATTTATTATCGCTCATCAAAACTTGAAATTGAACCGATTGTTGGCGAGCGTCTGCATATGAAACGGTAAATTCAGGTTCGATTCCCGATCGGGCCAAACCAATGACTGCAAAAATTCAAATTCACAGCTTCCCTGCATGACGTTGAGCGATGAAAGGGACAACGTGAAGCCTCGGCCGTGCTTGGTAGAAGTTGGCAGCTTAACTAAAATACCAAAAGGTCCCTTCACTATTTCCTGGCCAAGGTAACTCAAGTGGTGAATAAAAATGTAATCACAAATTTATTTTTTAGGAATTAAGTGAATTGAACATCGTGGTACTCAAAGCGTCGAAGACCCATTCTTTGTATACAAAGGACAAGCTGCATGGCTCGTAAATTATATTTGCAAATTGTGATAACAAAGCAGAGCTGTTAATATGATGTTTTGTTTTACATCCTTTTTAGATGAGTATAAAAGTCCCGGTGATAATAGCCCGTGCCTAAAAGGCGTAGTGTCAAATATGTAATCGTCTCTTAACTTCTTTTGGGCGGATGAGGACTTTTTGACGCGAGATTTTAGTTTCAACTTGGTTCATGGTCGTTTTGAGTTAGGGTTACGGTTATGGTTTCACGTCAAAACGTCTTAAGAGTTAGGTTTAGAATTAAGTTGCTTAAAATTTCTTGCGTCAAACCGACAATGTCAAAAGTCGCAAATCCTACTTAGAGCAATGCAACGAAAAACATGAACAATTTTAGTTCGATTCTCACTGGTGTAAAAACTTACTTTTTCAAAGCAGCACCAACTGACTCCCTCTCAGCAGTTCCCAATTCAACATTAACCAGGGAGATCTTGGTGGTGACTTTAACCTTGAACTGCAAATCGCTCACTCCAGCCAGTTTGATGCCGGGAGATGTGACACTATAAGTAAAACACATTTTGTGCAATCACAGTAAAACTTTCAAACAATTGTTTTGAAACCGATTATTTCAACTACGAATCTGTTGAAAACTTACATCAGAGAGACGTCATAAAAACCGCTCTTGAGCTTGTCGTTCCAGAGCGGCATGCTGTAAGACTTGACACCATCGAATGCCAAAGGTGAGTTGGATAGAATTACTTCGTCATCGCTCGATCGAGTAACTGACTCAGCTTTCACACTTAATTTTGTCAACGGTTGGCTGAACAGGTTGGAAATGGACACCTGGAAATAGATTTTTTTTCTAAACACAGTTTAAAATCCGCACAGTTTTAAGGCCCAGTCTCAGAGGGTCTGGGGCTTATTTGCACGAGTAATTCAATAACCAGAACAACGCAATCTTACCGCAGATTTCTGTATGCTTGTACAAGTAGGAAAAAAACATTGAAAACTCAGCAGTTTACAATATTTCTAATGCAGTAATTGATCATTTAAAAACCTGCAAAAGAAGTAGGTTGTTGTTTAGTTTATTATGCTTATCAGTTCACCTGCAAAAACAACTAATATCTGTCTGACCAACGACTCTCTGGAAAGTCTTTTAAAACTGCTTGACTCGAAGACCGTAAAGCCATTTCGCAGCACCATGCATGCTACAGTACGTTAACATAGGTCTTAGGTGTTGTAAGCTGTACTGTCTTAGATGTTACCTTTACAAAATCAATCCGAATCTGAAACTTCAAAGATACCACAGAAAAAAAAAAACCTTGGTCGATTCCACAGTAACCAATTAGCCATGGTAAACATCAAATTGCATAATAATCTTTTTTTTTTCGCCAATGACGGAGTCAGGCAAGAATTCTATTTATTGCACATATGTCTTTGGTCTCAGTCTCGACAATGTGGGCTACAAGACCATAAATTGAGGTCCAGTTGGTCACTAAACGTTAAAACTAACAGGCTGTTATAACGCAGCGTATCTCAGCAGCAAAGTGTCAGGGTTGTGATCAAAACTTTGCTCGATGCCAGTTCACTTCCCAGACTGGCAACATGTCGTTACTCGTTGTGTCCTTGAAAAAAAACACTTAATGACTAATTCCCAAGCAGGCTACTAGTCACGGTAGCCAACTGGCCCAGCCCGACGAAGAGACTTATAAATAGGACCCAAAATGTAATCGTAATTACAAATAATTATATTTTATTCACCAAGTTGCCTTGGCCAGGAGACAGCGAAGGGACCTTTCGGTCTTAGAGTCAAGCTGCCATCTGTCCACCACACACAGTAGGCTTCACACTGTCCCGTTAATAGCTGGACGTCAAACAGGGAAGCTGTGAATATTAATTTTCATAGTTTTTGGTTTGACTCGACCGGGAATCGAACCCGAGTCCATTTCAATAGGAGACGCTCTATCCACTCGACCACTGATTAGTTATGGCGTCAATGTGATAGAGCAACAACGAGCCTGGTTCATACACACAGTAATATAAAAAAAAACTGACCGCTATTTTAGGAGTTTCTTGTGAGATGGAACTACCAGACGTTATTTCAGCTTTGGCCAAACTAAATTGAGCTGAGCCAACAATCGCTCCTAATCCATGCAACACGAAGAAGGCATCTTTGGTGCTCGCAACAGCAGTTTTGCTTCTCAACAAAAAGTTTGCAAACAAAGTGATTTGCTCCTGAAGAAAAACAGAGATTAATACAGTAGTAAGCTTATGAAATATCAGCTAATTATTATTAATACCGATTACTAGAGCTTTATCGTTTAGTCACTTAAACAAAAACTGGCAGAATACTTTGTACAAATGAGAACACATTAGAGAGTGATGAATATAAAGCAAAGAGCCAACAATAGTGAATACACTTTTTGTTGTCATCAAATGACGTTTCAAGAATTTACTTATCCCATGGTCAAAGCTGATCTAAGTTAAACCATTTTGCATCCACACAGACAAGCCATTCATATTTCACGATTTCATGCTCAATCAATTCCAAGCATTTTTTTCATGACAAAATCATCAAAGAACCAGTATCATCTCAAAAAAACAAAAGCTTAAATTGCCTACATGATACATTTCCTTAAGCACTCATGTTAGATAAATATCTTCAGTTTAGAGCATCACAAACGCAAATGAGCAGCACATTTATTATGCATCTCATTACAATCGAACCTTGTGCCAACCTAGTACTGTATTTAGCATAATGGAATCTAACACAGTCACACTTGACAGTATCCAGAGGTTGTAGACTTGGCAATGGTAACATCAAGCAGGGCAGTTTTTCATTGATGTAGAACAAACAACAAGAAAAAAATACAGTATAATATTTAAAACACCCTGATGATTCTGAAATCGGATGTAGCAGCCAGTGGGGTTTTACTTCAAATCTTTAAGTTTCACGTCATGGCGTGTACTGTATTATTATAGATCTGGTACCTAGTATCAAGCACCTTTTTTGAACTGTAGCTGAAAGAAAACCCCACTCATTTTTTAGAGCATATCTAAAAACTTGCAAGATGATTTACTGGCTAAATGAAAAAAAGATTGCAATCCCTAGATGCTTTTCACAGTATAATATATGCAGCTATAGCTCAGTTGGCAGAACGTGGATTAGTGATCAAAAGGTTGCTGATTCTTACTTCAATTCCTGCACTGTCTCCTCGGAAAAAAAGCACTTTACGCTTATATACCATTGGGGTCAAGCAGTCTATCTGTTGTGGTTACCCAGCCAGGTAAAAGGCTTGCAGGTGCTCAGCGCTGGTGTAGTTAGACAGGTGCAAACTGCCTGATTCAAACACACGAAGTATAATAAATGTGAATTTACACTTACAGATGATATAATAGGCGGTTGTTTCAAGGTTTTGCTAACTTCAAAAACAATATTTAAAAACGTTGAAGTAAGGGAAACATCGTTGTCAAAATGCAAGTATCGACCATCTACTTCATCAGCTTGGGCCGCCATATCCTGAAAAATTACAAATGCTTAAAGCACAGGTCACGAGACATTACCGTCACAACTTTTAGCTTAGAAGTATTGGTAGCGACACAAACAATTTAGTTGAAAGGAAACAACCCACATCCAGCATTCTCATTTTTGTCGAAGACCAAGCAAGATCTTGATTGTAGTTTTATTATGTAGAGGCAAAGCAACAATTATAAGTGGAGATCAATAGCAAAAAAAATTGAAAAAGTATAATTTAATACTCATGCACATTGCACAACTTATTTTTATGAAAGTAACATTGTAGATTCAAATGAAAATACTATAAATGGCAATCTAATTTACTAACCTGACAACACAATGTGGTTGGTGTTAATCAACTATTAGCAGCAAACATGCCCATTAGCTTATACACAAACCATACCTCTACATCAGCAGACTTCAAAATATCTGCTAGGCTTTTGGTATCCAATTTTGTACCAGCAAGTACGGCAAAAGCAGAACTCCAAATTGTGTTGTCTTCTTTCAAAGCGTTTGTTAATAGAGCAGCAACAGCAGCATTATCAACTGCAAAACATTTCAGCGAAAACGTAAATATCAATCAAGTGCTTTAAATGCAATTATACTGTACACCAGTTAAGTGTAATTTTATTCATTGATACAAACCAAGCATTCTGCGTTTGTATAACCACACCAACGCTAATGCATAATTATTGCACCTTTATTTACAAAACTACCTTTGCCAAGAAGCCAAACAAACTTTCCAATTTTTAGGTTAAGCTGCCACGGGATCACGTCTTTTCAGCGCAACCATTTCGGCGCAGACCTTTTCGGCACCACCTATTTTGTTGCCAATCCTTTTTGGCACAGATCGTTTTGTCGCCAATTTGGTGCTCTTTGACAGTTCAGTTATTTAGGGTTAGGGCAGGGGTCGAAATTAACTTTTTTACCAACTTGCCCGTTGGGCAAGTGATATCAAATGTCTACTTGCCCGAGGAAATTTCAACTTGCCCGAAAATAGGTGCAATAAGTTTTGAGGCTGTTTACCTTCAAAAAAATTTGTAAAATGTACTTCTTGGTAAAACCACTGAATTTGCATAGTATGTGTGTCTTATTTGAGAATTAAGTTTTTGTGCGCGATTGTTATGGTAAGGTTATGTAATAAAAACCTTTTTCCAAATGCATTATGCAAAAATTATTTTTTTGATTGTAATGCATTTTCAATCGCAAATATTTTGGAAACTACAGCTAGAAAGCTGAAATTTTTTGCAAACGTTATAGGAGCTAAAAGATTTTCAAAATAATCATAACAAAAAAATTGCAAAGTTCTAGACGTTCTTTTAAGCAGCGCACGGTATAGTTGTACTTGTGGTATTTGAAACAGCAGTTGACGCGGCAAGCGTGGAAAAACTTTTCTCGAAAAAAAAAACGTAGCTCTTTGTGCCAAAAACTTGTAAATCGTGTCTGAGTAGCGAAAAAATAGCTTACCATTAAGAAGTGTTAATTGCAATTAATTTTGAGCGCACGATTAAACAAAGTGTTCGTTGTTGTGGTTGCAAATTGCTGAAATAAACCAAACAACGTCTTTCTCTACTTGCATCCAGTGTATTGCAACAAAAGCGGACCTAAATTGCATTTCCAAATAATCTTGTTTGATGTTGCTTGATATGCTGTATTTTGTTAGCTTGCCCGTGGGGCAAGTTAAGCCAAACAATAACTTGCCCAAGGCGATTTCAGCTTGCCTCGAGCAAGCATTAATTTCGAACCCTGGGTTAGGGTCAGGGTTTGGGTTAGTCAAAAAGCACCGAATTGGCGCTGAAAAGGTCCGTGCCGAAATGGTCGCACCAAAAAGTCGTGGACCCAGCTGCTACCTGACCACCTATCTGCCACTCGTAGTGGAAGCTTGACAGTGTTCCATTTTATTGCTGAAAGTCAAGCAAGGAAGTTATGAATACCAATTTTAGAGTCTTGACTTGACCCAACCATGAATCGAACTAGAGTCTACTGTTTCAGTAACACTGATCTATCCCATGACCACTAATCGTAAAGTGTCTTTCCCTGGGACACAAAAAGATACTGCCAGTTTAATAATCAAATCAAGAGCTAGCAACCTTTCAATCACTAATGCGACGTTTCGAGCTATTCCCAATAATCACTAAAAATATAAGAAAAAGTTCTTCTATTTTTCGGACTTCAATCCAGCATAAAACCTCTTACCAAGTAGCAGGGCTAAGGATAGGTCAATATTGCTGCAGTGGTTATTATTTTTCAATCAATGGAAATTAGCCACATTTTGCCAATAAATGAAAAAAGTTAGTTAAGTAGTCTTACCTTGCTTTCCGGCGTGTTTCAAAAATGCAGTAGCTTTATAAATTGTCACTATATCCGAATTCTCGTTAATCTTACTCTTGGCAAAATCAATTGCCTCTTTGGAAAATTGATGCTAAAAAGCAGCAAGTTATATTAGGATATCTCAAAATTAGAATTTATAGGTCTAATTATTCCAAGTAAATCTTCTCTTTATCTACAGGCAAAGGATATATATACTGTACTTCTTATTGTTGTAAACTCAGTCAAAGTCATTTTACACATAAATGTCAACTACGATATACAAACATAAATATACCGGTATATGAGTAAAGCAATTATTGTACCAACCTTGCATCCTGAACCAAGAGCATCTTTGATTTGCGCAGCTTGGAAGAGTGACGAAATTGAACTGGTGTCACAAGTTGAAGCAAGTTTACAAGCAGCCTATAGCATAAAGCACAAAATAATACTTTGTAGCCAAGATGCTAACCTAAATTAATTCATGAAACATTTTAAGTCAAAATAAGAAAAGTTCAAATACTTGTTTATCATTTCTTTACATTTTACTATTATTTCTCCACAAACGATGAAGTTTGAATTGGTTTTGAAGTTGAAATTAGAATAAATGAAGTAAAAAAGAGATAAAATTTACACTGAAATTCAATTTATTTGCAGACAAAGCATTCACAGTTTTTCTTTTGCAGATCTAGTCTACGCAAAATTGCCATAGCATCTAATCTATTCTAAAACTCCATCAGCCACAAATCAAATAATAAAAATGAAGAATCTAGACAACTTCAGATCTGTAATGGTTTGCTACAGCAAACTCACGACAATTTACATTTTCAAAAAATTTGATCATTGAACATAAAAATAAAATGTGTAAATACACAAAACTGTGACAAATGAAAACATCAAGAGGATAATCTTAATTATACCAATGCAGCATAAAGGCGTTCTTACTTTAGTGTATCTGTAATGCTTTAGAGAGTCTAATGGAGCACAAAAAACGGCAATAATGGTACCAGTGCAGCATATACCGTAAAGAAGTTATTACTATGAGAAGAAGTTCTATTGGAGCACAAAAAATCGCAAATTTGCAATACCAAAGGCCTAATGCAACTTGTCAAGATCATAGGCGTAGTAGCGAAGAGAGGGCCTGAACCCCTTTCTTGAATTGCCACCAATGATAAAAATAATGACAACAAAGCTCACTGTTTTGTCGACGTCAGTTTCTTTTAGCATTTTTGCGCACAAAAGTATAATATTAATATTGACCACCAGGGGACCCGGGGCGCCTTCAATTCAAATTTTTGCCAACCAATTTAAATATATTACCCAAGAGAAATTCAGGGTTTTTGTCTTAAAAGTTGCAACCTCAGTCTCTTATCCAACCTTTTTGTGAATGTAATGCAATAACATGACTAGTAACCAACTATTGCATATATCAACTTTAAAAAACAATCCATCCCCACCTCGCCAGTTTTTATGCGACAAAATACCTCTGAAAAAAAAAATTAGCGAGAAGAAATGCTTAGTGAACAAATTATTGAGTTTAAATTGAGGGAGCCTGGACCCCTGGTCACTCATGCACTCCTAAAATTGTAACAAAATCTCCAACGCAAATCTTTGAGTAAATTATTATTTACTGCTAAAAATATTGCAGGAGACAATGTACTTTGCTTCCCTCCACTTGGGCAAAGTCACTTACAAAATTTAACCTAAAAATGCAAGATTTTTAATGTGGTTTGGACTTGATCTGTAAGTACAAACGAAGAGTGAACAATTTAATTTTTTCAATTTGCTTTTAAATCTTAAAAAATTAGTCATTTTGAATGGCTCTAAAAATGTGCAAAATTTGTTCCAAGTGGCATTAAAATAGATACTTTTTCTGAAAAAATTACAGAAAATTATCCAGCGACTGGGGGCTTTGCCCGAAGACCCCCATCTGTGTTACGTTTAAGTAACACTAGTTTGCTCACCATGTTTCCCAATTTACAATTTTTGGAAAACTTTTCAAATTTTTATTCAAGTCCTTTCCCTCTTTAACAAAATCCTGGTTACATGGCAATCCAGGCCTCTGCTTCTGATCCGCCATTTTGTGGTATCTTTATCCCATTAAAAATCCCTCCTTATAAAAATTTCAGATGACGTCATTGCTTTGAGGTTTGCCCCCACCACCAATCCTGGTTATGCCTATGGTCAAGATGCCTGCATGCCATTCACAGTTTGGAAACAAATGCACTAAATTCACTGTACTGAAGAAATACCAGTAACCAAACACAAACAGGAATACATAAAGGTTGAATATTAATCAAACACAAACAAGTCATAATCAAATCTTTCATTATACTCACTGTATTATGTCAAAGTGTGTAATGAGTTTACGGGGCCCCATCTTCGCATCATTATGCCTGCGAGCAAAACAGCTCCTTTTGAAGAAATGTAAAGGTTGCAAGCTGTTGGCAACATGGTGTTCGATTTGACAGGCTAGAGATTTGAACCTCAGACCTCTCACTCCAGAGACAAATGTGTTACTGCTTAACCAACTAGCCAGTCAACAGGAAAAAATAAAAATTGGAGATCCCAAAAATTTCCAGAATGCAAATATATATTTTATAATACTCTAAAGTTAATCAACAAACCTCTTTTTCAGCAGTTCCAATAGCACCACCTTGAGAATAATCTTTTAACCCATAAACACTGAAGGCAGCAGTTTCCAAATCTTTGTATGGTGCCTGCATAAAAATATAATTAACAGATATTTTTGTGATAAGGGGTATTCTACCTAAGTCAAACCAAGGTTGTTAAATAGTGTTCTAGGTTTTGTTTTGTGTCAATTTTTAGTCAATAACCATAAACAAATCTAGCTGAAACCTAAAACTGTACTCGCAATTCCAATGAAGTGCTTGACCATATGTCCATAAGCTATCATAACAAAACATAACTACACTGTAGAAGACAGTAACAAAAAATTTTATGCAAGCAATCTTGTGCATAGTTATTTGCGATACTTGTACCAACTGAAAAAAAACTAAAATTTTTTGGCTCAGCATTTTGGGTAATGTAATGTAATTACATATTATTAACCAAGTCGTCTTAGCCATCAGACAGCAATAGGACCTTTTAGTCTTTGAGTCAAGTTGCCACCTGCCCGCCTGTCTACCACACATGGTGGAGGCTTCAAACTGTTCCTCCAATTGCTGAACGTCAAGCAGGAAAGCTGTGAATACCCATTTTTATGGTCTTTGGTTTTGACTAGACTGTATATTATGGATATACCAGTATATTCAAATGTGACCTCTTTCATTTATTTAAAAAATCGTAAAGTTAGCATGTTATTACAAGCACAGTTTTAGTGGTCTAGGACTTTTAGGAGCGAGATGTTTAGGCACCGCCAGTTTTATACCAGGTTTTTTAGGCGCCACAGATGAAAAATTTTTTGTTCCAAAAATATGTTAAAATTTTTTTCAAAAATGGTTTCGTAAAAAAAAGGATTTTTTCCAAAAAAAAATTTCTGGTGCTTAAAAGTCACAGTACCTAATTGGTGGCGAGTTAAGTTACCACGCCTAAACGTCTGTGATTAAAAGACATTGTCTGCTGTTTTAGGGTTTTTATGCTTTGAAGCTGCTTAATTTTCTTAGTTATGGTGACTAAAATTATTGCATAATTTACAATCATTTCCTAAAAACTTACGTCAGTGACCAATCTGATAAACATTACGCAAAGTTTTTATAATTCTCCAAGCAAGATCTACTTAGGGTAACATGCAAACTTTTTAATGGCACTGGTTAGTTCAACAAACCACTATTTCAGATTTTCATCAGAATTAGCTTTCGCCAAATCTGGTATTTGCTGAATATGGTAAAACAGGGTTCCCACACAATTTTTACAACCATTTTCCATGACCTTTCAATAACTTTTTCCAGTGTTGGGCATTAACTCGTTAATAACAAAGTCAAGTATTTCATTATTAGTTAAAAACTAAAAAGCTTTTGCGAGTTAACATATTAGCTATAACTTTTGTTAAACTACTCTAATGCTTACGTTAATCATTGAAATTTCTAGGCCATACCATGCATCCTAATGCCATTATAATAATATTTGTTAGCAATCGAGTATAATGCCGTAATAATTTTACTCTGTCAAGTGATTAACATTATGCATAAAGTAGAGTTTGATCGCTCAGAATTCGTTTTCATAGAAATAAAAAAAATAAAAATAAAAAAAGGCTTCCACTGTGCCTATCATTATTGGAATAGTAAATACCACAGTAACAGAAATCAGAATGAGTAATTTTTATCTCGTATGGAAATGGAATCATTTTATTGGGCATCAACTGCAGGTTGACACTAAATTTAAAAATAAAAATTAACAAATTAACTTTTTAATTTTAACTTGCGTTACTTTAGTTTTTCAGTCAACTACTCAACTTTAACTGAGTTTAAAAATTGCTGGAAAATTCTTAGCAAATTAACTCTTAATGAAGTTAACGTTTCTCATTAACTTGTCCAACACTGACTTTTTCCATGACTTTTCCATTACATTAGTTAATCTTTTTTCAAGCATGTTTTAAAACAATTATTACACTTGCAAATTGGCTAAGTCTTGTAGAGACTTTGCAACACAGGCCTCCATAGAATAATCTTCGTTTTACTCTTCATTTTGGAAAATAAGCAACAAAATCAAATTTGCTTTAGTAATATTAAAAACGATTGCTAACTTTAAGCACAACGTGGGTCGTGGGTGTACAAAAAAACAGTACGTATGCTAATTTGGAGAGTCTTAGGCCATGCAAACATGATTCAGGAAACCAAAAATCAGGTAAAAAAGGTCATTTCTTTAGCGCAAGTTTCACTTAAGGGTGTGCAACCTGGATGTTGCTAGGGGGAGCCTCAAAGTCAAGATTTGTTTGTTCAAAAAATGACTGATTAAAGAGGCAAGGCGAGAAACCAGTACAACTGCGTGTACCAGAAACAGGTGTTTAGGAGTGAAGTTTCCAGCTGCTGGGCAATTTTTATGATTTTTTTGGAAAAAAATCACGGTTTCAACGCCATTTGCTCGTTATTAGAGCCATTTGAAAATATTTAATTGCAAAAATTAAAAGTTATTTGCAAGGATTTAACTGCCCAGCTTCAGCCCTCCTTACTTACAAGTGAAGTCCAAATTATATTTAAAACCCTTGTATATAAAGTTTTCTAGGTGACTTGGCAAAGGGGAGCCTTATCCCCCCTGGTTGCGCCACTGTTTGCTTACAATTAGCAAAACAGCTAGACATAAAAAGCTATACAAATAAAAACATAGTGCATACTAATTTTTGGGGCACCTGGCCATCATTTTAGAGGTCAAAAACAATTAAAGAGTGGCCAACATTTAACCGACAGCACCGGTATTAATGAAACAAAATTCGTGGTTTTTAAACATAGGTTTACTATTGACCACTATTTTATGACTATGTTCATTTACTGCAATTTGGACATTTATTATTTTGATTTTCCAGGCTAGTAACTGTTAAATAAATAAAGTTTAAACTTAGATCAATTAACATATCAGGAATGTCTATTGTCTAGTGTATAAGGAATGTCTAGTTTGTCTACTGTCTAATGCCCATATAAAATTGGGGTTGCCATGTTAAGAAAGTGAAGTTTTGAACCAATTGTGAGAGGTGAGTGAATTTGTTGACATACTGGGTAGGAATCAAAAAAACTCTTTAAAAATAGAGGATGCCGTGATGGGAGTGCCCCAAATGGGTCCTCCAAAATTTTAAAATTTGAACCATCTCAAGTAAGACAGAAGAAATTTTCAGATAAAGTAACTGCTCTAACCTCCAAATAAGCTCCTACCCCAAAATTTACAGTTTTTAACTGCTTGGCGCTTAATGTACCTAGTCAAATTAAACTTTTGGAGTAAGTCAATATAAAAAAGATAATGCTTTTGAAACGGATTAATTTTAACAAGAGTTCTTTGTTCTAGTCCCCCAAATTTTTACTGATTTTTATCAATTTCGCGTGACTTTTTCAGAAAAATTTATTTTTCCAGGATTTTCAATAATTTTCCATGACCGTTGAAAAATCTCAGTAACAGCCAGTCAAGCAAGCAGCAATACAATAAGGCAATCTCAGACTTATAGTTATCATTCAAGAGACATGAAGTCACAATCTGGATCAGCCTCTGGTTGTCAGAAAAAATGACTACAATTTTTTCGAACAACCAAAGACTGATCCAGATTTTAGTGTTATGTCTTCTATATTCTTGAAATCTAACTGAAACGCAAATCCTCTTGTAATGAAGCAAATAAAAAATGTAACAACAGATGAAAATTTTTCTTGCTTTATACTTTTCAACTTAATTTTTTGAGTGAAATAGTCCCTCCCTTTTCAAAATTAATGCAATAGCATTAAGCTGAAGTTGATTTCATATTCAGTTTAAAAGCAACTGTTGAAGAAACATTTCCACTTCAAGGCTCAGGCACATTGTCGTTTCTGCAGATTTTAGAAAACATTGACCATTTTAACAGACACGATTAACATTTATTATCGTTTGTGCCAATGTAAAGCATCGCTAATTAGTGACTACTATCACACTATGATACTACTGCTGCAATAAATTACAAATGTGTTATGATGGCACAGATGTTTAGCATCAGTGTTGCCCACTAAAACACCAACAATCTTACACTAAGTTAAGAGACATAACAAAATACTCAGACACGATTTGTTCCAGTGAATAATGTCCGATTAGCAATGTTGGCAGACTATCGAGTTAGCTAGTTTGTGTTTGGTAATTTTATTCCTTTACAATTTCTGTCCAATGGCAAGCGTGCCTGACTGAAGGGGGTCTGATTAACAGGAGTTGACTGTGTAGTAAGTTGGTTGGTTGATTCATATTTATCCTTCACTCATGAGGAAGTGACGGTGGCGCTTTTATTTTGGACAAAACTACATTCGCTTAAAGGGACAGGGAACTCAAAATCAATGTTTTTTGAGTTTTGAATCTTGTTAATAGTACTTGCAACACCTTATAGAGATGATCCGGTGATATTTTTATAACTTTTTTCAAAACTGAGCTTTTTTTGGTTTCTTCTCAAGTAGCTGTAAACATAGTAACATTTTCAATCGACGTATCTATGACATCATAATGACCTGTGACGCGTGGTTCATTCATAATTATCCAGTGGACTAATCGCGTACGCGTAATAACGTTGCACCATTTCAGTCTGTTTTGAAGAAAAAAAGCACCGTCTTGCTGAAAAAGCAAGCGTGCTTTTTTTGCTAATTCAATAGAACGGGTCTAGTGCAGTATTGCTTAGTGTACGAATGGAAAAGCTGAATGCTAACAATCGATGATTTCGAGAGAACCTGCATTTTACGCGCTTGTAGAAAGTGCTCAATGTATAAAAATAGAGCTAAAATAAAACGTAAAACCAGATCTAAAGCTTTTAGATCTGGTTTTACGTTTTATTTTAGCTCTGTTTTTATACATTGAACCTGCATTTTATGTTGTCAGCGAAAATTTATTTTGTTTTGCAATCTATGCAATTACAGTAGAATTTAAAAGGGGTTTAATTATTATCTACTGATCATTCGGAGTCAACCTATGTAAGTGCAGCAGCACATTAAAAAAAAGATTTTCCGTCGGTCGTTGTGAGGTAGCTTAATTCCAAATAAAATGCAGCGCAAAGCAGATATTATATGCATTATCTTCATCGGGATGATTCGATTTGCTCCACATTTTTGCAGCGTTTCACAATCAGCATATACCTGGGTTCACACTGGAACTTTTTTTGGTTACACACTATCGAAGTGAGGGGCATGGCCACCTTCCCCCACCTGGCTACGCCCCTGCGATTGCATTACCTATTCTGATTGATTGATTGGTTCCATCTTAATCCTTCTTTCACGGGAAAGCGACAATGGTGCTATACGTTGGATGAATCTTCACCCGCTTAGGAGTTACCGATGTTTTGTCGAACGTTTTATTGCTCCTTCCCATTTCCACCAAGCAGAGATAAGCGTCGTGAAGCGTTTTATCTATGGACGAAACAATGCCACGAGGGCGCGAGTTGAACTGCAGACCTTTCGATCATGACCACCGTAAAAACTGCGCTCGACCACACTGCCGACCATGTTAGTCGTAGCAAATACATTCATGCATTTTGTTATGCATTATGCGCATTATCTACAACAAAAATCGGCAAGATGGCCGAGCGGTAACGAGCTCGACTCTGGTACGGTAGGTCTAGGTTCAAATCCTGGATCGGTCAAATTGGAGAGTTGCCAACGGCTTGCCACTGCTGCAACTTTTCTTCGAAAGGAGCTGTGTTGTCCAGGCGCAATGTCGCGGCAATGGGCCCCGCAAACTCGTTTCACGCTTCGGCGCAATACAGCGCGTGTAACGAAAATTTGATTTTTTGAACATATCTACAACTAAATTAGAGAATAAGAGTGGTTGCTATCACCAGGTCTACCGGGGATGGTAATTAATAATAGGTTAGCCCAGCCTCACTGCTCTTCCGGTAGAGGTATCAAAGAAACAATGAACAACGCTATTTATTCAACCTAACTTTTCGCTCGGCTGGTATACACTCTTGAAACCAAACTACGTACAGTAGTTTTACCGTAGCAACGGACCTGGTTGCTACCGCAAAACTATGGCAATCACCAATCAAAATTGTCAGAATTGACCACCAATTGACGCAAAATAAAAGTTGATACCAGAGCGTATATGGCCGAGCATCTTCAGAGGGGAGATAACGGAGTGCCACGCACCCTCCACTACAAGCAAAAACAGTGCATACTTATACTTTACAATCGGCCTACTATACAAAATTTTATTCTTGTTTTCTGACTGTTTTTGCTAGAAGTAGATGGGTGCCTGACACTCCTTTACCTCACCTAGGTTGTCTATTAAAATCAGCAATTACAGTATTTGCATTCAGCTTTTCCGCTAAAACGTACACTAGGCTACATACAGCTGTGCTATACCGTCCTATCACTATACTATCAAATTAGCAAAAAAGCAGGCTTGCTTTCTAGCAAAACGGCGTTTCTATTTTCTTCAAACTTTTAAACTTGTATGCTATGACTACCATCTACACTTCTACACTACAGGGACTTGCTTACTGCTTCTAATCACTGAGGTCTCGAAGCACAAAAAAATGAAATCTGCACTAGACTTAGATGATGGCTTTTCGAAAAAGCAGCAGCAGAAATCGCAGCACAGGTTTTGACTGACAACATAGGCCTACTGTGTTATGCAGTTTTTCTCTCGAAATCGTGTGAACACTGATGCTGTATATTTGTGCATTCAGCTTTTCCATTAAAACGTACATTACGCTACCAGTTCTATTGAATTATCAAAAAAGCACGCTTGCTTTTTCAGCAAGACGGTGCTTTTTTTCTTCAAAACAGACCGAAATGGCGCAACGTTATTGCGCGTACGCGATCAGTCCACTCGATAATTATGAATGAACCACGCGTCACAGGCCATTGTGACGTCATAGATACCTCAATTGAAAATGTTACTGTTACAGCTACTTGAGAAAAAAACTAAATAAAACTCAGTTACGAAAAAAAAATTTTAACTATCACCGGATCAGCTTTGCAAGGTGTTACAAGTACTATTTAAATGACTAAACCTCGATAAGAATTACAGTTGTGTTCCCTGTCCCTTTATGAGATGACCATACTCCAAGCTTTCTGATTGATGTTCAACTTCTTTCCATGTAAATTTTCTGCTTGCTCTAGGCAATTAATCTGATGACATAATCATCATAAAGTGCCTTAATTTCAGTATTGCACTACTGCAATTTTTGAAACCCAATTGATTTTGCATGCAGACTTCTTTTATGTTACTGGAAAAATTCTACATTTGTAGGCTACCTTAAAGTATGAAATTAGCCTTTTCCCATCTTCTGGTGTGATAACTGATGTAAGTTGAACAGCAAAGGCCACGTGAAGAAGTGTCAAAGACAAAGCAAACACTAAAAAAAATAAAACGTACCATGGATTATTTTTTTTAATTTAAAAGCTTGACTGCTTAATATGCTTCTACTCACATCAAATCTTTCATTATTCTCACTGTATTATGCTGAAATGCATAACAAGTTTGAGGGTCCCATCTCCATGTCATTGCACTCAAGCAACACAGCTCCTTTTAAAAAGGGAAGTGGCCATTTTGCCTCCAGAGGCAAAATAGTGTTTTTCCTCTGTTTGAGTTAGGGTTGGGATTAGGATTAGGATTAGAGTTTGGGTTAGGGCTATTGGGCACTTGCAGCAAAATAGTCGTTAGGACTATTTTTGTTTGAATTTTGAATTGACCTCAGTGAGATTTGAACCTCAGAACTCCCGCTCCAAAGAAAAATGTATTACTGCTTAACTAACTGGTGATATTATGAATTAATGACATAACCACTTTGTCATGAAAGCCTAGGCTACTGCAATTGCTAGGCTACCATACTGATTTTGATTAGTACACAAGTGCAGTAAATCTATTTCGAAACTAATGCAAGCAAAACACAGAACAATAAATATGCCTACCACTCCTATTATTACTGATTATCTAAACAGGCCTAGCATTTAATCAATGTAAACTCAGAACTCAATCTGATCAGTGGCCAAGTGGATAGAACATATCAGATCTACTGTTACAGGTTATATCAGATCTACTGTTACACTGAAACGATAATTGATAAGCACAAACTTGATTCCCAGCTGGCTGAAACCAAAGACAAAAAAATTGGTAACATATCTACAGGTTCCCAGCATGATGTTCTAAAAGGGACAGTGAGAAGCTTTTACCCTGTGCACAAGACCGTACCAAATTTTGGTGACTTTCTTCACTTTCTTAGGAACTCTACCAAAAGTTGAGGTTTAACCACCAATTTAATTTACCACCAAAACTTTTTCATTAACTTTTTGTTTTATGCCTTCTCAAACCGCGTTTCCATGGCAATGCAACAAAAATCAAAAAAATTGCCATAACATTGCAATTGCTCATCCTAGATGCAAAATTTGTTTTTTAAAAATCCAGAATACCCAAGTTCCTATCTGCTCTAAATACATTATATCAGTCTAACTGCGCAGTTTTTCAAGTAAAATCAAGAAAGCATGTTTTTTACTAATTTTATTGAATTTTCTATGATAAATCCCATTACATAGAGGCATTATGGAATTTGTGTAGTAATATATGGTAAGTATCGATAAGCTATATATATTGTCATTATAAAGTAATTGTTGTATTACAATATGTTAATTGATTCTCACAGTGTTCACTGATAGGATAGCTAGTACTGTAAATGTTGAAAAGCAAAAAATTATTACCACTGAATTTAATGTATCAACGTATATATAATCACTGATTATATTCTTGTTGTTTTCACATCTTAATTCTTTGCAATTGTTCTAAGCAAGCATAGTATTTTGCATAGGTGGGCAAGTTAATGCAAACCAAATAATTCGTTAACCACTAGTCCGTTAACAAACTTCACACCTCCTCTAAAGTTAGTCTGTTATTTTCAGCTGTAATTAACAAAAGTTAATAAAGCCCATTAATTCGTTAATATTTTGTATGTAACTTACATTTCTTTATAGGCAGTGGCTAAGGTTACGTGACCGTAATTTTCGTTTTTGGAATTAAAAGTTACGTGACCACTTTTGCCGTTCAATTTACTATCTCTCAAGCTGGCATCGCTGCCCGAACCCTAACTCAAGTGATAAGATTTTAGAGAAAAAAAAAGGATTATGTAGCAAAATAGCTCTCTAGCCCTATTTTTAAAAAGCGTGTCCAGCGGGTATCGATATTCCAACCCTTGGAATTGCAGCCAAGCGCATTTAACCACTACGCCATCAGGGCTTCAAATGAGATGTGTCAAAGTGTTCTTTTTAAATCGAATCTCTCACGTAACTTTTAATTCCAAAAACGAAAATTACGGTCACGTAACCTTAGCCACTACCTTCTTTTTATTCAATCGCTTCTAGAATGAATAAAAAGAAATGATTGAAGTATTGATGCTGTTGAGCTGATTGTAAGGAAATATTTATTGCTATGGTGGTCTTTTTGTGTTTTGGAAGTTACATTTTACAGTCTAGTCTAATTTCAAGATAAAAATAAGTTCAAATGCACTAACAAAGCTGCGATCGGAAAATCTTTGGAAATTGCAAACAGCGATAATTAATTGATCGATAAGGCTGCAGCTTATTATTTGCCACAAAAAAGAGCTCCTTCGCACTCTTTTATAAAACTCGTGCTAGTACGCAACAAGTGTTACGGGTTCACACTGGTTTGTGCCGTTACGATGAATGAATGAATGGTGCAAGATATTAATGATAAAAACCTTAACAGAAGTTAACAGAACTTAACGGAAGTTAATTTAGTCGGTTAACATGAAAAAACTTTTTAACGGATAAAAGAGTTAATGAAAAAGTTAGCTTTGTAATTCACAGACTTGTGCCTACCTATGGTATTTTGGCTTTAGACAATACCATGCTCATTATGCCTAGGTTTACCAATTACTAAATAGGTATACTATAGTATGCTCCCAAGCCAACATGCTATTGATAGGCATCACACTACTATCTGGAAAACAATCTAATTCTCTTTGCTTAAAAAAATTTTCAAAGTTTTAACAAGATTTGGCTTCTTTCTACCCACAAAACAAGATAATGCAGAATTTGCTGCTGAGAAGTCTGCTTTCATGTTTCAACGTGAAGGATTGATGGATAAAAATTGATGTTGACTTGGCATCACATGATACAAACCATGCTTTACTAAGATCTTTGGAAAAGCAAGCTAACTCGAGAGTCCCAGCAACTGCTTCTAGAAAGCTGTAAATAAATATTTTGTGCTGCATCTAGAAAGTTTAAACTAAAAGCAATGTGTATCATGTAATTCAACATTAGCAGAAAACTTCTGATTAAAAGCTTAAAACATTAAAAGCCCAAAAAGATATCATCATAAACAAGGATGTGAAAAGTACAAAAAAATTTTGAAAAGATTAGTTTAGGAATAAAAAGCAGACAAAAAGAATGAATGTTTAACAGCTAACAAAATCTGAAGCCAAAAGCATAAAGATAAGAAATGAAACTAATATTGATATCAGTAGTAAAAAGATGAAAAAAAGTTTGAATTGACAAGTCTAAGTCAGACAGCATCCAAGAGCAGAACATAGAGCTTCAGCAGAATTAGTGGTAGCTGACTTCGTTTTTATCACCAAGCAAGTACTAATACCCTTAATGATTTTAGATTAATTGCAAGCTGTTCATGAAGCTTATTTAAAATACTGGTAATTTGAGATATATCCCAATGCATAGGGTGGATCATAAGTTGTGCAGTTTACACAAAAAAATATGTGGCAAGTGAAATGAAACACTGCAAAATCAACAGGGTAAGATATTTTTTCCTTTTTATGGGCTAGAATACCTGTTCTTTTATAAAGCAATGAAACATTGGTTGCATTTATCAGTTCAATTAACTTATCAAGATTGCTTTAAATGCTTTGGTGCAAATTTTAGGGCCTACCCCGTATTTGTCTGCAGTACCAGTAATCGAGAGTTTTGATTTACTTGCGTTTCTGAAAAACAATCCAGTGCATGGTATGCACCAGGTGATGCCAAAATTTTTTGAATAAACTCTGATATAATAGATGTCAAAATCGTACTTTAAACACCATCCTTTTATTGACATTTCAACATTTTTCAAAGCCCACAGAAATAAGATGTGAAAACAACAGAATACAGCTGTGAATAATATTAAGTTAAACATTACATTTCTGTCATGCTTTTACTGCTTTTTAACACTTACAGTACTGATACTACCGTAGCTATCCTATCAGTGAACACTTTAAGAAGCAATCAACATTTGTTCTAATGCAATAATTACTCTAATAACAGTATATATAGCCAATGAAATGTGGATGTCGTTAAGTATGAGCCGTTGCTTTTCTTTCGGAAGCTCTGCGACTCGCGTGCGTTCGCTTTCTCCTCTACAATTTAAGCTATTCCCCAAATCTAGCCCTAACTCTAACAAGTGCACGCATGAGAGGAGCAAGCGCACGCTCATACACGAGTCGCAGAGATTTCAAAAAAATTGGACGGCTTATACCAGTACTTAATGACATCCTAAAATGTTACAGTACTTACTATAATATTACCTGAAAAAGTCCTTAACGCCTCTATGCAATGAGATCTATTACAGAAAATTCCATAAAATTAGTAAAAAAACATGTTTTCTTGATTTTACTTGAAAAACTGAGCAGTTAGACTGATATAACGCATTGAGAGCAGATATCATAGGAACTTGGGTATTCTGCATCTTTAGGAAAAAAAATTTGCATCTAACATGAGCGGTTGCGAAGTTATGGCAATTTTTTTGATTTTTGTTGCATTGCCATAAAAACGTGTTTTGAGGAGGTGTAAACAAAAATTTATTCAAGAAATTTTGGTAGCAAATTAAATTGGAATATACCGGTAGTAGAACCACCACCTTAGGGAGAGTTCCTAAGAAATTGAAAAAAGGCACCAAAATTTGGTAGCCTACAGCTTACTGTGCACTTTCTGTGGCACTGGCAGGTGGTAGACAGGCGGCAAGTGGCAGTTCGATTTGAAGACAGAAAGATCCCTTGACTGCGATAGAGCTTACGGCATGTACCAATACTCTGGTACTGGTAACACTAACAGGATTACAGGAATGAGTTTTTTGTGGTTTCACAAGTTTGTTTAGCATGCCGTCCAAATGAGAGTTTTTGCAAACAAAAACCTTTGTTTTGATTTACGCTTTCCCACCTCTTTGGTAAAATTCTGGTTTCACAACTGCCAATCGCTCACCTCTTTGAAACAAGGTTGAAGATGAAGACATGCTGCAAACTGGGCAGTCTAATGTAAAAGTTGCTCTGATTACTTGCAAGTTCGATTAGTTAGCCTACTGTACGGTATCTCGGTTTACAAGTAGCCTACTCTCAATTTTTTTTGTTACCGTACCGTATGTCAAAATTTCAACAATCTAGCGCTTTGAATGTTCCACAATTGCACCTAGAATACTACACCGATACTTACAATAACTACAAGCCCTACAGTGTTTACCGTACCGGTAATTTCACGGCTTAAAGAACACTCCAATACAAGTTCTTCTTTTCGCTCTAACGATAAACAAAAATACGTGGCCAGTGTTTCCAGATTTTCTCTATTTTTTAATTCCATCTAATCAAGCTAATCATCAGAGGTGGAGTCGAGGACACAAGGCTCGAGGCCAAGAACACAAAAAAAATCCGAGGCCAAGAACACAAAAAAAATCCGAGGCCAAGGCCAAGGGCAGCCTTTCCGAGGACAGACACTCTCGAGGCCAAGGACAGGAATGCTCGAGGCCAAGGCCAAGGACCAAGGACACAAGCGCAAGAAAAAGGTCTTCACAAGAAGTTTTCAGGCGATCTCCACAAAAAAACGTTTTTCAAAAAATTTTTCAAGCGCTCCACAAAATTTTAACAATTCAAAAAATACTGCTGTCCTCGAGCCGAGGACAGGCCAATTTTCGAGGACTTGAGGCCTCGAGGCCAAGGACTTCAAAATGTGTCCTCGAGGACGTCCTTGAGGCCAAGGACGTCCTCAAGGACTCCACCTCTGATGCGGAGTATTATAGCCAACTTCAATAACGTGTAGGAAAGCTATGCCAAACTCTCCCAAACCCTTTCTCCTTCTGACAGCTGAGCACTTGATTTTCTGATTTTTAATGGAATTTATTATTATAGAAAAATACAGAAAAAACGAAGTAGTCTCATAATACGATGGAAAGGCCAATTCAGGGCCTTTCTTTCAATCTTCAAGACTGTTCCCCCATAGTCAATAGCCAAATCCATTAACAAGAATGAAGAGGAAGGGAAAGGGTAAGGGATCGCAAAATGCAATTTACCCAAATTAAGCAGCATTTAACACGTCTCACCAAAAACTGACACTGTTCACTTGACTCATTTATGTCACTACTGAGCTCTCAGGCTCCAAGCAAGTTTAAATAGTTCCAAGTCATAAAAACACGTGCCATCGCATTTTGTCTAACGTCAAAGGCCAGAAATTAACAAACAAAGGCTGTCAGCTGCCAGTCTACACAAATAATGCACGAAAAGAACATTCTAAAACAACAATTCTAAATTCGATCTAATTAGCCTTTGAAGGTCTTTGAAGATACACCTTTGAAGATGTGCTAATTAGCAGCTTATTTTTAACAAAGGATAATAATTACTCATTAATTTAACTTTAACACCGATTAGCCAATGACAAATAATCTTTTCGATTTAAGTCACAAGATTGCAAATCCAACAATTAATCAGACACAAATGCACAAACAAAGATTTAAAATTGGGTCTTGATTCATTAGTTGAAAGCAGGGCAGATTATTTTTAATGATTTTAACACAATCAGTGGTGGGCAGTAACGAATTACTATAGCAGCGAATTACTGTAAGCCCGGAATCACACGATGATTTTTTTTGCATTAATGTTTTTTGAGCTATCACACCTGGATGCAATTTTCTTGTTCAGCTTCTTGTCACTTTGTTAGATGGAAGCGTCTGGGTTTTACTGCAAACAAATTTCTGAAGCTATCACACCTATTTTTTCCCTGCAAACGCATTTACGCAGTTGTTAAGAAATTTCTTTGAAATTTGCCACGGCAATAGTTACATTATGGGCTTTGACAATTCATTATTTCTCGTTTACCAAAATGATACGAGCACGTTCACAAAAGAGAAAAGCTCTAGCTATAGTAATAAATAGCTATTTGGGTTGTGCCACAAATTGCGTGCGCAGACTTCGAATTTTTTTTTTGACCTGCAATGAAATGAAATAGATAAATGGAAAATGTCAAAAATCTTTGCTTGTGTGGAACTTTTCGACGTATAGCGTAGTTTTTTTATGCTATGTTATGTATCACGAACAAAATTTGCATAGCATTGCATGATTGATCAAGTAATGATAAACCAGGTACAGTTATGTGCTTTCCGGTAGGCTACCTGTGGTTTCAGAGGGCTCAATAATTGGATGTCTGTGTAACTTATAACTATATTATTTTCAAATAAGAATAAAAGCATTTTTGTTTGACTTTTAATAAAATCAGCGTGAAGTAGCTAAAAATTATCAACTGAAAATGATCTTAACTGCTTAAAATGCAAAAGCCTCTTTTGCCAGTGTACATGTCAAATTTTAACCAAAAAAGTATTAAAATCATCACAAATTCGGCAATAGCGAAAACTGGGCTAGAAACCTTCTTCCGACCAGAAGGAAATTTTCAACATCTTGATTAAAACCAGATCACACATTGTGTAATTATTAAAATTTAATTGTTACCAATATTAAATTGTAAAATTTTGCATGGGGGGACGCTTTTGCAGCCTTGACCAACTTTCCGTTGCCGCCAAAATTGAATGAAGACCAAAAACAAGAAAAAAAGTCTTCGCCAGAAATTGACGTCATTTTTCCCCGAGATCAGGTGAAGACCATAAAAAAAAGATCTTCGCCGCAATTTGCGACCACTTTCGGCAGGAAATTTGTAGGATCTTTTAGTTCTGGGTAGCTATTTTTCCTGTGGTCATCCAGCGTTCAACTCTCGATGGGAGGACGCATAAATCTCGATGGGGGGACGCTAAATCTCGATGGGTGGACGCGTTCCCCCAACAATTTAAGTACTGATTATTACTATATAGTGAGCTAAAGTTTATCTCCATTTGACCTTGATTTAAAACTTTTAAAACTTCCTTCCTAGCATCTGATTATTTTATTCTATTCTTGCGCTCAGGATTAAACATGTTCCAAAAGCACTGCATTTCTTCGATTTCCCTAATTAAAGTTCAATTTCATGCGTTGACCACGACGGCATGTTCAAAACTATACTGCAGTTCTGGTTAATAACTTCTTAGAATGAATTTGAAAAAGGCCAAACACAACTTTGAATAGGAAAAATTGGGTAATCGATATGTGATCGTGAACAAAACAGCAGACAATGCATTAAAGTTCTGAAAAAAATGAGAAAAGAGTAGGCACAATTTAATAACACGTCATTGTCGATTAAATCAAAAGCGTTAAATTTTCTTACAACATTTTTGCTTGATAATTGTGACGCATTCGTTTTTTGCATAGGTGGGCACAAGTCCGTTAATCGTTAATCCGTTAATAACGAAGCTAACTTTTTTTTGAACTCGTTAATCCGTTAAAAAGTTTTTTCATGTTAACCGACTAAATTAACTTTCGTTAAGTTCTGTTAATGGACTAAAGTAACTTCCGTTAAGTTCTATTAACTTCCGTTAAGGTTTTTATCGTTAATGTCTTGCACCATTCATTCATCGGACCGGTACAAACCAGTTTGCACTGGTAGCACTTGTTGCGTATTAGCACCAGTTTTATAAAAGAAAGCGAGAAAGGAGCTCTTTTTTGTGACAAATAATAAGCTGCAGCCTCAGAGGTCTATGAATTATCGCTGTTAACAATTTCCAAAGATTTTCCGATCGCAGCTTCGTTAGTGCATTTGAACTTATTTTTATCTTGAAATTATATTAGACTTTAAAATGTAACTTCCAAAACACAAAAAGACCACCATAGCAATAAATATTTCCTTACAATCTGCTCAACAGCGTCAATACGTGTTCTAGAAGCGAGTGAATAAAAAGAAATTTAAATTACAAGCAAAATGTTTACGAATTAACGGACTTTATTAACTTCCGTTAATTAAAGCTCAAAATAACGGATTAACGTTAACGGAGGTATGAAGTTTGTTGACGGACTAGTGGTTAACGAAGCTAACGTTTTGCATTAACTTGCCCACCTATGGTTTTTTGTGGTGACTTCGGCGATATTTTTTTGTATTATGCAGCTCAATATTTTTAAAAGCATGGCTAAAAGCTTAGTTTTCATCATTGAGAATGGGGGCTTTTAAAAAACTTGGCCTTGAAGTCCTCAAAAATTGCTCTGTCCTCAGCTCGAGGACAGCACCATTTTTTGAACCGTTAAAATTATTTACTACAATTATTATTAATGGGCAGCGGTGCCAGCAGATCTGCTATCGTTAGGTAAAGTCCATCTACACATTGCGTAGGCCTCTTTTGGGCCCATCGCAACTGTAGCTGCTACGTTGCTGTAGTTTTGCGTGGTTACTTGTCGAACTTATAAAGCCTTCTAGGTTCCTTTAAGTATGTGGCCAGTTTGTTAATGTTACATTTCGTTACCACATCGTGAACAGCGGTTTTGGTGATTTCAAAAAATTTAACTCGAATATCTTGGTGAAGCTTGCACTTGCCTACATTATGATTTGGTGTTTCATCCTCTAGGCTACATTTTGCACTCAGAGAAGACTCAGCACTCAGCAGTCAGCACAACCTGTAGTTTTCTTGTGCCACTGTGGATTGCAATGCCCAATTTAAACTTGCACTACTCTATTTAATAGAGGTCTCTTAAGGTTAAAGAGACGTATTTTAGTCGTGAAGACGTCCAACCTACAGACTTCTTCATCCTCAAGCAGTCTTTCCGTTTTAGCTTTCTAATGCAGTTGAGCACTGTAATTGATGCTTCAGTGCACTTTATGAGTGATTTGATAGCTGCCTGACCATCTACCAGCACAACAATACTTTGATTGTGCATTTTTTCCAAAAACAGGTTCTTTGCCCAGGGGCAGTAGCGTAGCCAGGGGGGGGGGGGGGCGGGGGGGCTACAGCCATCCCCATTGGCCTGCCGACCAAAATGCAGAATAAGAAAAATATCACGTTTTTAGCACTTCTAAGACTCTTTTTTGCACTGGATTGGACTAAAAAATGATTTAAAGCATAGTTTGAAACGTTTATTTGGGGGGGGGGGGGCTAATGAACTACCAACCAAAATGCAGAATAAGGAAAATATCACATTTTTAGCACTTTTAAGACTCTCTTTTGCACTGGATTAGACTAAAAAATGCTTTAAAGCATAGCTTGAAAGGTTTATTTAGGGGGGGGGCTAATAGACTGCCGACCAAAATGCAGAATAAGGAAAATACCACGTTTTTAGCATTTCTAAGACTCTTTTTTGCACTAGATTAGACTAAAAAATGCTTTAAAGCATAGTTTGAAAGGTTTATGTGGGGGGGGGGGCTAATGAACTGCCCACCAAAATGCAGAATAAGGAAAATACCACGTTTTTATCCAGTAGCGTAGCCAGGGGGGGGGCGGGGGGGCTATAGCCTCCCCCCCCATTGACATGTCGACCAAAATGCAGAATGGGGAAAACACTACATTTTTAGCACTTCGAGACTGTTTTATGCACTGGAGTGGACTAAATAGGGATTTAAAATATCTTTTGAAACATATGTTTAGGGGGGGGCTAATTTGTCAAAAATAAAACCAACCAATAAATGAAACCTTTGATAAATGGTAAGAAATAAGCAATCAAATTTGATCAAGAGTAAAAATGCTGAACATAGGTGTCATCAACAAATATATTATAAACTAAGGAATGGGGGGGCTATTCAGTATTTGTTAATTACCAATCATTTCTCTCAAATTTCTTTTCATTAGCCCCCCCCAATTATTTTTTTTTATAAACTGTATACGAAATAGGTTACTCCGTGTGAGTTTTATTGAACTATTCGATTTTATAATTTAACAGCATCTAAACAAGAGAACTACATTTTAGAATTAGCCACCTCCCAAATAGCCCATTTATACTACCAGTTTAATCTTGTTTGCACTGCCAATTTCTAAGCCACGTTTCAAAATCATTATTTTTTAATCAAAATAGCCCTAAAATGAAGTTATTTTTGCAAAAAAATGCAAAATTTTCGAGCGCTGGGGGCTCCGCCCCCAGACCCCCGTTTCTCCGGCAGCTGGGGGCTTCGCCCCCATACCCCCAAACAGCCCCCCCATTACGAATTTTTGGCTACGCGCCTGCCCAGGGGTGCTGAAACCCGAGGAGGGATGGGGGATATATTACCCCAATAATTTGAGAATGGTTTACAGTACATCTGCATCCCCCAAAAAAATTTGACTCTGGCGTGCATCTGAGCGCAGGCCTCCACTTGAATTCAGAAAAAACAAGTGTTCCATTTTTGGTGAAGATCTTTTATTTTTGGTCTTCACCTGAACTCGGGGAAAAAAAGTGTTGCATTTTAAGTGAAGACTTTGTTTCTTTTTTGCTCTTCACTTAATTTGCTCACCTGAACAAAATCGTGGTCGAGGTTCATCCCCCCCAATGTTGAAAATAGAGCAAAATTGGGGAAATATTGCAAATTATCCCCCCCAATGCTCAACAAAGATCTGCACTCCTATCTTTGCCACTTCTGGAATAGCGAAGACTTCTGCCAGGAACACAGTGCTATGTATTCCAACGTGAAAAAATGCTTGTTTTGGGGAGTTGTTTGGGTTTTTTGCATAAAAACCCGCACCTACTCTCCCATTTAGTTTCGAACCATCGGTGTAAACCTTGACAGTTTCTGATTTAGAACGCTTTCAGATCTGATAGCATTCTTTTTATCCGTAATTTGACATTCGAAATTTCTCTCAAATACCTTAGTTTTCTTTGTTTGGTCAGCTGGCATTTGCAGCAGAGTTGGCTTTTTTCTCATAAGTCAATGCTCTGTACGGCGCACAAATTTGTGCAAACCACTTTCCGTAGAAATACCAGCGCGAAATCCGTATACTGTGATGCAGAAAGCTTTGCCTGCACGTTATTATCTTCATTGGCATGATACAGAATTAGTCTTTCCAACCATTTTAGTTGGAAAGAAGTTAAAGGGATCATACGGAAGAATTTAGCTTCAAAAAAGCTTTCCTTTACGGGTTTGGGGAAAGATATAGCTGGGCCTACTTTCCATGCCGATGGTGCATAATTGTGTCTCAGGCATGCTTGAACAATGACAAAGTAATGTCCTTTCAGTTGATTCCAACCTTTCTGTAACAGCACAGGATGGAGCCCGTCTGGCTCTGGAGCTATGAATGGTTGAAATTCGTTAATAGCTGCTTCCATACGCTCGAATGAACATATATTTGCAATCATTTCAGTGTCTTCAGATCTCATGATCTTCACTAAATCGTTCCCGGTTGCTTGATTTTCTGTCTGCTGGCTACCCAATGATAAGATATCAAGCATATAGTTTAAACTTTCTCGTGGAGACTTCGTGAATTCTCCGTTGTGTTTAATTATACATTACGTAGATTACGTTGCTAACACGCACCGTTTCATTCCTTCAAATAATTTTAACCGGGGCCACCGAGAGGGAGGGGCAGGGGGTGCAATGACCCTGGGGCCCATAAACTTCAAGGGGCACATGGACTTGAGAGAGGCCCAACGAAATGACACTGAGAAATTAGCATGTGAGATCAGAAGACCTTTTTTTTTTTGGAGACCACCTAATTTCGACCGGAAAAACCGTTAGAATTTCGGCGAAGACCTTTTTTTTTCTTTTTTTTTTTTGAGATCACATCATAATTTGGACAAAACTTGCAGCATTTTCTCCGTCTGTTTTGGAGTTCACAAAACCGGGAATCTATCATATTTAAGCTGGCCCCGTTCCACATTCGGCTCTCGGCGCCCCTGATCTTAACCAGTCGAGCCGTTGGTGTTTGACTATTTATGCTTTCTACAAAGCTATGCCATGAATCGCGCTTTGCTCTTGTGACAGCATTTTGAAATGGGCTAGGCCAGTAGCGTAGCCAGGGGGGATGTCGACCA
Organism: Trididemnum nubilum; assembly: GCA_963965965.1. Taxonomy (NCBI): domain Eukaryota; kingdom Metazoa; phylum Chordata; class Ascidiacea; order Aplousobranchia; family Didemnidae; genus Trididemnum; species Trididemnum nubilum. The sequence continues at coordinate 18,800,109 of OZ014490.1, forward strand.
AAATGCAAAATGAGAAAAACACTACGTTTTTAGCACTTTTGAGACTGTTTTATGCACTGGAGTGGACTAAATAGTGATTTAAAACATCTTTTGAAACATATATTCAGGGGGGAGGGGTTAATTTACCAAACATAAAACTAACAAATAAATGAAAACTTTGAAAAATGGTCAAAAATAAGCAATCAAATTCAATCGCAAGTGTAAAAATGCTAAACATAGGTGTCATCAACAAATATGCAATATACTTAGGAATAGGGGGGGGGGGGGGCTACTCAGTCTTAATTACAAATGATTATTTTATAAAAAATACCGAAACAAACTAACACATATAATTGAAAAGTCAAAATTGATGCATTATAATACTTTAGTAGCAGAAAGTTAATATAATAGCAAAAAAGTTTGGCAAATCATAAACGACATTGTAAACTTTAGACAAAAACAAAATCATACAATTTTTGAATAAGTAACAGATAATCAAAATGTTACTTATAATGATGCCCATGATATTAGTAACGCATTTAATAGCTATTTTGCTGATATAGGTTCGAAATTGGCTTCCTTATATAAAACTGCAAACAACAATATATTATTACCTAGTAGTGTACCTTATTCTTTGTTTTTAAAACCAATCACTAAGCAAAAAACATAATTACAAATAGTTGCTTTAAATAAAAACAGAAGTACACTAATCAATGGCATTCCGATAAACTTCATCAAGCTTGCAGCAAATGTCATCACACCTATTTTAAGTATTTTATATTGGAAGGAAAATTTCCTAATATACTAAAAACAGCACACATAACACCTGTGTATAAAAAAGGCAGCAAAAACTCATGTAGCAATTATGGTCCAATTTCATTATTGTCATCTTCTGGCAAGATTTTTGAAAAATGTATTCATACTCGTTTATACTCATATTTAATAGACAATCAACTAATTACAAAATCTAAATATGGTTTCAGAACAAGACTATTAACATCTCATGCAATTTTTGATTTGCACAACAAAATTCTTTCTGGATTAGATGAAAAATTAAACGTCTTTTGCAATTTTCTTGACCTAGCCAAGGCATTTGACACTGTTGATCATAAAATGCTATTGCAAAAACTCAACTGCTATGGCATAAGAGGTGTCTCATTTCAGCTCATTCAAAGCTTTTTAACTAATCCAAAGCAGTGTATGGTTGTAAATGGAATCTGTTCTGATTTGCGCTAAGTCACATATGGTGTTTCCTTGGGCTCCACACTGTGCCCATTATTATTCTTATTATACACAAACGATTTACCAGAAAATACAAATTTTGCTGTTGAATTACACGCTGATGACAATGTATTGATTATGAAACACAATAACTCAGTCAAACTGCAAGAAAATGTAAATTTAGCTATCAAACATAATGAAAAATGGATGGAAGCAAACAAGTTGACTATCAATTACACAAAATCTGAATATATGATTATAACAAATAAAAAATTAAAGCATAAGTTTGAAATCAAAATCAACAGTATATGCTTGACAAAAGCTGACTCTGTCAAATATCTGGGTGTGCTTTTAGACAAAAATTTAACTTGGAAACCACACTTAGCATCTATTAGCACCTAAATTGCTTAGGGTTCTTGGGCTCTGGTAAGATTAAAAAGATATGTTAACCAAAAACACTTCTAGACTAACAGTATTTATAGCATGATATTTCTGTACTTGCAATATTGCATCATTACATGGGGCTTTTGTCCCCACATTAATTTGACCCCTTTGGTATCATGACGAAAGCGGATTATTTGCATTATTAGTGGTGCTGATTATTGGCCTCACTCAAAACCACTCTTTCTCTAATTACAGCTACTAAACCTGGAAGATATATTTTTTGTTGAAGTTTCAAAATATATGCATTTTCTGTCATCAAATCAAGATAAGTTTTCCCAGTAGTCTTTGTATTCATAAGTCTCATTACTTCATGACCATAACACAAGATACAGCTCCAAATCAAACTATTACATTAAGCACACCAACTTAAGAATAGGCAGACAGACCATGCCAATACTTGGACCAAAAATCTGGACCCAAGTATCATATGAACTAAAACAAGCTTCAACCAACTTATTTGCAAAGAAACTAAAAAATCACATGCTGTCAAAATGTTTAAATGATACCAATACCTAATAATTGGAACGACCGACGCTCGCGTCGCGTAGTGTTTCTTTGTTTTTACTCGGCCATTTTCCAACTAACGAGTGCGAAATTTCGGACTTTTGCTTATAACTCGATAACGGTTTGGTCTAGCTACATGAACTTTTGACAGCAGTTTGAGATCAATGAGTTGTATGTTTGTACCAAATTTCGAGGCAATAGGTCACGTGACTTCGGTTTTAGAATTCGAAAACCGCCCCGCAACTTTGGCGTAAAAAGCGGTCTCAGTCAAAAACGGCTTAAGTTCGGCAAAAAATATTTCATAGGTTTATATGTCTCAAGATACCCTTTCATCCCAACCAACCCACTTTTGGCCGCGATGAGGTTTATTTCTTTTTCTTTCCTTTTTTTTCTTCCTAATTTTTGTACGCTCTTCTTCTCCTAAACAACAAAACATGGAAATTTAATTTTTGTGTAAAGTTGTTGAGCTGCAAATGCAATTTTTTCTCCTGAAATTTTTTTTGGCAACTCCCTCGGGAATCCCCTCAAAATGGGGCCCAAAAAAAACATTTTTTGATTGGCTCAAGCTAGGGTGCTAGTTGTTTTTGATATCAGCAGATATTTAACAGACAAATATTTTGACATAGTTTGGGGGTGCCACTCCCCCGGGGGACTCCCCCAAATGGAACCCCCAAAAATCAATTTTTTGAACTGCTCAAGGTAGAGTTCTACTTTTTTTTGATATCAGTAGATATTTAACAGACAAATATTTTGACGTAGTTTGAGGTGCCACCCCCCCCGGGGATCCCCCAAATGGACCCCCCAAAAATCAATTTTTTGAATAGCTCAACTCGGGTGCCAGTCTGTTTTGATATCAGCAGATATTTAACTAACAAATATTTTGACATAGTTTGGGGCTGCCACCCCCCTGGGACCCCCCAAATAGACCCCAAAAATCAATTTTTGAACGGCTCAAGCTAGGGTGCCAGTGTTTTATGATATCAGGAGATATTTAACTGACAAATATTTTGATTCCACTTTTCTGGAGGTTCCATAATCAGATATTTTTGAATAATTGCTGATTTTACGGTAGACAAAAAGTACTTTTGAGCGTCACAGCATTAGCTATGCGTCGGTCGTTCACTGGGTTTGCTGGCAAACTCCCATCTAGTTAACAAAGCCTTTAATTACAATAAATAAAGTAAACTTTCTATGCTTAGGATCATGTTATGGTCAAGTTAGTATGATATTGCATGTATTTTTTCCTTTTTTTCCTATGGTTCTTTTGCACTAAAACCCTATTTTGATTCTACACACTTTCTCTGTAAAAATTTTCCAACATTAATGCTGACATTTTGTGTAAAATTTGCCCTAAGAAATTTTACTTTCAAATTAAATTTTTTCGTTGAAGGGACTGGGCAATTAAAATTTTCAACTTGCCTTAACTTTGTATATACCGTCATGTGTGCTGTTTTTACTGTATGTTTTTTTTCGATATCAGCTTCGAGAGGGCAACTAACTCGAAGACCGTATGGTCATTTTCGCTGTCTCCTGGTTTGGTTTTTGTGCTTTCACAGTTATCATCCTTTTTGTGCATGTTTAGTGCTATTCAAAATGTGTTGAGGTGTAAGCGTAGAACCATTTCGAATAAAAGTTAATTGATTGATATAAAAAAGATGTCAGAAAGACGTAATTTTAAGATTCTAATCCCTTTTTACGTATTTATCTATTTGAAAAGTTGATTGGTGGTACAGAACTTGAAAATTACTTTTGATTAAAATTCGAAGATATGAACAGTTTAATCAAAGGGATATTTATCTTTTTTTTCTGATATTGTTTGAATTGTATTGCACAAAATGTTTTTCAATTTTTTGTTGTACGGTAGTTGGCTAATTGCTATGACAAGAATTTTACTTACTGCGGAGAAATTGAAACAATATATTGCTTTTCAGTTACTGAATTGATCTTTTCGCACAAATTGGGAATGCAACTCGACGCGGTCAAATGCTCCAGGAACAATGTCATCCAATGGCATTAAATACCTTTTCGCAAAAATTTGATTAAAAATCTCGCTGCGGCTGAGGGCTTCGCCCCCAGACCCCCTTAGATTCCGGCGGCTTGAGGCTCCGCCCCCAGACCCCGTTTGTGATTCGTTTGAGTAACACTACTTCACTCAACGCGTTTTCCAATTCAGACGTTTTCACTTTTAAACTACTGGTTTAAGCCCTTTCTCTTTAGCAAAATTCTGTTTAAGTGCCAAACCAGGCTATTGGTTATGATCTTCCATTCTACGTTATCTTTGTCCCACAAAACCTTCCTCATTTGAAAATTTCTGATGACGTCATTGCATGTGACTTGTGGTTTGCCCCCCCACCCAAATCAAAAATCCTGGCTACGCATATGAGAAAAACTCTGGTAGCAGTAGCAGTTTCGTTGCTCGAAGATTTTAAATAGTTTCGTTCGGAGCGAAGATTGGTACCTAAACTTTTTGCTTGATTTTTTTTTATTAGCATCTAATTCAGCGAGATTCGGATGTTGGGTTTCAAAATAGCATCTAAGATTATATTCTTTTGGAATTGAAACCACGTTTCGGCAAACTGAACACAGTACTTTAGAGTTTACAACTGTAAACAAGTTAGTATTTGTTATGTCCATTTTGAGTTAAACACTCGGCCCTCTCTTTTAATGTCTCTTTTCTTGCTTTCAGTGATAGCATTAACTGAAAGTATAAAATGCTGGTCAAAAAAGCACAAGCCGTAGATTCCAATTTTACGCGCATACACACAGTTGCCTCAGCTATCACATCTCAATACAACTATGAATTGCTTAAAAGAGATGATGCTTGAGATCACATTAATCATTTTGGGAACCGCAATAAAAGGCTTCGCAGGGCCGTATGCTGTGCAGGCCTGATCTAGAAAGTCTAGATTATTGAGGTCGTCAGATCAATACCCTTTATTAATATGATAGACTTTTTTTTGTCTGCACTACTGTAAGTTCACGACCCCCTTATCTATCGGTATTAAACAAAACAAAAAAAAACTTTTGTAAATAAAACAAGTGTTTTACTTACTTATATTACACTTAAGCAAACCGACAACAAAATATAACTGCGAAACTTCAGTATAAAACTTGACCAAGATTTTTCTATATAATTTTATTGAGCTTGTGCTGCTTACATTTAAACTAATTTATCATATTTTTCGTCTTGTTTGACGCGCAGAAAGCTATGCGGCCAATGGCACGACCATGCGTCTTTTTCAGACCCAAGCTATTTTGATTGGTTGGAAAACTAGCATAAGCAGCCAATCAAATGTTACTCCTCGATAGTGCCAGAACGGCGACGTCATCACAAACAAATTGCGAACTGATACACAGGACGTTGTTTCAACTGCAAACACTTTTTTCTGATCTGCACCTCGTCTGTAAGTAACATTTAAAAAGTAATTTGCAATTAGTAATTTTGACAGCTCTAAAAAAGTAATAAAATTACCACAAAAATTACTGGTTTGAAAAAGTAGCGTCATTACCGTAAAAATTACTAAAAAAGTAATTCGTTACTTTAGTAATTTGTTACTGCCCACCACTGGTCATGGCCCCCCTCTCTTTGAAATTTGAGCAGAAAATCTGGCAGAAAAACGTGCTAAAAGCCTTTTTTTGGTCATCATTATTCTAAAATTTCCTGCCCCCATCCTTTCGAAAATCCCGCGAACGCCACCGTAAGCAGCACAAGCGCAGCAGCATTAGAAAAATCACGATCAAGTTTTATAGTTCCGCAGTTATATTTAGTTGTCGGCTTGCTTAAGTTTAATATAAATAAGTAGTACACTGGTTTTATTTACGAAAGTTTTTTTGTTTAATACTAAAACGAATTAGGTTCTGTTAAACCAAGCGCGTAAGCCAGGGATTTTTGATTGGGGTAGGGGTCCAAACCATAAATCACATGTAATGACATCATCAAACATTTTCGAAAGAGGGAGTTTTATGGAAAAAGATATTGTAAATCGGAAGACCAGAAGACATGGCGTGGTTTTTCAGGTAATCAGGATTTTGCTGAAGAGAGATGGCTTAAACCAAAAGTAAAAATGTCTGAATTCGGAGAAGCGTTGAGTAAACTAGCTATAGTGCACCTAAAACGTATTAGTATATCACAGACAGGGGTGTGGGGGCAAAGCCCTTTGACGCTAAGCGATTTTTTGTATTTGTTTGAAAAAATAGCTATTTTAATGCCATTAAATCACATTTTGCACGTTTTTAGAGCAATTTGAAAGAACTAGAATTTTAACATTAGAAACCCAATTGAAAAACACAGATTGCTCATTTCTCTTTTTACTTACAATTTAAGTTCTACATACGTTTAAAATCTAGCATTTTGGAATTAATGTTTGTAAGTGACTGGGCCCAGGTAGGGGGATATAAGGTACATTGCCTCGTGCAATATTTTATCACTAAACAATAATCCACTGAAAGATTTACCTTAAAGAGTTTTGTTTTGTCATGGAAATAACCAGTTATAAAATCACATGGACTGCCAGGGGGCAGTGGCGTAGGAGCATAGGTTGCCCCCCTAAGCAGTACTTAAATTGTAGAGGGAAGCGTCGCCCCATCGAGAGTTATAGCGTCACCCCATCGAGATCTAGCGACCCCCCATCAACATTTCAGCGCTCTCCATTAAGAGGAAGCGTCTGGACGATTAGACAAAAAAGGGGTTGTCAGCTTGAGTAAATTGCAAATTCCGGACGAATATAGAACCAAATTGCGGTGAAGACCTTTTTTTTTGATCTTCTATTGAATTTGAGAACAAAACCCCTTCAAATTTTGGTGAAGACTTTTTTTTGGTCTTCAATCAAATTCGGAAACAACATCTAAACTTCAAGCAAAATTTCCATTAAACTTCAGCCGCATTTAGCGTTTGGACAAGGCTGCAAAAGCGTCCCCACATGCAAAATTTTAGTCTAAGTTTTGGCCCTAAATACTGCAGACTGTAGCAAATTTTGAAATTGTGTCAAGTTGAATATATTTTTTCCACATAATAATTACAAATAATGTGCCGAACTTCATAAGTGCTATCTTTCTTGAGAAAAGGCCAAAAATAAAAGACAAAATGGTGAACAAATGCATTAGGCAAATAAAAGAACAATAACCCCCTCAAAATTGAACTTTTCCAGCTTTCGCCGAAGTAAATTCAGCAATGATTTCTTCAAAATCAAGTTTTTGGACGTAGTCTCTCTGTATAGAAAAATTCGATGGAGCCGATAGCCGATCATCATTCATGGTAGAACGTACAGTAATACGACTTTATCATTTTGAGCTTTGAGAAACTCCTCTCACAGCTCGCTAGTGAAACACCAACATTTGGTAAGGTAAAGTTTCAGACACCAGCATAAATATGGTGTCGAATCAAGTAAGCATAATTTTGCTATCCACTGTAAAACATCAAACGCTATTGCATTACCATCAAACGTGGTTTCACTGCTTCGCACCTACCTCTTAAATCTGTGAATTTCCCCAGCCAACTCAGTGCTTTCCCCATCGCTAAAAAAATAAAATTTATCAACATCTCAGTTTTACTGCACCAGAGATCTGACAACAGAAACTGCAGTGGAGTGATGACGGCTGAGACAAAGAAAATGAATTGTTGGTTATAACAACGGATTTTTGACGGAATACATGTTACTATGAATTAAACAACAGATGGAATATAGAACTGCTATCCAACACCAAACTAAAAGCAACGCAAACTAATTTTTTTAGTGTGTTCTTGCTGCTTCTTTGTAAATCATTTTTTTGTTTTACTTTTTTTTGCGTGCTGTGTGTACTTCGAAGCTTCATTTTGACGCCCCTTTGCTGCCTGCCGCCCCTGGCGCAGAGCCAGAACCGCCAAGTGGCTGCTACGCCACAGCCAGAGGGCCCAGGCAGGGCCTCAACCAAGGGGGGTGCAAGGAGCGGCGCCCCCCCAAACAAAAATTTCGCCCCCCTCCAAACTGCCCAGCATGCCTACCCAAACTGCCCATAATAGTGCGAAGTATGCAAAAGTTTTTACAGTGCGGCAGTTTGAAGATGTTGGCTCGATGATCTTTTTTTATTGTTGGAGACCGACAGAAAACTCGAAGAAAAGTAGGCCAAATTGGCGCGATAACCTTTCTTTTTCGGAGATCAGCGTCAACTTGTTGACTAAGATAAGCAATTCGTGTTCTTCAAAAAGGCACAAATTTGTTGCTCCACCCGCAAAAAGTCTTGCCCGCCCCTAGGATAACGCTCTACTTGCGGCACTGGGCCCAGGCCCCCTTAATTGAAATTTAATATATTTGTTTAATGAGCATTTCCACTCACTAATTTTTTTCAAAGTATTTTGCGCGTAAAAACTGTGGAGGTGAGTCGTTTTGAAAAACGGTCCACCCATAGGCGTAGCCAGGGGGGAGGCCCAAGGAAACTGCCCACCCCCCCAATTGAAATGCTACCAATGATAAAAATGTCTCAAAATAAAACCATTGTTTCTTCAGTTTCAGTTTATTTTAGCATCTTCGCATACAATAGTACACGCGTACAACTGTAATTAACAATAATATTAATCTAGGGAACCCGGGCCCCCTCAATTTAATTTTTACCAACCAATTTCAATGGGCCCCCTACAATAATATTTAAATGGCCCTCAATTTAAATGGCCCCCAACAATAATATTGATCCAGGGGGTCTGGGCCCTCTCAATTTAATTTTTCCACCCAATTTGAATGGCCCCCTACAGTAATATTTTAATGGCATCAATTTATATAGACCCCCAACAATAATACTGATCCAGGGGGCTTGGGCCCCCTCAATTTAATTTTTGCAATCCAATTAAAAAATGCCCCCAACAATAATATTTAAGTAGCCCTCTATTTAAATCTCCCCCCAACAATAATGTTGTTTCAGGGGGCCCAGGCCCCTTCAATTAAATGTCTACCAACTAATTTAAACGTATAACTCGAATGAAATTAAGGGTTTTCATCCAAAAGTTGCCAAGTGAGGCCCTCATCTAATCTTTTTATGAACGTGATGCAATAACCGTTAACCAGGGACGGATTTAACATATGGCTCAGTGCCAGGGACGTTGCGGTTAGATAAGACTTTTGTTTGGTCTTCACCTGTATTTGGCAGAACAATATTGCAAAAATCCCAAAGTGCCAGGGGCTCAACTCAATGTAAATCCAGCCAGGGCAATAGCATGGCTTGTAGGTGTAACTATCTACTGTACATTTTTCAATAACAATTCACCTCCACCTCGCCAGTTTTTATGCAACAAAATACTTTTAAAAAAATTAGCTACAGAAAGGGGAATGCTCTTTGAACAAATTTTTAAATTGAGAGGGCCTGGGCCCCCTGGTCGTGTATGTTATCCTACAACTGGTTGTATATACTTGTATTCATGACAAAACAATAATCTTTAAGGAAAATATTCGACTGAATTGTTCTTCGCTGCTAAAATATTGCTGGAGGCAATGCTATTTACTTCCCCCTACCGGACCAAATCACTTAGAAAATTTAACCCCAAAATGCAAGATTTTAAAAGTGTTTTGGACTTAAATTGCAAGTAAAACGAGAACTAAACACTTAATTTTTTCAATTGGCTTTCAAATATTAAAAATCTAGTATTTTCAAATGGCTCTGAATATGTGCGAAATGTGATCCAATATGGGATTAAAATAGCTTTTTTTTTCCAAAAACTAACGAAAAATTGCCAAGCGGTTGGGGGCTTCGCCCCCAGTTTTCCATAGTTTCAGGCGCCCGGGGGCTCTGCCCCCAGACCCCCGTCTGTGATACGTTTGATTACAGTAAACTTATTTACTCAAACACGTTCCCCAATTTAGACATTTTCGCATTTTAACTATAGGTTTAAACCCTCTCCCTTAAACGAGTTTCTAGTTACGTCCCAACACCAGGCCACGGCTTCGGCTTCAGGTCTTCCATTCTACAATATCTTTGCCCCCTCACAAAAAATTCCTCTTTCGAAATTTCTGATGACGTCATTGCATGTGATTTGTGGTTTGCCCCCCAATCAAAAATCTTGGCTACGACTATGGGTCCATCAGATGGTTACGCCTATTAACCATGTTATTGCCCGGGCCGGATTGACATTGAGCGGGGCCGGGGCTCCTGGCACTTGGTTTTTTTTGCAACATCTTCCTGCCAAATATAGGCGAAAACCAAAAAAAAATCACCATCTGAGCGCGGGGCTTCTGGCACTGTGCCCAGTGCCGTCGCTACGGGGAGCCAGGGGGGCCGGCTCCTCAACCAGCAACTGCTTGTGCCCCCCATTTCAGTTTACTCAGAATACTTTTTTGGAGCATCACGTAACGACAAGACAACAGGCAAAAATAGAAAAAGGAATAATTACGTTCAAAGATAATTCTCGTTTGAAGTTTTTTCGATTTTTTGCAAAATTGCTGTCCACCAACTACTGTATATAAATGAGACTCAATAACAGGGCCGTAACTACCACCGGTGCAGGCGGTGCGGCGCACCGGGGCCCCGGACTAAAGGGGCCCCGCAAGAAGCCCCTTACTGCAATAAAAATATTACGTTGAAAAAGTAAAACTTATTTTTTTCATCTATTTTTTTTATTTAAGTAAAACTTATTTTTCCATTTAATTTGCACGTGTAATTTTTTCGCCCAGCATTTGAGTTTATTGCGTCTTGCGTAATGCCATTAGTCGACTCGTTGCCTTCTTACGGGGCCCCTTGGAACGTTAGATTGTTTGCCATTACTGTAATACGTACTTTGTATTGTTTGCGATTAATACTTTGTGACGAAATAAACGATTCACAAGAATCAGTTGCAACACGCGTACGTTTTCATTTCGAGTTAGTACAGGTGGCAAAGTATAGACCAGCAAAGTGACGCTGAATGAATAAAGTTCATGAAGTTTCAAGACTTTACTAATTTATTGACTAAATTTCATTAAATTTTTTAGATTTTGAGTAACATAAAATACTGTTTTAATCGTTTTGCGTGCTTCTGGCCTAAAGGCTACCAGCTCGGAAGCCTAGGGAAGAGCCACCAGAACGGCGACTACTTAAAACAAGCAATGCGAAAAATTGTCTTCCCACAGGAATCGAACCTGCAGCCTTTGGATTACCGGTCCACTGCTCTACCACTTGAGCTAGAGAAGACGCCACCTCGCATGCTAAATTTTGGCTAATGCCAAAAAACATCTTAATTGCCTTATTATTACAATCATACAACAAGCAAGTTGCTGGGTTTAAATAGCCAAAATTAAGCATGTGAGGTGGCGTCTTCTCTAGCTCAAGTGGTAGAGCAGTGGACCGGTAATCCAAAGGCTGCAGGTTCGATTCCTGTGGGAAGACAATTTTTCGCATTGCTTGTTTTAAGTAGTCGCCGTTCTGGTGGCTCTTCCCTAGGCTTCCGAGCTGGTAGCCTTTAGGCCAGAAGCACGCAAAACGATTAAAATATTAAAACTCTGGCCAGCTAATGCCAAAAAATAAAATACTGTATTAGAAAACTCTAGTTATGAAAAGAACTCACAAAAGTGGCGCACAAAAACAGTGTGATAAGAAGAAGAAATTAGCTGAGGCTGCCAGGAATTCTCGGAGCTTGAGCTCGTGGTTAGGACATCAGAGTCGCCGCGTTCAATCAGAAACATCCGAAACAGCAGCGCGTAATAGAGATGGTTTGACAACAGCGGAGGCCGATTGGGTTAGTTCGGCAACAGCAGAGGCCGAGCAGGTTAGTTCGGCAACAGCGGAGGCCGAGCAGGTTAGTTCGGCAACAGCGGAGGCCGAGCAGGTTAGTTCGGCACCAGCGGAGGCCGAGCCGGTTAACGAAGATGTAAGCACAACAGCAATGCAAAGCACAGAATCAGAAACTGTTCCACAAAAAAGTTGTAATCCTGAAGATTTAGTGAGTCCTAATGATAGTGACTTTCCCACGATTATTACAAACCCGGAAATCAATAGAGCGATAATTGCTGCAGGTCCGACGCAACCTGAAGGACCTTTCCCAAAAGATCCACCCCAAACCAGGCAATTGTCAGGGCACTTTTTATTGAGCTAAACTTGACCAAAATATCGTTTATGCTTAGCAGCTTGCCCCAATAGGTTGCACATGCTTATTTGACTCGTCATTCATCGATCGTTACACATTTACCGTAGCCTATCAGATTTTCACTGCTGAGTTTCGTTTTGTATAGGCATAAAAGATTGCGTGCGACTTTGATTTCTGTGCCACAGATTTACTTAGTAATTACTGTAACTCCTTGCTATGTTGCAAAATATCAAATGACTCGATTGAAATGTTTCTATAGCACGGAGTCGTCGAAAAACCCCAAAGAAACGCAATGATCCCTGTATTGTAAAAAGTAGCCCAGTTGAAGGTTTTGTACTAAAAACTGGGGCCCCATGATGGATGTTTGCACCGGGGCCCCAAATGGCGAAGTTACGGCACTGCTCAATAATCTGTTTTATTAACACGCCTTTGCGGATGTGTTGCGAAATAGGGATGTAAGCGTTTAGAATCGTTACCGATACTGTTTTAATGATTATGACCTGAAACAATACGTAAAAACACACAAAAAACAACAACAAAAATACAGCTGTTTTATTTAAAAAAAAAAAAAAACAAACAAAAAAAAAATGGTAAAAAAAAAACAAACAAAAACAAAAAAACGGTCATGCAAACGAAAATAAACATAAAAATTGTTAGTCAATAGTAAGGGAGACTGCGAATGAACCTTTCGGTTTTCAAGTCAAGCAGCCACCCATAGTCAGAACACGAGACTGTAATCAACTTTGAGTAAATGAGCACATATGCGTTACTACAGTCAAAGTCAAGTCATCCTTATTCAAGAAGATGAACCTTATTATTCCTTTTTCCATATTCGCCTGTTGTTTTGTTGTTACTTGATGAAACAAAACCTTATTCTGAGTAAACCCAAGTAGGGGCCACGGCCCTTCCTGTCCCCCCCCTGTAGTGACGGCACTGTGGTACGGGTACGGTACGCTTCAAAAATTGAACTGAAGTACGGTACGCTGGTACGGTATGATTCAAGGTGCGAGGTACGTAGTACGCAAATTCTGAACGTACCGTACCATAGTGCCATCCTTGGCCTGCACTCCCTTTTGTGTTTTTAATGCGCGGTTCAGGTAACGGGCTCATATTTTCCTGAGGTGGAGTCCTCAAGGACACATTTTGAAGTCCTCGGCCTTGGCCTCGAAGTCTCAAGTCCTCGAAAATTGCCCTGTCCTTGGCTCGAGGGCAGCACTAGTTTTTGAATGGTTCAAAATTTGTAGATTGCCAGGAAAATTTTTTTTGCGGACGTTTTTTTTGGGGAGCGCCTGAAAAAATTTTTTGAAGACCTTTTTTTAAATTTTCTTTTATATTTTTTATTTTTTTTGGAGAACGCCTAAAAATGTTTTTGAAGACCTTTGTTTTTGGAGAATACTTGCGCCTGTGTTCTTGGTTCGTGGCTTTGGCCTCGAGCATTCCTATGCTTGTCCTCCAGAGGGTCTGCTCTCGGAAGGGTTGTTCTTGGCCTTAACCTCGGATTTTTTTTGTCCTCAGCCTCGAGCCTATTGTGTCCTCGACTCCTCCTCTGATATTTACTGCTGCCAATATCTGTAATATGCAACGCAGTTTTTGTAATTAGAAATCACAAGAAAGATTTTTCATTAGTTGAATCTTAAACTTGAATCATGGTTGAATATTGATCAAAAATTTCTGCGGATTATTACACAATCTACTGAAAACTGTGCGGATCGGAGACAGTTGCAAAGTTCTCTGTTGCAAAACTTTTGTGCGGGGGCAGCGCAGAGCTGGAATCTGGAATACTGATTAGCGTATTCTTGGGCTGTTGGGGTTTAGTGTGATAGTTTGGATTTGAGTTTGGGTTAGATTTGGGTAAGAATTGATAAAATTAAGGGAGTGCGTAATGTTACTCTATGTGATGCCCATAAAGAAGATACGTAACAGGGCAAAAACCAAAAGAAAGTGATCGCTCATTTACTGTAGCCTAGGCCTCCTATTTTTTAAAAAATTATTGTTTGGGTTAGGGTTTTAAAGTTTGGGTTAGGGTTAGAGCTTGGGTTAGGTTTGGGCTAGGATAGCAATTTTCTTTTTCTTATGTACAATCAGTAACAGGTACCGGTATCGTACTGGTAGGAGCAGCCTAAAATTAAAGTTCAGTAGGCTATAATAAATAGAAATTTTAAGTGAAAGCTGAAAATAGAGCTTTCCAGTTTCAACGCTCAAAAACTTACCGGTATCCATCATTAACCTATTATGGTAGCCTAGTATTTACTATTTTGCAAGTTTTAAGTTATCGCTTGAGTGAGCTGTGCTAATGTTAAGACAATTGATACGGTAGGGTTATGCGGGGTAATTACGTCCACGGGAAATTACGGCCACGTGCGGGAAATTACGTCATACCTACAAAATTGAAAAAAATTCGGCCTACTGGAATTGAAGTTCTGAGCTTTCCTAAGATGTAAAAATATTTTCAAATATCTCACAACTAGACTTTCTAATTCAGGATACAAACTGACCTTTAGTAATTCATACTTGTGGCTTGTTGACTTCACTAGGTTAACACTTTTAAACATTTACTGAGCCTATCGTTATGAACCCTGACGAGCGGATGCCTGCAGTACCTAACTACGGTACCTACTACCTCAAGACGTGGTGTATACTGTTTGACACATTACGCAATGAACCGAAAAAAATAGGCAACCGAATTTAAAAGCGTACAAGGGAGTATTAATCACGTACAAGGGAGTAGGAGTTGCGTTGAAAATATTGCACGTCCATGCAGCTGGTGTTATAATAATTGAACATTTAATCTCTTTAGTTTAAACAGCAGCATGCTGTGTGAAATACATTGATTGCAAATGTCACGAAGTCTGCTCAAGAGCAGTGCCGCAACTAAAACGATGTCCGTAGGGGGGGGGGGGGGCAAAATTTGTTTCTGGGGGTCCAAAACGTTTGGGTTGGTCTACTATTCTCCGAGTTCTCTGTTGATCTCAAAAAAAAAAGGTCATCGTGCCAATTTGGTCTTATTTTCTCCGAGTTTTATGTTAATCTTCAAAAAAAAAGGTCATCCCTCCAAATTGTTCCACTTATTTCCTAGTTTTCTGTTGGTTTCCAAAAAAAAAAACACCATCTTGAAACTGCCGCAAGGGAAACAAGTGTTTGGGTAGGCATGCTAGGCATTTTAGAGGGGCAGAATTTTTCTTTAGGAGGGCGCCGCCCTCTTTTGCCCCCCCTAGTTGCAGCCCTGCCCAAGAGGTCTTTCGCTGCTTCTTGTTGTGCTATTCGTGTCTTTTTAAATGTTTCTTGAATTTGCGATGTTTTTGTTTTTGCTCCGCAATAAAAAGTTATTTCTACTCAACCAACCAGTTGGTCAAGCGCTAACGCCTTTGTTTTGGAGCGGGAGATCCGAGGTTCAAATCTCGAGTCGGTCAAATTGAATGCAGTGTTGCCAATGACTTTCCACTGCTGCGACACTTCTTCGAAAGAAGGCTTCTTTTTCTGGCGCAATGACTTCTTCAAAAAAAATTAGGAGCCGGATTGCAGCTGGAGTCTGACTTTAAAGTAGTCTTTCAAGCCGTAGTGAGAGTTGATAGTAAGATGAGTAACCATTTTTGCATTCTGGAAATGGAATAGCGGAATATGTAGCTAGGCTAGGCTTATCCCAGGCTATTTAGCTACATGAAAATTGGTTTGAATTTTTTGTTGAAGCGTATTTTTGTCTCGGAGTATTTCGAAGCGGAGTGTTGTTGTAAAATTTTGGAGCCGGAGTCAGTAAAAGAAATATCGGAGTGGAGCGGAGCGTAAAAATTAGCCACTCCACTCCACTCTACCGCAAACTCGTAGAACGTTTTGGTGTATTACAGCGAGTCTAATAAAAAAGAAATAACAAGTAGCAGAGCAGCCATTTAGAAACGCTTCTGTGGCCGTAATTTCCCGTATGCGGGAAATTACGGCCACGTTATGAAAAATATTTTTTTGCTAAACACAGGTGCTACCTAACAAGTTATTGTGCATTACTGTAAAGTTTAGTTGATGTTTACTTAGCTGTAGCAACCACGGTCGATTGCACCTTCTACATTTGGAATAACTTGCAAAAACGTTTAAAAGTGGACGTAATTACCCCGCATAACCCTATTCTATAATCTATTCATTACTTGATTACTGGTACCGGTACCTACCTTAAGTAGCCTACAGAATAAAACCATTAAACAGTAAAATAAGTTTCAATAGCAAGTGTAAAAAAGAATATAAATTGTGAAAGTAGTAAGTATAGGCCGTTTGGTCACTGTACCAATATAGAAGTATTGTATACTGTACCAGTATTTCATAAGCTACTGTAACTGTGTAAGCTACTGCACCGGTATTTGCGAAGTGTGCTGGTAGCCTATACAGATAGGGGTGTTGTTAAGGTTAAGAACAAGCCGTCAGCTTTTTAAGAGTGTCGTTAAGTATGACATGAGCCGTTGCTTTATTTTCGGCAGCTCTGTGATTCGTGAATGAGCACAGGTGTATTCCATGGATTACCATGTTCAATAATACAACAATACAGTAAACAACAAAAGTACTATCAACAAATGCATCAAGTTTAGCACTAATAAACTCACGAATAAACTTACTCTTGCTTACACTATAGATAGAAAAACCATCTACAGATGCAAGTTGATAGGCAATAGCCTACTTTGCAAACTTTCCTTTTTATCTTCCAGAAACGACGTAATCAATTTCTGCGTAATTTCTGCATCTTAGAAGATCAAGTTTTCTTCTAAGCTGAGTTTGGGCTTGCTTTTCAAGTGTCGAAAAAGACTACTAGTCAGTCTACCTTTATGCGCTATTGTTTTTGAGCATCTGGTGCAAGTCTGAAGTAGCACTATCATTACCATCACCCCGAGTAAAATGTTTCCAAACTTTAGACTGAATTACGAAATGTATTCCATAGTTAAATGATGCTGGCACAAATCTTCAGCTACCTGCTCGTAATTGGGCAGTGTGTATAATAAACTGGCCCAAACTAGTTATCCCATCAATCAACAACCAACTGTTCCAACAATTGTTACAAAGAGAAATAGTATTGTGTCGCCACAGTCCGAATGAACACAATCAATTTTAATGCTATACAAAAATAATTACGACTTGTTTTTGACTCAAGTTTCCTGAGATACTAGCTGACAAAACCGAGGATTTTTAATTCAAAAACCGGAAAACAAGAAATCGTGAAAGTCACTAAATGCGGGAAATTCCGAAAACTGGGATCTCGGTTTGCAAACCCTAGTTGACTTAAAGATGAAAGGTCTCTTTGTTGTTTTGTGGCCAGGGTAAATTAATGAATAGAGATATAATTACATTAAGTTGTAATCACAACTTTTAAAGGGGAAGTTTGTTAGACTTTCAAATATTTTGTATATAACTATAGACCTGTACCAAGTTGTGGAGAATTAGATTATTGAATGAATTTGCTTTCAATTTATGTCATTCAATGCCTTTACTGACTGGATGTCTTCATTAGTCACTCAGACTGCTTTGTTACCAGCTGGATGCCAACCATGGAACTTAAACATGGTAGCAAGTTGTGGTCCAAATTTTGTTTACTGTGCTACTTTGGCTGTGTATAATTATGAATACAATTCTGAGTATGGTGAATATAAACTGTCTTCAATTAATGCTTCCCATAGCAAAACAATCACCTGTATATCTTGGAATAGACATCAATCATCTTTATATGCCACTGCAGGAAGTGATGAGAAGATTTTTGTTTGGGATGTGAAAAAAGGAAAATGTGTGGCGTCACATGAAGATATAGGCTTTACTCCAATTTGCATTGGATGGTTGCCTGCAAAAGATGAAGCTAATGTGGTTGCATTTTGTGGAAAACATGGAAATATCAAGTTGTGGAATATGAAGGATAATACTAATGCACAAGTAGACAACACTGCTGGATTTGATCAGGAGGTAACTCTGTTTAAATGGCACCACACTGATTCGTCAAGATTTGTTTTGGGGCACATTGATGGCAGTTTATCTTTGTTTATTTCTGGTAAGCGTAATAAGCATGTAATGAAAGGCCATAGCGACCATGGACAAAAATCTCTTGATGTTGTTCTGGCTGCATTATGGGATCCTCTATCAAATGATTACTTGCTTGTGGCTCGAAAAACAACTGGAATTCAATTAATTGATGTCAAAGCAATGCTTATAATTAACCGATTTCACTTACCAAGCAATATGATTTCAACCATAACAATGTCTTGGGTTGAGTCTGCACCAGGTATGTTTGTTACTGGTGATCACGAATCTGGAGTACTTCGCTTATGGAGTGTTTGCCAATCTCATTGTGTTGAAAATGTTGCTCTTAAATCTACCGGATTTCAGTCTCTATCTGTGTTACATACAATCGCCAAAGACCTAAACAAGCCTAGTAGCGGATTTGCACTGAATGCTGGAAATAAAAATCGATCAGGTTCATTTTCATCACTTGGAAGTTACTTGATTCCTCCTGCCAAGGTGGTATGTGCATTTATAGATGGTGGAGTTGGATTGTACAACTTACAATTTAAAAAATGGGAATTTTTTCGTGATCAAGGCCACATCGAGACAATATTTGATTGCAAATTTAAATCAAATGATCCCAAAGTGCTAGCTACTGCATCATTTGATGGAACCATCAAAATATGGTCAGCTATTGATCTTACTCCCATATCAACTTCATCAGGAAATGAAGGTGTGATATATTCGTTGTCTTGGGCACCAGGCGATCAGAACTGCATAGCATGTGGTACACGTCGTCGAGGAATATTTGTGTGGGATATTGACAAGAGCAAGTTTGTGCAAAGGTTCACAGAACATGGAAAGAACGCTGTGTATTGTGTTGCTTGGAACCCAAAAGATTCTCAGAAATTGGCTTCTTGTTCAGATGATGCAACCTGTGTAGTCAGATCATTGAACAATAGAGATACCCAAGTTTTTCAACATCCTGATTCAACGTTTGGCTGTGATTGGAACACTTTTGACAAAGACATGATTGCTACAAGTTGCAATGATGGTGTTGTTCGAGTTTGGACTACAGCAAATTCAGAGAACAAGCCTTTGTACAATTTAAAGGGCCATTCTAGTAAAATATTTAATGTGCGCTGGCATCCTTTAATTGAAAACATTTTGTGTAGTGGCTCGGATGACAAAACTATTCGTATATGGGCTGTGAAAAGCGAGACCTGCACTGGAGTTTTACATGGGCATTCAGCCCCTGTCCGAGGCTTATGTTGGAATTTTGAACTTCCATTTATTTTGGCATCTGGCTCCTGGGACAATTCTCTTAAAATATGGGATACACGGAAAGAAAAATGCCTCGATACAGTGCTTGATCATGGGGCAGACGTTTATGGCATGGCTAGTCATTGTAACAATCCCTTTATTTTAGCAACTTCTTCTCGCGATTCAACATTAAGATTGTGGTCTTTACATCCAATGATGCATACTTTATTTTTGAAAGTAGTTGCTGGTGTAGAAATTGATAGCATTATTGACACTCCAGACAAAGTTATGCAAAAAAATAGCTCCTTGAAGTTAGCTGGTAAAATGTCAAAACAGCTTGTACAACAAATTCATGAAAAAAAAAATCAAGATGATGTTCAATTGAGGAGGTTTTCTGAATTATTCAGTACTTCAAGACGCATTGAAAATCTTTGGGATCTTGTCTGTGTTGTTCGTGGCCAAAAAGAATCAAATTTGTCTGCTCAGTACAAGCAAGGGATTATGCACACTAAACATTTGACAAAGTACAAAACAGCTGAAGTAAATCAAGCTGAACGCATGTCAACACACAGAAGTAGCATTAGTAGTCAGTTTCGATTACGAGATCAGCCCCTTATGCGTATTGCACAGCTTTATATGAAACTAGGTAATATGCAGAAGCACTGTGAGTTGTTGGTGCAATTAGGACATTGGGAAAAAGCACTTGCTCTTGCTCCTTCTGTTTCTTTGGCGTTTTGGTCGAAATTAGCAACTCGTTATGCTGAGATACTACGCAGTGATGACGTGGAAGATGCCACTAATTTTTATCTTGCTGCTGGCAATGTAACTGAAGCTGTGCGATATATGAGTGGCAGAAATGAATACTATGATGCTTTACTTACAGCTCAAGCAGCTGCGGAAGGAAACTGCCCATCTATGGTTCAAGATCAACCAATTGATGAAGAAAGCAAGGACATTGAGGGTTACAATGATCTTGTGACAAGCTGCTGCAATGAACTTGCAGAAAGATCATACAACAATGCTGATCCTTATAGTGCTGCTTCATTCTATCTTGCTTATAATGATGTCACATCTGCTGTCAATTGTCTGGTTAAATCAAACAAGCTTTCTCTTGCACTCTGTATTTCACATAACCTAAAGCAATCGTTTGATAGTTCAATTGAAGCTGCACGAATGCTTGCTAGAACATGTGAAATTGATGACCCATTTCTTGCTGTAAGGCTTTTAAAAAAGTATGACCCCCATTGTGTTGCTTCAGCAGACAAATGGTCTTCTTTATGTGAAGTTTGTGCTCATTGTAGCAATGAAAAAGACAAGCCAGAATTACACAAAGCTGCTGGACTACCAGATCCTGAACAATGCGATTTGTTGGCAGATGATGCTAAAAAGAATCAAAAGTTAGATGTTGCTCTTAAGTACTATGCTTTGGGAACTACTCCTCAAAAGGCTCTTGAACTTGGTCTTCAGCTTTTAAAGCATCGCTTGAGATCCAATGCTAACTGGTGTATGGATGACATCATGAGTGATTTGAAAGCTGCATTCAGCATCAGGGAGAGTGTTTTGCGGCAACAATCAAACAAACAACTTCGTACCCAGCTCCTCACTATATCTGCTTATTTTGGTGTTTTGTATGCATACAGAAGGAAGTATTTGATGATATTGAAACCAATGTTTGAGTATGTCATATCAATGTGCGAGTTGAGTCGACGATTTGACAATGATTTTCCACTCTTCCCACCGGATGTGCAGGATGAAATGCGTACTGTCGCAGATGCAGTGATGTACGATGAAGAGAGTAATGTCTTGGAAAGGGTAATTCATCGTGCTGGCGAAGAGCCACTAAAGTGCTTGGTTGGAAGCACTATTGTAAATGCATCTGATCTCCCGTCACATTCTGAATCATACACTTCTACAATATCAAAAACCAAAATTAATGGTTCTGTGTTTATGCTAGAAGACGGCAGATCTACACTTTCTTATAATGAGGCAGTAATGTGGGCAAAATGCAATGAATTTTCTCCAACAAGTTCTGGAGCAAGAATATGCCCATTTTGAAATTTTTGCACAAACAGATAAATTATGTTTTATGTAGCTATTCTTGCAATGTACACTGTGCAGTTTTGGATTAGAGAGAACTAGTGCAGTTGTATGCAGGCTCATAGCCAGAAATTTGCATTGAGGGAGAGTATTTTGGGTCTGGTCCTGGGGATCTACCCTACCAATGATTTTACCAAAAGATGGGGAACTGAGGACAGAGCGACCAGCACTGGAAAATTTTTACAATTTTTTGTTTTTGCCAATTTTGGCTATTTTTTTGCAAAACATTGTGCATAAATCAGTACTGCAATAACATGATTGAACTGCTGTGTAAATGACTTGTGCTTGATAGCCAATGGTATTGGTATATTCCATATTTTTTGGACTATATATGGTGCATCGCAGTATTAATATGGCCTTTATTGCTTTTATTACCAGTGTATAAAGTGCACTGGAATATGAGGCACACTAAATGCAATGCAATCATCTAGAAACTGAATAAAGCGTTAAATAATTTTGAATTAAATTTTGAAACAAGTGAGTGAAGAAAAAGAGAAGTAACCTGATCCATGTATAAGGTGCACCTTTAGTTTCTCCAAAATTTTGAGTATTTTAAGTGCGCTTTGTGTTTTGAAAAATACTGTAATTGAAAATTTTTAGTCACCGTGGTACAAACATGTAAATGATAAAAATTTATAATTATGAAAAACTCACAAGTATCAACCTAATTTGCTATATTTCATGAAGAGAAATTATTGAGAAGAAAAGGGTTAGTAAAGCAGGATTTGAGCAGAAGTGATTAGCATTTAATTAATGCTAAATAGCCCCCTATCCCCTCACTTCTTTGATAAAGCCAGCATAACACATTTTTTAGCTAACAATCAAATTTTATTGATATTTTCGTCCAATTTTTCAAAGTTTTCACTGGTTTGTTTTTAAAGTGTTATTTTTGAAAAATATCAGCCCTTCCCCAAAAATAATGTTTCAAAAATCGCTTTAAGTAACTTTGAAGTCCATAATGCACTAATGCAAACAACTGGCCAAGTGCATTAAAAACATAGTATTTTACCTATTTTGAATTTAGTCTACAAGCCAATAGCTCCCCCCTGCTTTCTGGCTATGCTACTGCTTGTCTATTTGGGTTTCAAAGCTGTGTTCCAAAGTGGTCACTGTTGTTATGATAGTTTTATGGTTATTTTTTGCAATTTGCATTGGACTTGGGGTACTATGTGATTTTTTGGGAATGTCTAATTTTGTGTATTAGAACAAGAATAGAATATGTTGTTCCTTATTTATCAGACCATTGGTTTACTTTTTCAAAGGTGCAAAATTTTTTTTCAAGTTTTTTGTATGTCATTGCCTTGAAGTGCTTGTTTATGTGAAGAAAAGTACTGCAATATTGCTATTCCATGTTTTTCCCTTGACACAATGAGCTATAATATAACTAATTGTTACGTGATTTGATTACTATTATATTCAAATTATAAAGTGTTTTGTTAGCCTGTTAGCATCATTCTTTTTTCAACATCTATGGTATTTTTTGAATCGTAAAGCACACCAAAATTCTTTAAAAAATTGAGGGTGTGCCTTATACTCAGGTTTGCCTTGTATGGAAAAGGTTACACTCTCTTTTCATGATTTACTTCAGAGTTAGCTAGAGATTTTAAAGTTTTATTTCATTTTGCGTGCCTTATAATCTGAAATGTTAGGTACCGGTTGTAGTTTTGCTTAGGATCATTATTTTGTTGCAGTTACAAAACCATACTGGTAGCTTTAGTGTAGCGTAATGACACATGTGCAGAAAATTTTGTTTTTAAAAAGGCCTCCAATTTTAGAAATTTTTTTATTATCCTAAATCACGTAGGGTTAATAACTTGTTGCAATGCCAACTGCAGAGTGCATAAAGCAGATTTTCTGCCATAAGAGAGTAGGACATTTTCTGGAATATAGTAAATTGTTAATTTAAATTAAGGGGAAATTAAAGATATTTCTTTTTCAGTTTAAATTTGTTTCGCTTGTTTCAAATGATGTTAATGCTGAATATTTAGGTTTAATTGTCCTTTTTTGTTGGTGCAACTCATTTTTGTTTTTAGACTAATCCATCTAAGGCTGCAGTCTCTACACATAGTGCTGAAAACCACTAATGAAACAGTATTGAAACCTCATTTTTGCAAAAACTCACAAGTTGCATGTTGTAAAACCAGGTGTTTAGGCTTTTGTTGAATAGAAAACTACAAATTGCATCAACAAAGTTAGTTTATAAGCATGGAAGTATGCTTATGAGCTAATTTTGTTAATACAATTTGCAGTTTTGCAAGCTTTTCATTTCTATTTGGGAAGTCAAACCAGCGTGAACGAGAAACGCATCTAAGATTATGGTACTAATTCTTGTTTTATAGTGTTAACATATTTGGTCACTGTGCATGCTACAAGAACCAGCAGTGATGTAAAACTTGGTGTTTTTTTGAGCCATTGATTGGCAGTTAGTTATCAAATATTTATAGTTTATGTGTATACCACACTGAAATTTTATCTAAATATTGTTAGAATTATCTTGTACATTGTGCTTATCATTGTACTAGAGACTAGTTATTACTGACTGTAATAATATAGCTTTCTACTTTAACAACAGAAACGTATGTAAACCACTCTAAAGTATTGGGTCTACAACTTTTAGGCGTGGATGTTTCTGAGCCGCAGATTATGCCCTGGAACTATTAGGTGCCTGGACTTTTAGGCGCTGGGATGGTTAGGCCCAGAGGTGACAAATTTTTTTTCCAAAATTTAAAAAAAAAAAATTTTTTTCCCAAACAAAGTTTTTCTCCAACAAAAAATATTTTTTCCAAAAATAGTTTTTTCGAAAATTTTTTTTTGTTTCAAATAACAGTTTTTTTCAAAAAAACAGTTTTTGACAACTTTCCATGTAAAACTTTTTATACAAGTGCTATAGTTTAAATTTATCATGCTCTCTGCATTTTCTTCAATAAAAATAAAAAAATAGATGAAAACGTATCAAGAAGAGCTCTCTCAATACTGCTCACAGTGCTGTTGTCAAGGGTAGCCCTCCGATCTGTCATTTTACCTCATTCTTAATAGGGTTGAGGTCATGGAGGAAATCTGGGGAGACTCAACAATTATACCACACCCAGAGTCTGAGCCAGAGCTCAGAAGTCAACGATAGATAGAAAAGGAAAATGGGCTCGGCAGTCATCTTTACCAAAACTTCTAACTCCGCCCTCTGCCTTGATTTTTCTTGATGAGAGTCAGATTTTGCGCTTCAAAGATATTGACATTTTGATCAAAGCATAACTTTTTTGCTGGAAAAATATGTTTTTTGGAGAGAGGTTTTATTTCAAAACAATGTTTTTGAAAAATAAAAATAAAAAACTGTTGCTTTGAAGAAATTTGCTATTTGAAACAAAAGATTTTTTCTTGAAAAAAATTTTTTTCACCTCTAGCACCTAAAAGTGCAGGCTACTGAAAGTGCAATTGCCTAAAAGTGCAGGTCCATAATCAGTGGTGCATAGACATTCTGCATCTAAAAGTCATGGTCCAGAAGTAGTAGAGCTCATATATGTACTAAACCATCTATTGTATTTGTTTAGTTGAACTGTGAGGTTGGTTTATGAAAGAGTGTTATTTATTATCGTATATACTCGCGGATAGGTCGCAACTTTTTTCTCATATTTTTTAACAAAAAACACGGGTGCGACCTATCCGCGCGACATACCTTGAAAGTTTTCGGCTGTTGCAAGTACCGTATTTTCCGGCTAATAAGCCATTATAGACATGAATTGCGCTTGTGCTCGCACATACCAATGCAAGACAGTTTCATGTGCACACACGCACATGCGACCGCTCAGCGTGCGTTGGATTTTCCCGCTTTGTTAAGAAAAAATGGTTTTGCGATTTTAATGTTCGATTTCGAAGTTATTTGTTTTTAATTTATTTTAATTTTAGAAGTTTATTTTAATTTTCCCACAGATAACTTTGAAAGTTTATCTTAATTTTCGAAGTTATCTGTGCAAAAAAGATAGTGCGACTTATGTGCGAGTCAACGCTAAATTCAACTTTTTTAACACAAAACTAATAGTGCGACCTATACGGTAGTGCGACCTATAGGCGAGTATATACGGTATATTCTTTGTTTCTTTCATTAAGACAAAAAAGTTGAAGATGCATAAATTACATAATTATAATGGATATGACCGATACATTTTTTTAGTTTTCAGTTTGTTTTGTCTGATGGTGCTATGTTTGCATTATTAATACTAATCGAAACTGTGCGTTTTAGGATAGATTTAGTATATACTTATTTTTCGGACGTTAAGGTGCACATAAAATACTACGCATTAAAAAAAAAATTTAGCATGCGCTTTATACTCAGGTATGTTTTATGTATGGACCTTGTTAAACTCTCTATCTTTTCACGATTTAGTTTAAAGTTATTTAAAGCTTATTAGAGTATGGTAGTCCATCTAAAGCTTTATTACAGTAATCCACAGTGTGGAGAAGATAATAGTCCTAGACTGCTCCTTATTGTCCTAAAAATGCAGTATGTTTATTTATTGTTTATGATCTTGATTTTTAGTGTTAAATTCGAAAGTTATAATAGATTGTTGCTGGTGCTGTGAAATATTTAAAACCAGTTATATATATTTTGTAATGCCTGCTATAAAACAAACTTACTGTAATTAAAACTTAACTGCACTATTGGCATAAACTATGTGTATTTTTTGGCATGCATTATGTCTATAGAATGTTTATTTTTAGGGGATTCCTGAAGGCATTCAATTTTTTTTAATATGAAAATTTATTACTTGGTTAAAATAATGATTGTTAAAATGCTAGGGCCTACTAAGTTTGACCAGAAAATTTCAATGAAACTAAATTACCAAAATTTGGTTCTAACAAGAACCAGAATTTGTTAAAAGTGAAGAAAGACTTTGTTTAATGCACATATCCTGCACTAGTAATACTTCACAGGAATTAGTTCATTATAGGCAGTTCATGTAGCTAAGTACCCCTTGTTTATTGCTTTACCAATTAAAATTTTAACTTTATTTGTGCTAAACTTTCAAATTTTTATTATTCAAACACTGTACTTCCTAGTCATCATATTACTGTACAATGTACTAAGCCTGTGATTTTATATGCCATTTAATGCATGTTTTTTTAGCTTTTGTCCAACAAGTATTGGATAGATAGTAGATATTGGACTAAATAGACAACTAGCATTTTTTATGATGAAAGAGTCAATAAACGAACACACTTTTTTGGATGAAGACACAAATGAATCTCAGCCTGATTGTACAAGCAAACCAAGATGGGGTCCAAATCATGCTGGCGCAAAAGAACTGCAACAGCTCTATACTAGAGAAAAACGAATCCAAGAGATTGTTTGTGTGATCACTTGCATCATACTCATGTCAGTTGATCTTTTCATGCTTTGTTGGTATTTCAAATACTCCAACATTTTGTATGTTGTCTCTTCTGTCATAGGTGGAATCTTAGCAGCTGATTTTGCTTCAGGAATTGTGCACTGGGCAGCTGATAGTTGGGGCTCTATTGAATTACCCATTTTAGGTAGAAATTTTATTCGTCCTTTTCGTGAGCACCACATTGATCCTACAGCAATTACACGCCACGACATGATCGAGACAAATGGAGACAATTTCATGCTGCCTATTATTCCTATTTCTCTTTCAATTTACAAATTTTCTACTTATTCCATTGAAGAAATTGATTTAATTTATTCTTCTGAAGCCTTTATGTTTGCTCTAGCACTTTTTGTTTGCCTCACTAATCAAATCCATAAGTGGGCACACACATATTTTGGGCTTCCAAAATGGGTCATATTTTTACAAGATCTTCATTTAATTTTGCCACGGCAACACCACAGAATTCACCATGTTTCTCCTCACGAGACTTATTTTTGTATAACAACTGGCTGGTTAAATTACCCTTTAGAAAAAATCAAGTTTTGGGTGACATTGGAGAATATCATTGAATTTTGCACTGGTATAAGACC
Organism: Trididemnum nubilum; assembly: GCA_963965965.1. Taxonomy (NCBI): domain Eukaryota; kingdom Metazoa; phylum Chordata; class Ascidiacea; order Aplousobranchia; family Didemnidae; genus Trididemnum; species Trididemnum nubilum. The sequence goes on from OZ014490.1 coordinate 18,827,570, forward strand.
TAGAAGTGATGACTTGAAGTGGGCAAGTAAAGGTCAATGAAGTTGAATAAAACTGAACATATTATAGCTTCTCCAACTATCCTTTGCGTGAGTTGCACAAAGTAGTTTTATTCTGATTTTGACTACTGTAAGTTTTGAATGAAGTCTTTCACTTTGCACTTGAGAGAGAAAGATCTCTCATGTTCACCAGTTTGGTGTAGTGTATTGTATTCTTAGTTTTCTAGTTTTAAGTTAAGTTTTGCTTTTGTTTTGTATCTGGACAATGGATAATTTATAATTTTCTGCGTTGATGCTTATTTTGCTGTCATACATGTACTATTGCTGGAATTGTAATTGCACAGTAGATAGGCCACCCTAAACTCAACAGTTTTGTTTTCAGGGGAGAAAAAAATATTACACTGTATAAAATGAAAACAGTTGTATTTAAAAAGTTAAGTGCTTTTTTTTAAAATTTTGATTAGCTCTTCCAAAGTTGTTTGTAATCTATTACTGGTAATGCTAAATATCTCAAATTCTGAAAACATTTTGGCGGTTTTAAGAACACATTTCAGCTAGGCAGCTTAAACACATTAAGTTGAAATAACTGTAATAAACTTAGTCTGTTGTTAAAGGTAAAGAAATCTCTGCTAACATTGGTCCTAGTCAGAGATGAGTATTGTGGAAGTAGCTAGCATATTGTGGAAGTGGTGTAAGAATGTGGAAGCATAAGTAATAAGTTTACGCAGTGGTTGAAAATCTACTTCTTTCTCTTATGATTCGCTAGAGCTTTCAAAAATGTGCACTTTGAGTTTTCAAAAACATTGAAATTTGTTAATTAAAAAACTGCAACTGCCAATTGCTGTTCATCTTATGCAAATTGACATAATGGACTGCTGTTCTGTCTCAGTGACAAATAACAAAAAACCCACTCAGCATTTTCATGGAATTAAAACACAGTAGACTTCACATATAAAAATTAAAAGTTAAAAATTTTAAACTTTACAGTGTGTTTCACATGTAATCAAGATGATCACTCATCAAGAATATATTAGTCTAATGCAGGGGTGACCAAAGTTTTTGAGGGATGGGCTGCATTACACTTTTTCTTGCTTTAGTGGGTCGCACGATTCTGATAAATGTTTGGATAAATTTTATCCCAAATCAGGCGTGCTACCAAGATTCTGCAAAAGGGGTAGGAACTTCAAGTAAAAGTTAAATACTTTTGTTATTCAGGCAGCATGCTGAGCAAACTGGTGCAAGCAACATATCTGGGGGTGTAGGCCAGTGGTCTGGTGGCAAAGCCCCCAGTTGCTTGACAGTTTTTTAGGAAAAAATAGCCACTTTAGCGCCATGAGGATTACATTTGCTAGTTTTTAGAGCCATTTCAAAGTACTAAATTTTTAAGATTTTGAAGTCGTTTGAAAGAATTAAATTGTCCAGCCCCTTCAGTCCTCCCTTGCTTACAAGTCAAGCCCAAAACACATTTAAACGCTTTTATTTCGGGGTTAAGTGTTTTAAGTTACTAGCTGATGAGAGATGTTAAAGCCCCTTTTAGCCCCTTGGTTCCACCCTTGTCGCAAATACTGCTCATACAAGTTTTGTATTATCCTACTGATTACACACCAACAACAATCCTAGCTGTTTATTGAGCAACACCATAATATTCAGGATTTTGCCAAGGGGGATGCTAGCTTGAACCAAAAGCTAACATTTTGCTATGCTAAAGTTTGTACAGTATCCAGCACCCTGCGTCATGAATAAACTGCTGCGCTTTTAAAATGCATCATAGAAGACATTTGGGGTCAAAGTTCCTTGCAGCCATTTTAGCGCTGTTTGTTTACACCTTTTTAGAACCACTTCAAAGAATCGAATTGCTAATTTAATTCATCCCCCCACATATCTGTCATGTCCAAAAGATGTTTAAAAGCTAGCATGTTTGACTAAAATTTTAAAATTACTAGACTAATGAGAGAGGCTTCAGCCACGCAATGTCTGTTCCCCTATTGTTGCACTAGTAGACACATCTTAGATGAACTATGAAGTATAGTACAGCAGCAACCCTGATCACTTTAGAATGCTAACAATGCGGCAATGAAAATAAATATTTAAAATAAGGAAATGCGCAGAGTTACATGTTTACTACTTTCGTTACATGTTTACGTATGTAGTTGCAGACAAAACTCAAGTTTACTACTTTCTAATATAGTAGTAGTGGCATTATTAACCAAATAACATTCACAAAAAATATTTGTTTGAAAAAACCAATGTCAACACATTTAAAAAAAATTTTTTTTTGGTGAAAAATTTGGAAGTATCAAAAGAAGCTTATTCTAAATCAAGAGACCAGTTTTGTGCCGCAAAAACTTGCTGTGTTGGCTGCACTTTTGGCAACCCTGGTCTAATAGCTTTGAATAAGACAACCTTGATGATCTTGGTTGTGCATGAAACTGACTGTATGGTTTTGAATTTTTAACTTTTAATTTTTACACGTAACATGCACTGTGTTATGATATATTTTCTAACCAGTGCAATCAAGCACTTTTTTGAATCAGTTGAACTCAGCTTGAATCTGTTGAATTGAAGATCCACTCATTTTTATGGAATTAGATTGTTTTTCGTTATCTCTACTTACATACACACTTGTACAGTATATGTTAAAAATATTGATAACTTGTGCAAACTGTGAAACTTAAAGCTATTAAATGCTACCGCTTTCGCATCCCTCTTTCCAATGTGAGGAAAAATGCTTCTTTTTGTACAATAATCGTATATCAATGAGCCAGGTCAACTGACCATGACAAACTGACTACAAGCAGACTGATGGCCAACCAACGGTTTTATCACAGTGATTTGATCATTGATTTTGGCACAGTGATTTGATCATTTGGTTCGCGGTCAGTTTGTTTGTGGTCAGTTTGTCACAGTCAGTTGTTGTGGACCCTTATATCAATGATTTCACAAATTGTGTAATTTTTTTAGGTACTGTATCTAGTACTTTTTTATTTAGTAAGTTTTTGATTCATATATGAAAGACAATTAAGCAATCTAAAAGTATACCAATTTAAAAGAGAATATTTACTGGCTCATTTCTTGTCTTGAATTATTAATTACATCCACTGTACTTTTTGTTCGTCTGTTAAGTATTAAAGAAAACCGTTTTGGTTTTTGTTAACATGCTTAAATGTGCCTGTAATGCTCAGATAATATGATAGTATAAATTTTTTTGTTTTCAAAAGATAATGTATATACTAGTAAAATTGCAGTTCCAGCAATTTTTTGAATATTTGTATTGACCTAGTGTTTCTGCAGTTGTATTATTTATATAGATTGATTTTCTGAGCATAGTCAATTACTGAAATGTTTAACTTGTATTAAGATTCAGCTATACCCACTTTTATTTGAATCTATGTATTACTGATATACTGCTATGTTATGTTAATGGCAGTGTGACTTAATTTTCCATTATAATGCTTTAAGTTGGTAGGTAAATCTAGCTCAAACCATTTGAAGTATTTATACAAGTTAAAATAAATGCTGTAAAGTGTAAACGGCCTACTATAAATTTTCTACCATGAATGGTGATTGTAATTTTTAAGTTTGCTGCATCATTTATATAATATAGGTACCAATACTGGGTATGTGATTTTTATGCTTAACCAGTGTCTTTTGACCAAAAGTATATTTAAGGAGAAAAAATATAAAAATAAGCAATGTTCAATATTTCAGCTCCATACTTTTTGCTTGTATGCATTGTGGAAGGTTACTACAGTGTAACTCATTTGGTAGAACAATAGTTCAGTGGTCAAAATGTTGGGCTGTTGGTTGTGTTTACACTGGTTTGTGGTTTGATTTGTAAACTGGCACTGCATTTTTATGCCTGGGAAAATACACTTAACATTCATATTTCATTTTCCTTGAGTGACAATGAGGATGAGTGTATTTTTCATGAGAAAAAGGGCAAGAAATGTACTTTTTTGGGCAAGAAGAAAGAATTCATTTTGGTTGGTTTGGGTAAAAGACTTGCAAAAGAGCAAAAAAAGTGCCCTATTTAAATTGGTGGAGTTAGACAAAAAGTATCTGGTGTATATACAATAGATGTAAAATGAATCAAAGGTTAAGGTTGCATCAAGCATTAGGTCAAGATTGGGATTAGGCTTAAAGTCTTTCAAATAAACTTGGCCTTGGTGATAATGATTGTTTCAGATTTTCAATATTTTTGTCTTTATCAAAATTTGGCCAGTGATTAACTAACTAAAGTAGGCCTAATGATGCAACACATAAATTGTTCCAATTGAAAATGCATTTAGTGATGCATAAGAACTTGAGTATTCAAATTGCTATTGCTTACATACAGTTGGCAACAACAAATTATACGAAGTTTTTATCCGCTTCTTTGTCTTAGACTGTACTAACATGGCTCATAAGCATTTATTACTCAATGGTCATCATTTCAAATCTCTACAAATTGTGTTTGGCTGATGAACATGAATGATGCTTCAAAACTTTATTCATAATGTATGCAATCTCTTTGCCAACACTTTTACTGTACTTTTAAGTGATAGTAGAGCAGTTATTTAATGTTGATGTTAGCAAGCTCACGTGAACTAATGTGTTTAATTGTTGTATGTATATTTTATAGGACTACAGGTTTAAAGTGAATTGATTTTTGGTGCTTAGCTAAGGTTAGTCAAATGATCATGGCTTACAGATAGAAATCTCATTTTTGTTAACATTGCAATTACTTTTGAAGATAGGGTTGAAATAAATCTCTGAAGTTACACATAATTACAAAAATCAAAGCTAATTCCAAAATTATTCTGCAGTGATCCCTTTTAGTGCTCAATGCCTTTCATAGTGCTCTTTATTTTGCAACTTTTTTGCAGATTATGCAAGTGTTATTTGGTATACTGAAAAGAATCACTGTTGAACATGACGCTTAGTGCAAGCGGCAAAATCTTAGGCTTGTATCCAAAGTTTAAATTTTGTGAAGATAATATGTGATTTTTTTTTGCGTCTAATTTCGACTTTTTATACTTTTTCAGTACCGGTAACTGAAGAAGAAGCAACTACAGGGTCAGGCAATATGATCGGACAGATTTGTAGGTTTAATAAAATGCAAATAAAGAAAAGAAACGAAAAATGCTTTTATTTTTGAAAAGTGCTTTCCTTGTGTTTAAAAAATTGAATCAGTCAAATGGGATCCATTATAGTCCACATACTGTCAAAAGTGTTCACGAAAGTTGTCACATTTTCTGGAGTTCTGATGGTGCGAGATCGGCTGGTTGATTTTCATTTCAATGCAGATCCGGTAGCTCTGAAGTTAGCAACTCATAACAAGGTCGTGTTTCAAGCTGGTGTTTACTAAGGGATCGTGTTTACCAAGATTGAAGTGCAAGCAAAGTGCTTGTTGTGTTGCAGTTACAGATTCATTTGTTTTGACAAACATTTCCACAATAAAAGCGAGATGTTAACCTGTCCAACTCAAAGCATTTAACGAAAAACAAGTCCAATTCATGGCAGCAAAAGAAATGAAAAACAATGGAATTACATAGAAACAAAGCACAAGGGAATTTTTGAAAAAATGGCGTTACTGGTACATGTACTTTTTGAAAATAAACACACTTTTTTGTTTCTTTTGTTTATGTTTCTTTTATTGAACCAACAAATATGTCTGATCATTTTGCCTGACCCTGTATAAGCTGAGCAATGTTGCTTATAAAGCAGTTAGTTACTACCGTTTAAAATATTGGTAATTGTTTCATGTTAGCTAACTGCAAAAGTAAGATAGAAATGAATTGAAGGATATTCACGCAGAAAGTGTTAACATTGCTGAAGCGCAAAAAATACCGGGCTTTTGAAAGGTTCAAAACCACTTTCATGTCATGCATAAGGTATCAAAATTCTAACGAAAATGTCCTAATTAGGTGACTATTTAAAGAACTTATTTTGAAAATATGTTGCTACCTCCTCTCAGCTTACCAACCTAACTCCATAACATTCTTAACTGCACGCCTGAAGCAATATATTTCTTTCTGCAAACATAGCGTAGTATTTGCAAAGTGTTCCTAAATGATAAAACCTACACTTTTTTTTGTTTCAGCAAGGCTAATGCTTTCTTTCAGTTGGAATAATTGATACTTAATTACTGTTACTTTTTAATTTTGGTTTAGTAAGTGAAATTTAGCAAAGATGAGTCTAGAGTATCTTAACCTTGTTTCATTACTATTTTTTGTGGTGGCTGGTGAATGATGAGTTTTAGTTATACTTAGACAGATCCATATTTTTTTGTACTTTTAGGCATTAAGCCAAACATTTTTGGCTGTGCAATTGTATGTATTGTTGAATATCTATGAATATCTAGATTTTCGTCAGTGTACAAGTCCATATGACATATATGTATTCATATAATTGATTTATCATTCAAATAATTGGTTTATTAACTACAGAAAACACTTTAAAGTTAAGCTGATTGCGTGTTCATCCTATTTCATTCCTGTAAGTTTTTGTTTCAATCGTATTTTGATAAGTTAACTTGTGCGCTCTTATTTTGATGTGTTCTTGCTTGATTGGAAATTTAGTCAGTAAATATAACTGTAACATTTGTGCACTCATTGCTGTATACAAGCTGTCTAATCCTACAAAAAAAAACTCTTGTGGTGATCAGTTAGCACTGTTTTCATGTTGGAATTAATATTTGTACTCTGAATATCCCATCTGCCATACTAAGAGTTAACTAAATTTTTTTGACTAATACTTGCTTGTGATATTTTGAAACTTTTGGTTTAGAAGCTACCATAGTTTTTCATTTTAAAACTTTCAGTATGGCATTTGTATGGTCTGTGGCTATTATTTAATGGTTATTGTTCAGTACTACACCAGTGTTTCTAGTGTTCCATTACATTATACTAGGTGTGTTTAAAAAGAGACAGGACTGTTCTAATAATTTTTTTTTTCAAGTAAAAATTCGAAGTATCAACATGTGTCCTTCAAAGTAGTCTGCTTGAGCCTGGATGCACTTTTGCATTTTCCTCCTTCTCCATGCTTCCATGCATTTCTGGAAGGATTCTTCTGGGATCGCTCTGAGCTCCTTTGTTACGGCTCTTTTAATGGTTGTTGAGTTTTGAAAATGGGTTTCTTTCAATACTCCATTGAGTTTGGGGAAGAGAAAAAAGTTATAGGGGGCTAAATCCTGTGAATATGGTGGTTGCTCTAGCATGGCAATGAAATTTTTTGCCAAAAATTTCCAAATGCTCAAGGCACTGTGAGCAGGAGCATTGTCATAATGGAGCAGCCATGACTTGACTCCCACAATTCTCTTCTCTTTTCTCAAATTGAACGCATCAAACGTTGCAAGATGTGGTTGTATTCGCTTTAGTTAATTGTTTGGCCTTGTGGCATGAATTCTGTGTGAGCAATTCCGCAAATATCATGGAAAGCGATCAGCATCACCTTGACTTTGGATTTGGACATTTTTGCTATCTTGGGCCATGGTGAGGAAGTGCTTTTCTATTCAAAACTCTGGCATTTTGGTGATTAAATTGTACTGGAAGATCCATGAATAGTCGCCTATAGCAACTCTACATAACAGATCTGGTTCAGTTTCAAGCTTTTCCAAAATGTCTGCTCACACTTGCACTCAACGCTATTTTTCCCCATCATTTAGCAATCCCGGAACCATTTTCGTGCAAATTTTTCTCATTTTCAGATCTTTCGTGATGATTCTCTACTTCCTTTCACTGTTCATGTTTTATTTCTCTGTTATCATTTGAACAGTAAATGATGATCATCGCAAACTTTTTCTTTCACTCGCTGGATGTTTTCACTGGTTCTGCTTGTTGGTAGCCTCCTGCTCTTGGAATCATTTTCAACATTCTCTCTTTCTTTTCAATATTTCTTGTGTCACTTAAACATCTGAGATCTTGACATTGTATCATCTTAGTAAACTTCTTGAAGCAACTTCAGAGCTTTAGTAGAAGTTTTCTCTAGTTGAACAAAAAACTTCAAATTGATTCGTTGTTTCATGGTCATTTTTTCACCACCAAACAAAAACCCTACAAAAATCACATTTTTTTTCAATCTCCAAACTAATTTAACCGAAATGTCGTTGCAGAAAAACTTGTAAAAAAGTGTATGGTTGTCGCACAGTGCTGAACTCTGATTTACCAAATACCAATGATAGTGCTTCTTAAAACCACCAAGCTTTTGTTACTGCTGTACATCATGTTCATGCAACACACACAGTCTCGTTTCTTTTCAAACACACCTTGTGTACCACACTTACTGACGGTACATACTTATTTGCTAATTTTTTTTTTGGTTTCAGTGAAATTGGTACTACATTAATCAAGTTTGATAGCCCAACTGGCTTGCCTGCAATCCTGCATGTGAAGTGCATTTTTGCACTAGTAGGCTTATCTCAAACCGAATTCGATTCATTCCAATCACAACATTGTTTAATTCTTTTGCATAACGTCCATGCATCAGCTCCCTTTATTAAAATAAATAAGTGATGTCCAAGTTCTGGTTTGGACTGTCACTATTTCTAGCGATGTCTTTGGAAAATAATCATTTAAATTGTTGATTTGCTGGATGTTCCATATGCCAGCCATTAATAGTGCGTTTTTAGCCAAATGTTTTCAGTTGCAGTTGTTTGTTTTGTATTGTATGGTATTTTTTTGACTATAAGGCGCAGAAGCAATAAAAAGCTTTTATTGCTGTTATTTTCTTGCCTAAAGTGCTCCAGATTATAAGCCGCACTTATTGCAATAAAATTTGTAAAACTTTAAATAATTTTAATGAAGCTCCAAATTAAACTATGAAAAGAAAGGTAACCTGATCCACATACATAAGGCTCAGATTAATTTTTTTTAGAAATTTGGGTGTTTTAAGGTGTGTCTTATAGTCCAAAAAATGCAATGTATAAATCTGACTTTAGTTTCCATTGTACTGTATATATTGCTAAATTAAGCACATTTTATTCACTAGTTATTCTGTTCTTTACAGGTTCGGCCAACCTGTGTAACCACTAAAATGAGCATTTTTGTTGGGTGCAAGCTGAATCATTTTTTGCTTCATGCTATTGTTTATATCACTGTAGAAAATCAAATTTAGCTAAAATCTAAGATGGGGTACTGATGGCAACCTGGATTTATGTTTTTGTTTATTAGTATTGGTCAAGTGTCCAAATTTTAGAATTTATTGTTTCTGTCATTTAAAAAAGTTGTAGTTATTTTGATGTTTTCAAGCACTAATGAAGGACTTGCATGCAAAAACTTGCATATTTTTTTCATTATTTTTTAATGACAGCTTGGCTCGTTTCAGTCATCCTCGATAATTTTGGTTAAATGACCAAAAAAGTTAAAACTAGATGGCAATCTGTTTGCTTGTGCTCTCACAGAATTTCTTAATTTGATATATTTTATGTTACAAGTCATCATAAAAGAGAATATAGAAACTTTTAACCAAAATTTGAGGAAAATGCGTGATTAAATATACTTTATACAATGGCTGGGTTTTTCTGCTCATACTAAATGAAAAAACAACATTTTAAGATGTCGTGCAGTTATTTGTAATCTTGAGTAAATGTGTGATTTATTGGTGGTTCTAAATAGAAAAAAAATATATGGTTTATTATATTGTCATCATGGATTAAAGTTTTTGATAAACGACATGAAAAAGTTTGATTAAAAATTATGAAATGTTGCTTAGTATGATACACCAGCCATAAAACGTTCTACGACTTTTATGCGTGGATGTTTAGATGCAAAATGTTTATGCACTGCCGATTAAGTGCTGGTACTATTATGCATGAGACGTTAATTCATTGCTGATTAGGTGATGGGACTATTATGTGCCTGGACTTTTACGAGCCAAAACTTTTTTTTTTTTCCAAAAAAAGTTTTCCAAAACAAATTTTTTTCCCAATGAAGTTTAGAGTTTTTCTTCAACAAATTTTTTTTCAAAAAATTTTCAACAAAAAATTTTTGAAAAAAGTATTTTTTCCAAGAACAAGTTTTTGTTTCCAAAAAAAAATTTAGCTTCAAAGCAAATTTTTTTGTTTCAAATAACAGTTTTTTTTTTTAAATAAAAGTTTTTTGAAAGTTTTTCATGTAAAACTTTTCATAGGAGTGCTATAGTATATATTATCATGCTCATTGCATTCCTTTCAATAAAAATAAAAAGATAGACAAAAGATGTATGAAGAAGAGCTCTCTCAATACTACACACAGTGCTGTCTTCGAAGGTAACCCTCCAACCTGTCATTTTACCTCATTCTTAATAGGATTGAGATTATGGAGGAATTCTGGGGAGACTCACCGATTGGACCATACCCAAGGTCTGAGCCAGAGCTCAAAAACCAATGATAGATAGAGAAGGAAAATGGACTCAGCAGTTACCTTTATCAAAACTACTAACTCCGTCCTCTGCCGACAAAAAGAAGTCGTGTACAGCTTAAAGATTGTACACAAATAATGGTCTCTCATTGATCCTTTTCTTGCCAATTACTGCTTGGCTTTTTTCTCTAGTCGCTCCTTATCCTGCGCTCTCTTCTGATGATTTTTCTTGAAAAGTGTCAGATGAAAAGTTTTAGAGATACTAACATTTTAATCAAGGTAAAACTTTCTCGTTCAAAACAGCTTTTACTTAAAAAAAAAAAAGTTTATGAAAATCAAAATAATGCTTTTAAAAAAAATTAAAAAAACTGTTTTTTTTTGAAAAGAAACAAACTGTTATTTGAAGCAAAAAAAATTTTGCTAGAAAAAAATGTTTTTTTTGAAAAAAAAAATTTTTTACAGAAAAACTTCTTTTTGGAAAAAAAATTTTTTTTGAAGAAATATGTTTTTCACCTCTGGTGCATAAAAGTCCTGGTGCTTAAAAGTCCACGAGCATAAAAGTTCTGGCACCTAGTTGGCAGTGCCTATACATCCCACTCATAAACGTCCTGCACCTAAATATCCACGCCTAAAAGTCACGGTCTGGCCATAAAATTGGTCAGAAATTCTTGCAACATTGCTTAGTTGGAATTGCCACGGTTAAACTTAAAAATAAATCAAAAATGAAATGATCGAAAAGATATTTCAGGCTGCTTTTGCCAGGTGGATTTTCTTAAGCAAAAATCAATGTTAAAGGTGCAGAACATGTTTGTGTGTACTGTATATTGGCTCATATTCACTACTGTACACAGTGTTACAATTAGACAATTAATTCTGCAGAAGCAATTTTTAATCTAATGCTATTTAGGTTGCTGATTGTGCAATAGGCTATGATTAGGTAGGTTATGTTTAGAAATGTTGTTGTTTTGTGTCAGTTCTTATGATAAAAAGAAGCTTTAAGCAAAGAATTTAACTGAATTTAAATAATTGTGGAGTTTAATCAGCTTTGCAACTTGGCAATTGATGCTGGACAAGCTCTATACATTAAATAAAGTTGCGATGAAAATTTTGGATAAACTTGTAACAGAACTACTTTCAAGTAGGTATTTAACTATTTACCCTTGTCAAAGGGCTGAATTTTTTGAACCAAGCCAACTGATCACCAACATTGGGGTTAGGGTTTGTTGGCAGTCAGTTAGTTTGTGGTCAGTTGTTGTGAATGCGAATTTTTGGCCAGTGTTTATTGTCATCAAAATTGAGTTGAGTATTTTAGTAATGCTTATCATTTACATAATGTTATTGTGTGGTTTGTAGAACCTAGCTTAGACTTAGTTTTGTTAAAATGAAGATTACTGAGCATGCAACTGCAATTAGTCACAATGAAACTAATGGTTTGAGTGTGGACAAGAAAGTTAATGGCAAGAAGCAGCCAATACGTGAAGATGAAACTCGATCCATTCCAAAAGTTATGCAGGAGGCATTGTGTATCATCATTACTTCCATATTAATATCTGTTGACTTCTTCTATCTTTGTAAGCATTTCAGGTATTCCAACCTTTTGTATGTTGCATGTACAGTAATCTGTAGCTGGGTTGTAGCTGATTTCCTTTCAGGGCTTTTTCATTGGCTTGGTGACAGGTATGGAACCATCAATACTCCCATTGTTGGAAAACTTTATATTTTTGGTTTACGAATTCACCATGTAACTCCTAAAGCTTTTACATTACGTGATACCCTTGTGACAAATGGAGATAGTTTTATGCTTGCAATTATTCCACTTGCTTTGGCTGTCCATCAGTTTCGTACCTGTCCACTTCATGAAATCGACCAAATCTATTTATATGAGGTTTTCAGGTTTGTGCTTTCACTGGGAGCCTGTGTTCAAAACCAGAGTCATAAATGGGCTCATATGCATGGTGCTTTGCCAAAGCCGGTACAGTTTCTTCAAAATTTGCATTTTATTTTGCCAAAACAGCATCATCACTTTCATCATATATCACCACATCACACTCGATTTTGCATCATAAGTGGGATAACTAATTACCCGTTAGATAAAATCGATTTCTGGACAAAATTAGAAACTTTTGTGGAGTTTGTTACTGGATTTAGTGTAGCAGATGATGACTTGAGTTGGGCTTATGAATAATAGTGAATTTTAAACATATTGTTAACTGATATTAGTCCATCCAAAACATCCTTCAAACTTTTCTATGTTAGAGGATCCAATTAACAGTTTTGCTGGAACACCATACATGTGGCTTCCAACAGTTAGTTGGTGTTCGTAATTTTAGAATTACGTTTTTATTGTGGTGATGTTAAGAATGTAATTTTACTTAAATTCATGTGATATCTTATTACCATATCATACGTTATTTGCTATATATTGCCATATTTTGTTCTTCATTCATAGTGAAAAAGTTTTGAGCCAGCCTCATGAAACAACTTCTGAAGAATTATATTTTAAGTTTTGGATTCTGCAAGTTTTCTTAAAATACATTAGAAAATTTGAGCTAATGATTTAAAATTCAATTTTAATGTTGCTTACATTTGAAAATCTTGTTTGTTGTGTAATGTACAGAATATCAATATGGCTGTAAATAGTATCGAAGCTATCATTTTTTCAACTTATTCATATAAGCTTAAAAAAGACTGTGTTAGACTGAGCATGTATTCTTTCACTTCACACATTCATTTTTGGGTATATTCATTTCAGGTAAAATCGAAACAATATTTTGGACCAATCAAAATGCAGCAAGAATTTTGCTGTATATTTTTCCTGTAATTTTGATTATTTGTGAATATATTTTGGACAAAAGCAAAGCAAGAAAATTTGATCTATTAACATGGAGCATTGCAGCACCAATGAATGCATCATACATAAAAATGACAGTCTATATTGTCTGTATCAATGCAATCAACCTCTATGCAGGGTGCTTCAAAATTAAGCCTCCTCCCCTATGTATATGGAAATTTTAAAGCTTTTTGCTATATACAGTCTATTATCATATATATTGATTTTAGTTTCTATTGAGCTATTTTCATTTTTTTTTGTTTTCATTTTTAAGTAACAGAGTTAAGTAAATCCTTATAGCTAATGAATGACTCAAGAAAATTGCATGGATTGACAAAGGCAGGCTCAGCCAAAAATGCTAGTGCAATCTTAGCTTTTCAGATTATAATCTTTGTGAAAGCATTGGTGCTTGGTAGTTATATGAAAGGATTGTGTTAAAGAGCGTACAGAAAGTGCTGCAATGGTTTACTATGTTATTTTCGACAATTGCGATAGTTTGTGATCAAAGTGCTTGGGATACAGTTTGTTAAGATTTTTTTGCAATTTTTTAAGATCATGCCCCTTTATAATGCAGGCTGAGAGTCAAAACTTTTTACAATATAGTGAAAAACTAAAAATAATACTGGTAGTCTGGTACCTGTTCTAAATCTGTACAATTTTAGCCTTTTTCTGTTCTAATTCAAGCTGTAGATTGAAGGGGGAATCTAGTTTTGAAACATCCCACATTTTATTTTTTATTCATTTCATTGCAGATTTCTGGTCCTGATGAGAGTTGGACAAAAGCATTTTTTGATCTAAAACAATTTGTTTCAAGGCTATGTATTTTTATGAAAAGTGATAGCTTCAGCTTCATTTAAAGACATGTCATATCAAAATTGCATACAGTCTTTTAAAAAAGCATAATATTATCATTATTAGATAGGCTTTTGCACAAATTAGCACTAAATCATAGTGATACTGATAACTTGAAGATTTATTTTGCCAGCATGACTGTGTATTTTATTACAGTAACAGTAGTACAGTTATGAGCATGCGAATTACGTCGAATTATTGTGTTAAATTAAGTTCCTTTTTATTTTACCTCAGTCCTCTCAGTACTTTATTATTATTTGCACTTCATGCATGCTATTTGCTTATTGGTTCCTTACTTGCTAAAATTTTTTGCCGTGATACTTATTACAGGCTTACATCACGAATACGTTACCTATTTTAAAGCTACATTTTGCTTGATTGAGGTACATTACCAATGATAATTATTTATTGAAATATGCATTTAAAAGTTATTGCCCATAATTTTTTCACAAATTTGTTATATGTTTTTTTTTTTTACAAGTAATAGTCGTTTTTTAAATTAATTATCAATCCACATAGTTTTGAAAAATAATGATATTTCAATTTCAACTACCAGTGTTGTTAATTGTTATTTGTTTTAAATCAGAGGTTCTTAAATTTGTTGGAGGTACCAAACCCCGCAAGTTTTATGCGGGTATTCACCAAACCCTCTCTTAAAATTATTTGTTAACGAACTTGAGCCGAAAGTAGGGGGTGCCCAAAGTTTTTTAAAGGCGGGCCGCACAATTCTCATGTAATGTTTGGATGAGTTTTATCGCGAATACTGCTCACATTAGTTTTGCATTGTGCCACCAAATTAAATACCGTATATACTCGCCTATAGGTCGCACTATTAGTTTTGTGTTAAAAAAGTTGAATTTAGCGTTGACTCGCACATAAGTCGCACTATCTTTTTTGCACAGATAACTTCGAAAATTAAGATAAATTTTCGTAGTTATCTGTGCGAAAATTAAAATAAACTTCTAAAATTAAAATAAATTAAAAACAAATAACTTCGAAATCGAACATTAAAATCGCAAAACCATTTTTTCTTAACAAAGCGGGAAAATCCAACGCACGCTGAGCGGTCGCATGTGTGTGTGCGCGCATGAAACTGTCTTGCATTGGTATGTGCGAGCACAAGCACAAGCGCAATTCATGTCGATAACGGCTTATTAGCCGGAAAATACGGTACTTGCAATCGCCGAAAACTTTCAAGGTATGTCGCGCGGATAGGTCGCGCGGATAGGTCGCACCCGTGTTTTTTGTTAAAAAATATGAGAAAAAAGTTGCGACCTATCCGCGAGTATATACGGTACTTCTTAAACCGGAGTTAACCTTTAATGAAATTAAACTTCATTTTGTGTTCACTGAAAATTAAAGTTCGTTGAATTATAGTATCATGTGAAAGAACTTTTTATTGCACAACAAAAACAACCCTTTATATTATTACACTATGTCCAGGATTTTGCTAAAGGAGGGACTTGATGCAAAAGTTAACATTTGTCTATGCCAAAGTTTGTACAGTATCCAGCATCCAATGTGTTGAATAACTGCTGCACGTTTAAAATGCATCATGGACGACATCTGTGAACGAAGCTTTCTGCCGCTGGACGATTTTTGCTGTTTATTAAAAAAAATAGCTATTTTAGTGCTATTTGGAAGAAATTTTGATCTTTTTTACAGCGACTTCAAAGAATCGCATTGCTAAGCCAGTTCATCGTCCACTTGTTGGTCAGATCTAAAGCATGTTTAAAAGTTATAGCATAGTTGGATTTTTGAATTTCGAAAGTTTTTGAATTACTTTGCTAAACAAGAAAGCTTCTAATTAGCCCTTGCAACGCCTGTTCCCCAATGGGTGTACTACTGAACACATCTTGCGCGAAACATACTATATACTATACAGCTGCTGTGATCCTTCATTTAGAATTGCAACCTGTGCAGTGATAAAAATGCAAGTAATAAAACAAAAATAGTTACACCCCAGCTTATGTAAAGGCCATTGTAACGCAAATTTGCTGCTTTCTAACTCGTATTGGTGGTATTAACAAACTAAGATTTACAAATAATTATTTGAAAATAACGTTTTATATAACCAGCGTCAACAAATTTAAGAAACGTATTTTGTGGTAAAAAACTTGCAAGTATCAAAAGAAACATAGTAAATCTCGAGATCACTCGCGGTCCGCACACTTTGGGCTAGCCCTGGCCTAAATGAAATATGCATCTGTTGTACATCAGCAGTGTGTGTCAATTGACGCGTCTGGTGTGATTGCTATACAATTAGTGTGTGTATTTCTAATCTCCGCTGAACCCCTGATCCCGACTCATCGAACCCAGTTTAAGAACCACTTTTTTAAATGCGTGACTTTAAGCAAAAATGCAAGCTAGCAATATTGCACTTGATTTGTATTGAAACTTAAGTTGATTACTTCTGCGAGAGATCAAGCTTGACCTTTGCCTATTATTGCCTCTTGATCCAGTTACGTACTGTCTTATTTGTTTTGTCATTTGTTTCAGTGGTTTTAGTCCCTAATAAGTGTTGAACGGTTTTATGCAATTAAAGAGATTTTTGGTGAAATAGTTATTGATACATTGTGATTTGTAAGTGAATGTTATATCTTATTTTTTCTATGAGATTATGCTTGTTGATACCACTTTTTTAGAGCTGCTTTTTTGGGTTGTGTGCCTTTGTACTGCTAAGACCCAATCCACGCTATGTCTAAAATCGTGAGCGTTGAAGCGCCTGTTTAGTTTCTTTTAAGCAGAAATTCAGTATGCTTGGCACACCGCCTTTCCAACGTATATACATGTTTTCCGTTGATTAAAATAAAAAGATACATTCACGATTTTATGTCCAGTGTGGGCCAGGTCTAATGCATGAATATGAATCGGTTTATTGTTAGGGTTGTGTTACTGCAGATTATGTTTTCGTGCATCAATATTTTACACTAAAATGCTACCGGTATGTTTTTGCATGTTGCTTTTGAAGTTATACATGGTCATGAATGTGTTTGTTCAAATATTAGTTGATTGCTTCATGATTTTGAAGAATGTTGGAATTAGAGGGTTTGTTTTTGCTGATTCCTGCTGCTAAATGACGAATAATTTCAAAACAAATTGTTATTGTTACTACACTGTTTTGTAGACTATTGAGCTGGGAATTTATCTAGCATACTCCCGTGCTTAAGCAATAAGCATGCCATGTAATATGCCAAAATACTTTTGTCTAACATTGAGATAACTGGCTTATGAAGTTTGTAAAAGCTGGGCCCGTTACTTCTTCAAATCGGTTTCTTTTTTTATACGGAAATTACGTAATAAAAATTTCATGAATTTTTTTTTTGCTTTTGCCTAATCCTTTTTACCAAAGTGATAAGGAATAAGATTGGTATAGGTTGTATTTAAATGGTTTGTACCTTTTTTTCAGGATTAGTAAAAATTGTTTGTGAAGTTTTTCACCTTTTCCGGGATCCATCAAAATTATTCACAAAATTTATTGCCGGTATGCCTGTACTCGTAATATTACCTTAGTTTTCCTCCCATGCTTTTCTTGCCGCAAAGATAATAGCCAATAGCCCTAATATTTTTCTAATTTTATAAATATATTTCAAGTTTTATATATCGTATGCATGTCACTGGTGTACCAGTATTGATTTTGGTACTAATTTAATAGTTCAAACTCTTGCCATTTTACTTGTTTGTAAAACTGTAGTTGCTAGTTTCTACCCGGTATCGCAGTTTACAAAGTGCAATAATATGTTTTTTGAATTGATACTGTTTATAATATGTCGTTTTATTGAGTCATAAAGAAGGATACAGATTATTACAAAAAACGTTGATTGACTTTAACCTGGTATTGAACATTAATGAATGAATTGAAAAATTTTTCATATTGGTATGAGCGTTGTATTTTGTATTTACAAATACATGTAGTTTTTTTATCTTTGAATTGCTTTTGGATCTCATTTTAAGCTTTCTAATTTTTTCTTAGTTTTTAGTAACTTGGGACAAGTTTGTGGTATCGTAATACGCACCAATTGTATCGTTGTTATGGGTGATTTGATCAATATTTTATTTTTTATCATTTTATTTGTATCTTCTATCATGCAGTATGTTTTATTGCTTTTGCGTTCTTTGCACCATATTTTATGTGCTAGCAGAGGGGTGTTCAAAATCCAGGCCGTTTACATCCTGCAATAAATTCTTATTCAACCCACTCGTGAAGTTAATTTTTTTCTGACGATTATACTCTGTACATACGATCAAATCAACACAATGTTTTATTTTTTATCATTTTATTTGTATCTTCTATTATGCAGTATGTTTTATTGCTTTTGCGTTCTTTGCACCATATGTTATGTGCTAGCAGAGGGGTGTTCAAAATCCAGGCCATTTACATCCTGCAATAAATTCTTATTCAGCCCACTCGTGAAGTTAATTTTTTTCTGACGATTATACTCTGTAAATACGATCAAATCAACACAATATTTTATTTTTTATCATTTTATTTGTATCTTCTATTATGCAGTATGTTTTATTGCTTTTGCGTTCTTTGCACCATATTTTATGTGCTAGCAGAGGGGTGTTCAAAATCCAGGCCATTTACATCCTGCAATAAATTCTTATTCAACCCACTCGTGAAGTTAATTTTTTTCTGACGATTATACTCTGTAAATACGATCAAATCTGGACCATGACTTTTAGGTGTGGACGTTTAGGTGCGGGACGTTTATGCGCCGCCGATTAGCCCCTGGGACTTTTATGTGCCTGGACTTCTATGCACGAAGACTTTTGGGCATCAGAGGGAAAATTTTTTTTCCATACTTATTCAAAAAAAGTATTTCTATACAAATTTTTTTTCCAAAAACGTATTTTTCTTTTAAATGAAAGCTTTTTTCCAAAGAAAGTTTTTCAAACAAAAAAGTTTTACTTTGATTAAAACGTTAATATTTTTGAAGCTTTTCATCTGACACTTGTCGAGAGGAATCATCAGAATAAAGAGCGCAGGAAAAGGAGCGACTGTAGGAAAAAGCTGAGTAGTGATTGGCTGGAAAAGGATCAATGAGAGAGCGTCATTTGTGTACAACCTTTAAATTGAGAACGAATTCTTTTTGTCGGCAGAGGGCGGGGTTAGAAGTTTTGATAAAAGTGACTTCAAAAGCCGAAAGATGGAAGGAGAGCGAAAAAGGTTTTACAAAAATTGATTTCTTATAGTATTTTTTTCAATAATGTCACTTTTATCAAAAGTTCTAACCCCGTCATTTGTCGACAAAAAGAATTTGTTCTCAACTTAAAGGTTGTACACAAATGACGCTCTCTCATTGGCCCGTTTCCAGCCAATCACTGCTGGGCTTTTTCCTGTAGCCGCTCCTTTTCCTGCACTTTATTCTGACAAATCCTCTTGACAAGTGTCAGATGAAAAGCTTCGAAAATATTAGCATTTTAATTAAAGTAAAACTTTTTTTTGAAAAAAAGCTTTTATTTGAACGAAAAATATGTTTTTTAAAAAAAAATTTAAAAAAATGTTTTTTTTGAAAAAAAGTTAAAAGAAAAAAAATGTTATGGTAAACATACGTTTGAAAAAAAGTTTTTGAAAAAAATTTTGGAACCTCTGGTGCATAAAAGTCCAGGAACGCAAAAGTCTCGGTGCCTAAATGTTGTGCGCATAGACATCCGTGCCTAAAAGTTGCAGACCGATCTAATCAGCCCAGGAAACATCCTAAAGGCTCTTTTTTGTCTTATGCCTATTTTCTGACTCAAAAAGCTTAAAAAACTATTGGATAATCTTTTTTGGCGTGATTTGCACTTTGACCAGTTGTCGTGGTATGATATTCTGGTATGCAAAGTGGTGCATTCAAAGAGCTGTTCGCCTGAGGCACCTTTGCAGGGTCTAATTGGGCACTGTCTTCAAAAAAGTTTGGGCACCCCTGTGGTCTGTGCTAGGGTTATGTTACACAGACTACAGAATCATATGTACATTTACTTGGAATAATGTTTATTTGTTTCATCTAGAACTACATGCTAGTGATTTTATTCTAGGTTAGAAATTTTGTATTGATGTTGGTTAAGAGCTTTAAAATTTGAAAAATGTTGCTTAATATTGCACTTAATGGATGGTCAAACACCATGTAGAAAGTTGAATGAGCTTTTTGATTCTGCTTCATTTTTACACTCGCAAAAGATTGCTGTTGAATATTATAATGGCTCTGTTGTTCATTACCTAAACTACAGCCATGTAAATGATCAAGCAGCCTATGTTAAGGAGTTTATCAAAGACCATGTAGTTAACAGTTTAGGTGACGACATTCAAATCTGTCAAGATAATTGCGGTGAAAATCGGAAAAGTGGTTCAGTATGCATTGGTATTTTCATGAGCGAAAATTGCTTTATTCCAAGCATTTTGATAGGCATTTTTAAAGCTGGCGCTAGTTATTTACCTCTCAATCCTCTTGCCGCTAAAGCTATCAATGTAAATCTTATTCGTTCTGCTCAGCTTTGTTATGTTCTAGCTAGCGATGAATTGCAAGAACAATTTTGTGCGGATTATAACTTTTTCAAGTTAAGTACTTGCAACTATTTTACTTTGCAGGATTTGAATGGCCATAAACACACATTTTCACTCTTAACCTGCAATTTCGCTGTTCCTGAGGGTCAAAATATTAGCTCTAAAGAAGTTTCAAACGATTTAGCTTACATACTTTCCACGTCAGGGACCACCGGTAGCCCTAAACTTGTTTATGTTTCTCATCGTTGCATATTACCTAATATTATTCATCTAAAACAAATCTATCGATTGACTTCTCGTGATAAAGTTTCGATGTGTTCTCCCTTGACTTTTGACCCCAGTGTTGTTGAGATATTCACTACTTTATCTGCTGGCGCTGCATTGGTCATTGTATCAAATGCAGTAAAATGTAAACCGTTCCAACTGGCAAAAATCTTGTTTTGCGTTGCCAAAGTATCAGTAATGCAGTGCACGCCAACTCTGTTTACCCGATTTGACTTCAATGGTTTAAAAGATGCTTTTGCATCTTTGCGTCTTCTTGTTTTTGGCGGGGAATCCTGTCCTTCTTGTAAAACACTAAAAAATTTGCTCGAATTTGCTGCTTTCTCGGAAAAAGAGCATCCACGTGTTATTAACATTTATGGAATTACTGAAGTCTCTTCTTGGTCTACGTTCTATGAAATTGAACACAAAGACATACTCTTGGGTAAAGATGCTTCTATTCCGCTTGGTTTTCCGCTTCTCGACACTGTTTTACAAATTGTCAGTGAGAGCCAAGAACTACTTTGTCAGATTTTGAGTGATGGAAATATAAGCGAAGCTTGTTCAATAGGGTCAGTGAGATTAAAAGTTTTCAACTCTGAAAAATGGTCGGTTTTAGAACAAAGAGCAAGTGCAACTGGGTTTTTGCTCCTAGGAGGTACAGAAAGAAAGTGTTACCTTACTGAAAATAGAAGTACTATTAGTGCAACATCTACCACAGCTGTGGATAGTCTTGTAATGAGAAACTCTGGTGATTTAGTCCAGGTAGTGCTTGCCAAAGAAAGTTATGAAGAACTAAGCACAAGTTTTCAGGAACTGCATGATGCAGAGTTTCGCTTGTATTATATTGGCCGTAGAGATTACCAAATAAAGAGACATGGAAAACGCATGAATACTTTATCTGTGAAGCGAAAACTCGATCAGCTACTAATTGTATCTGCATCTCATGTAATGCATTCAAATCCACAAAATGAAAAGTATAAGCAATATTTCGGAAACAATTCACGTTTAAAAAACGATCTCTTGGTTGCCTTCGTAGTTCTGATCGATGGACAAATGGCCTCAGTTCAAACTAAACACAAAATATTTCAACATTTGAGAACTTCTCTTGAAACTCACTCTCTTCCTGATCATATCGTGTTTGTGGACCAATTGCCAATGACTTGCCATGGTAAAGTGGACGATATAGCTTTGATGTCTCATATTGAATTCGAAAACACTGCCAAATTAACCTTTTTGGATCTTGAAAGCAGAATTCTAGCTAGTTGGAGTGAAGCTCTGAACATTAAGGGTGACATTGGTAGTTTTGAATTACATTCAAATGACAATTTTATTGAGTGTGGTGGCGATTCTTTCTCCGCTGTAAAGTTTGTCAGTTTGCTTGAAATTAAGTTTGAAGAACATGAGCAAGTTTTCGACCAAACACAATTATTTCAAGTTATTTTAAACGGAACCTTAACTGATGTCGCAGCATGTCTCAGGAAAAAGTTCAAGTTTGTGAAACCCGCTAGTGAAATAACTTCATGCAGCGTTCTCCGCAAACTTACAAACACACCACACAGCTCCATCCAATATAGGAAGCGAAAGCTGATTCAAACCCTGCATGAACATGACAAAAATGGAATAATCAATGTAACTTATTCATTAAGCAGAGGAAGCAAGACTTTTTTCCATGGCATAGAATACGGTAGTGAATTTGCTACTGTTACGAAAAGAAGTCGTGTCTATAAACACTTTCCAGTTTCTCCCAACTCTTGTCAAAATTTGAAGATAGACGAAGAATGGAACTATGACAGTGGAAAATGCATCGATTCTTCTCCGGTACTGGTTTATCCTTGCAACGACCCTACTAATGGATATGTCATTATAGGTGGAGTAATTTAATGTTTACCAAGGGCTGTATTTTGAGTGCATTATACTTAAGTTAAAGTCCGACTTGTGCCAACATTTATGAGTACTTAAGCTCAAGTCCTTCTTATGCACACCTAAACTCAACTCCTAATAAAAAAACTTAAAACGGCTCCGCCTCCAGCACGACATGTGATGGACTTAAGGAACTTTGAAACCAACTTGAACTGCAGTTAAAATTGGCTAAAATTTTGTACTTTTCGTATAAGCTTTTTTAAAGAGTCTGGCAATAAAGTTTTGTACGCTCTTTTAATACGGTCCACCTGTTGTGTTAAAAGTTAACTAATCTAATAGCCGTTTATGTGGTCATGCATCTTCAACCGAAAAACAGTAAGGAAGCTAGTTCCAAATTGTAATTATATAACTGACAGCAATGACCACAGGTCATTAATTTACTGGAGATAAAATCTAACAATAGTATGTGAAACACGTTTTTTTTTCCAATTTGATTTGCAGTTACATGTCCATCTTGAATTAGACCGTTACCAATATGTTATTTACTGTATCTGAGATTTAAAGATCTGCTGTTTTATGCAATTGAACATAATTTTTGAGCATTTTGATAGCAGATACCTGAAGGAAACGTAATATTAATTTTGCGGTCAAACAAGCATCGTTTGTGTGTGTGTCCTACGCATTGCATATTGCATAACAAAACACTGCTCTCCTACTCATATTATTATGCAATTGCTGGAACATTTTGCATCGAATTGCATTAGTCATAAATATTAACAGTTCTTTTGTTTCGTCGTAGGTTCGCATTCACACATGCTTGCCTCGCTTAATATCGTTTCCGGTAAACTGAATTGGCAAATCAAGCTGGATGGAAGGATCGAGTCATCAGCATGTCTATGTTCGTGTGGGAACTACGTGGTCGTTGGTTGTTACGATCATCATGTTTACGCCGTTGAAATCTCCACCGGCTTGGTAAGTATAGTTGTTACTACATCCCTATCAACATCGCATCATTTCCTGAAAGCCTCACCTAAAAAAGCTGTGGGTACTTGTCAAAATATTGTGCCTTGCATGAACCTTAATCCCGCAGGCGCATAATAGCTTAAGGATGCGCTTTATCGGGGCTACTAACCTTCACTAATAGCTTTAATG
This sequence comes from Trididemnum nubilum, assembly GCA_963965965.1. Classification (NCBI taxonomy): domain Eukaryota; kingdom Metazoa; phylum Chordata; class Ascidiacea; order Aplousobranchia; family Didemnidae; genus Trididemnum; species Trididemnum nubilum. The sequence continues at coordinate 18,851,328 of OZ014490.1, forward strand.
ACGACGTGATTTGATTGCCAAATACTACAAAGCCATTCCTACATGCAGGATGCTAGTCAAGCGTATTGCAGTTGCTGCGCTGTACACACTAACGGCAGTTGTGCTTGTTCATACAATTCACTCCAGATTCAAGCATCCATCATTTAAATAGCCATACAAAACCTTGACAGAAGTTTGGCTTGAAACTAATTTCCGAATCGCGTGTTTGGTCAACCTTTTTTCAGTTGTCTGATAGCACGATAAGAGGTTATTTTCGAACCATTCTCGCTTTTTTTAGATATATTGGAAATTCGAAACTGGTGATCAAGTCAAATCTTCTCCTTGTCCTGGTGCGTCAAATTCAAGCATTGTATATGTCGGCTCTCACGATGGTTTTCTTTATTGTCTCAATGTACAGGTACTGGGAGTTCAGAGTGCTTTTTGTGTTCGTATGCTTCATTTCTGTGTTGTCATTTCGTGTTTGCTTATGATATTGTAGTTTCGCAATCTCATAAATTCGGTCATGCTTTTACGCAACACTACTATATTCTCGTATTGTTTCAAAATGGTATGGTGATGTGTGGTGTTTCATTAGAGCAGGGGTGCCAAAACTTTTGGGGGAACGGACCGCAGTGAAAACTGTTTCTAGTGAGATGTAAAAACTAGCGGGTATTAGGTGAAGACTAAAAAAACAGATCTTCTCCGTATTTTAATGCGTTTTTGACGGAATTTTGGGTGGTGACCGAACGGAATAGGAGCAAAATGTTTTGGTTTCTTGCAAAATATCTCTGATACTCTCGTCTCAAAACAACTCGCGGGCCGCGAATTCTTACGCGGGCTGCGTTTAGCCCGTAAAATGGAGTTTGGGCTGCCCAGTACTTAAGCGTTTGCTTTTTCTAAAAGTTTAATTTGTCGTCAAGTGGCGACTTAGTTAATATCAAACATATTGCAATAAAAGAATTATTACTTTATGTTTAAAATTGAAGCAACAAATGATACACTCCCTAGAAAATTTCTAGAACAAACGTGTCGATAGTTTTTTAAAATGTTGATAAAAATTTACTTAAATAAAATATCTGATTTTTGGTTTAATAAACATCAGGTTTCTATTAACTGCATGGGTGCATATAATTCAAAGAATTTTATTTTCAATTGAGTATAGAAAGATTTTCTATGCTGTTAGTTAAAGGGTTTCTGTTTCATTGAAAACCAACCTGCCTCATGCGTTTCTTTTTGCATTTGCTTACAGTAACAGTAAATATTACCGGTAACAGTTTCGCTTCATCATTGAGCAATATATAAAAACAACACTAAATACATCATATAACTTCCGTGATCTACTTTCCTGTATTACTTACTGTACTATCGATACCACATTATGCAGTTAGTAAGTGTCAACAAATCTATATTTTCAAGTATTTTTAATTAGAACGACCGACGCTCGCGTCGCGTGTTCCTCTGTTTTTACTCGGCCATTTTCCTACTAACGAGTGCGAAATTTCAAACTTTTGCTTATAACTCGAGAACGGTTTGGTCTAGCTACGTGAAATTTTGACAGCAGTTTGAGGATTATTGGAACGACCGACGCTCGCGTCGCGTGTTTCTGTTTTTACTCGGCCATTTTCCAACTAACGAGTGCGAAATTTCAGACTTTTGCTTATAACTCGAGAACGGTTGGGTCTAGCAACATGAAATTTTGACAACAGTTTGAGATTAATGATTTGTATGTTTGTACTCAATTTCGAGGCAATAGGTCACGTGACTTCGGTTTTAGAACCCGAAAACCGCCCCGCAACTTTGGCGTAAAAAGCGGTCTCAGTCAAAAACGGCATAAGTACGGCAAAAAATATTTCATAGGGTTGTATGTCTCAAGATACCCTTTCATCCCAACCAACCCACTTTTGGCCGCGATGAATTTTATTTTTTTTTCCTTTTTTTCCTTTCTTTTCTTCCTAATTTTTGTACGCTCTTCTTCTCCTAAACCACAACACATCGAAATCTAATTTTTGTGTAAAGTTGTTGAGCTGCAAACGCAATTTTTTCTCCCGAAATTTTTTGGGGCAACTCCACCGGCAACCCCCCCAAAATGGGGCCCCAAAAACTCCATTTTTTGAACGGCTCAAGCTAGGGTGCTAGTTGTATTTGATATCAGTAGATATTTAACAGACACATATTTTGACATAGTTTGGGGGTGCCACCCCCCCGGGGACCCCCCAAATGGACCCCCCAAAAATCAATTTTTTGAACGGCTCAATCTAGGGTGCTAGTTGTTTTTGATATCAGTAGATATTTAACAGACAAATATTTTGACATAGTTTGGGGGTGCCATACTCCCGGGGACCCCCCTAAATGGGGCCCCCCAAAATCAATTTTTGAATGGCTCAAACTAGAGTTCTACTTTTTTTGATATTAGCAGATATTTAACTAACAAATATTTTGACATAGTTTGGGGGTGCCACCCCCCCGGGGACCTAGCCAAATGGACCCCCCAAAAATCAATTTTTTCAATAGCTCAACTTGGGTGCCAGTCTGTTTTGATGTAAGCAGATATTTAACTAACAAATATTTTGACATAGTTTGGGGGTGCCACTCCCCCAGGGACCCCCAAATAGACCCCCAAAAATCAATTTTTGAACGGCTCAAGCTAGGGTGCCAGTGTTTTATGATATCAGCAGATATTTAACTGACAAATATTTTGATTCCACTTTTCTGGAGGTTCCATAATCAGATCTTTTTGAATAATTGCTGATTTTACGGTAGACAAAAAGTACTTTTGAGCGTCACAGCATTAGCTATGCGTCGGTCGTTCACTGGGTTTGCTGGCAAACTCCCATCTAGTTGAGTTGTATGTTTGTACCAAATTTCGAGGCAATAGGTCACGTGGCTTCGGTTTTAGAACTCGAAAACCGCCCCGCAACTTTGGCGTAAAAAGCGGTCTCTGTCAAAAACGGCATAAGTATGGCAAGAAATATTTCATAGGGTTATATGTCTAAAGATACCCTTTCATCCCAACCAACCCACTTTTGGCCGCGATGAGGTTTATTTATTTTTTTTCCTTTTTTTTTCTTCGTAAATTTTGTACGCTCGTCTTCTCCTAAACCACAACACATCGAAATTTAATTTTTGTGTAAAGTTGTTGAGCTGCAAATGCAATTTTTTCTCCCGAAATTTTTTGGGGCAACTCCAGCAGGAACCTCCTAAAATGGGGCCCCAAAAACTCCATTTTTTGAACGGCTCAAGCTAGGGTGCTAGTTGTATTTGATATCAGTAGATATTTAACAGACACATATTTTGACATAGTTTGGGGGTGCCACTCCCCCTGGGGACCCCCTCAAATGGACCCCCCTAAAATCAATTTTTTGAGTGGCTCAAGGTAGAGTTCTACTTTTTTTTGATATCAGTAGATATTTAACAGACAAATATTTTGACATAATTTGGGGGTGCCACCCCCCCTGGGGACCTCCCCAAACGGAACCCCCAAAAATCAATTTTTTGAACGGCTCAACTAGGGTGCCAGTGTTTTATTATATCAGCAGATATTTAACAGACAAATATTTGGACTCCACTTTTCTGGAGGTTTCATAATCAGATATTTTTGAATAATTGCTGATTTTACGGTAGACAAAAAGTACTTTTGAGCGTCACAGCATTAGCTATGCGTCGGTCGTTCACTGGATTTGCTGGCAAACTCCCATGTAGTTACTTCTTAACTATACACGTACAAACACTTTTCGAACACAATTAGTAACAATCTGTAGTTGCTAATGTGCTTGGTTGAATAGTTTTATATCACAATAGTTTTCTCTGTACGTAGCCAAATTTCTTGTTTATGGCCGGGGTGTCCTAAGATCGGTTGCGAAGAATTTGTCCGGCATGTGCCCAATTTTCAATTTCTCAGCAATTGCGAACTAACGAATCCAGTGAAATTGAACCTGCTCCGAAATCAGGCTATTGGTCTTATTTCTGACCAAAATGTGGTTAAAAACTTTTTTGTCCTTTCCATAACTTTTGACCACAGTGTGGCTGGAGAACATTTTTTTGAACTGAACGTATTTTCTAATCAAAATTGTCCCATTAATTATGCTTGATCGCAAGTGATGGTTGGCCCCACGCACCTCTTTGAGTCTTATTTGGCATCTGATCGAAAAAGTTTGGACTCCCCTGATTTATAGTTAGTACAGTTAATACATGTTGTTAATTTTTTAGGCTTGTATTAATGGTATTCATTCAAACAGCAGTTGATGTTTTAGGACCAGCGTGTAAAGTGGAAGTACAATGGAAAAGGTGGAGCTATATTTTCTTCGCCCGTTTTCCATACGATTAACGACGAGGTGTGTTATGTTTGGCTTCGATTATGTCATTGTTCGTTATTTATCGTTGTCATTTTAAAAAGTTAAGTTTTGCTACCAAGCAGTGTTATACTGTCATAGCAAACAAAAAAAAAGAAATACACAACTCAGTAAGTTCTATAGCTTTGTTTAAAATTGAATTTAGGTCTGTATGTTCCATTGTCCCTTCTAATGACAAGCCGGTGTCGACCAACAAACGCCTTGGTAAACGTAGATTTATGTTATAACTGCAGTATAACTATATCATTTCGTTTTTTGCTGTTAGCCATACCGTGCTCCTGCTAGTAAGATCAGTTTAATGTTCAAAACTAAAGTCTGATATATACAGTATCCGTTTTTCCTGTGTTATCCGTTTTTGCTTCTTCATGAAAAAGTATGGCTTTCTTTTGTCCGCATTTTTATTAGTCGATAACCGCTCTAAGTAGACTATTGCGTAACGGTATTAATCAAAATTTGTTCAAAAATTTCTTGTATGAACGTTAGGAGCGATATTTTAAAATAGAGCTGAATTCCTTTACAAAAAAAAAATTTTTTTTCGGAAAACTTTTGTCTAATGTGTGGACAGTCTGGTTAGTGGGTAATAGTAGGGGATATGGACTTATAAAAATGCGGACGAAAAAACGCATACTTTTTCCACAGAGATGACAAAACGTAGAAAAAAACGCACAAAAGCGAACGAAAAACGGATACTCTGTAAATCCACTTTTGACTAAGCGAAGCCTTGTTTTGACCAAGAATAAGTAAAAGAGAAAAGAGAACAATTTTTTTTACAGTAGGCTTGTGTTTCTTTCCATTAAGATTTGTTGAATTTAATTATCGATCAGTTTTCAAGTGCATTATATTTTTTTACCGATCAGTGGTCAAATGGAGAGAGCGTCTGCTACTTAAACAGAAGATAGGGATTCGATTCCCGGTTAGGTCAAACTAAAGACTATAAAAATTGGTATTCACAGCTTTCCTGCTTGACATTCAGCAATTAAAAGGACAATGTGAAGCCTCCACTGTGAGTAATAGACAGGTAGGCTGGTGACAGCTTGACTCGGAGACCGAAACGTCACTTCGCTGTATCGTGACCAAAACAAGTTGGTAAAAAAGATGTAATTTCAATTACTAAGCGTAATTAATTTTTTTTTCAATAGAGTTCGCCTTATTACTGCCAGTCATTATTGAAACGCTTGTGCTGTTGCTGCTTTTAAGACCTACGTGTGGGTTTGGCTTGGAGAATAACTTTTAGAAGTTTTAAAATGTAAATCTTTTACCACAAATCTTGTTTTAAATTTACAGAAAGATGGCGATTTATTTTCGTGTTCACTGTCCGGTCACGTGTTTTGTCTCAACGCATCAACCGGAGCTGAAAAGTAGATGCAATTATCTTAGTTTCGTATTTATACAGCAGAAATGGCTAATTCGTTGCGAGCAGAAGTTTTTGTATGTTACAGTTGTTGTTATATTGCGCTTTAAAAATTCATCACCGCCACCTAAATTATTAAGTGGCCACTCGACAGTTTGTACAGTATCTGTTGAAAGGGTTTCGTTAACTCAGTTTTAGTGTTAACGGAGGTCTTTTGGCGAAGAGCAAAAGTCCGAAGCATTTTTCAAAATTTCGATCGTCTTAAATTTTTCCAAGGTTTCTAATGTTTTTCAAAACGCTTTTTTCGATATACAATACCAAATATGAACCGAAATAAATTTTGCGATTTAATATTAAATTTAAAATGCGTTGAAGTGGCTAGCTTATTTCAACTTATCAACCAAAGCAATTTCATATGGCCCTTGAATTTATTTAAAGCTTTTAGACAAACAAATTTTGTCTCTTCTGATTGAAAAGTAACCGCCGTTGATATTTACAGAAAGGCTTTTTGCTGCAAAACTTTCTATTAGTGCAGATATTCTCATAATACCAATTGGTAGAATGAACTGAGCTTAATTGTGACCGTTAACAGCAAAATTTGAGTGACAGTGTCATTTAGCGTTTTAGCTACAATGATTAAGTGCTCAAAACTGAGTTGAACTATCATTTTAAATAATTTCCAAGCAGCTGGCTTAATTCTTTATCGAAGGCAATTTTCGCTATGTTACCGCGATGAAATTAGGAGGTCCACGACAACTGACGGCCGCAAACTGTTCGCGAACCAATTGACCGCCTACTAACCTAAATCTGATTTTGGCGATCAGTTGCTTCGCGTTCAGTTTGTTCGTGGTTACTTTGCAGCGGTCAGTTGACTTGGTTCAGAAATTATGTCACGTGCTGCGTTGCGTTTAAATGTTAATTACAATTTTTAAGGTTAATGATGTTCGGACAAAAACGTTGCATGGAGCCTTCAACTATATCGTTTTTTTTTCTGCCTTCTTTGGTCAGAAACTGTAGCTTTTCGATGGTAAGGTACTTCGAAATCCAAAGTGACTCAGTTTCAGCGTGTTGCGCTACTAGATTCGCTGTGTCAGTATTGTTTAGCTTTTTTTTTTGAGTTTTGATGTTTGTCGTGAATTTAAAGTTCTACAATGCTTCAAAATTATGGTGATATGCATTTGAAATTTAGCATCTTCAATTCTCAGTTTAACTCTGCTTAGTGGGACCTTTAGTTTAACAATACCAACCAAATTGGATCGAGTAGGTTAAACAAGTCGTTTTTGCAGGTGGATTTGTAAGCTTTCGAAGCCCGTATTTTCATCACCAGCTGTATGCGAAAGCGGTGTATGTGTTGGTTGCGTGGATAGCTTTATTTACATGTTGCAAAAAGATGCTGGGCACATAGTAAGTGATAGTATTGTAAAGTATATGGAATTAGCTCGTACCGGCATGCTCCAATTCACGTTGCCAAGTGACAGCGAAAATAATGTTGAATTGTTGATATCGCGAGAACATTTCCATTACGAGACCTCGCCCAAATTTTCAATCAAATCTCTATACTTTCTCCATTTCGTCGAAGTATGTAACGAACAAGTTAGCGGAACCTATCTCCATCCCTAGACTAGGCAATGGTAGCGAGTTTATCGTGCATTGTGTTTGGGAACTAAACCATTGAGTTTGTCGTTACAAACCAACCGATGTTTTATCTGGGACCAATACCTCAGTTTAGAGTTTTCAGCGACTAGCAAATTAAATGATTCGTGTAAATCATAACTCCTTGCATAGTGCATTTCGATATTATCCCATACGTTACGGGAAGTTAAACGAGCTTATCGTCAGTGTTGTATCATCATTCGACAGCATTCCACGCGTAATAATCAATTGCATGCTACCACTGTTTTGATCAGAAAACGAAACACTTCCTTTATGACGCGATATATCAACTTTTATGCTAAAGCGTGTGAAGCATCCAGCAAACGTTTTGTGTGGATAAAGAATATTCTAAAACATATCTTCACCAATTTTCAACTTTTTGCGGCCTGTTGTTTTTGAGATAATGTATTTCAAAGTTTAAGAGATTTCCCCAACACTGTTGCCAGTTATAATTTCGTCTTTTCTAAAATAATGTTTAAGGTATCTTTCGCAACTGGTTTGAAAGCAAATAATGCATGACTTAAGCATGAATTGGTGTGACAACAAAAATCCTTTTTTTAGGAAAGTAGATTTTAACTGGCAACACAATTGGAGAGATCTCTTAAACTTTGAAATGAAATATCTCAGAAACAATAAGGCGTAGAAAACCGAAACTTTGTAAAGATATGTTTTAGATGTTTTCCGTTATTTATTTTTCGCTGGATTCCTCGCCTCCTTTAGATAAATAATTTCACCCCCTTAAATGTTTTCTTTTTCTCGCCAGTTAAAGGAGAGGCTAAAGCTGTTGTGCTTAGAAAGGTACCGGTAGTGGAAGTTTTGTACTCTGGCCGATCAAAATAAGCACAGTGTCGTCAACAGCTCGCTAGTCTGCGATTTTTGAAAAGGCACAAAAGCCATAGCATGTTGGTTTGGGTCAGGGTTGAAGGGTTGGGATTGCTGCCATACTACCATATTATTATGCCTTTTTAGTTAGCCCCCATTTCTTGTGGCGTAGCTGCATCCCAGACACCGAAATGGGCACAGTAGGCTTAATATGAACTTAATGAGACGCAATATGCGTAATGTATTAGCTTCGGTTTGGGTTAGGGTTACGATTGCTGCCATACTACCATATGCGTTCTGTGCCCCATTAGTTACCACCATCTCTTATGGAAAAGTTGCACCTCAGACTCAATAACGTAAACTTGGGCCTCGCCAACTCGTTACGTACTTCAGCGAATTGCATCGAGTATTTTAAGGTATTTACTTTTGAAAGACCGTTTCGTTTTGGTAGTTTTCGTGATTGGAAAATTTTGAAATGTTGATTGTTAATAAACAATAAAGTTTGTCTTTCAATTCGGCGACTATCAAGTGGCAACTTTAGAAAATACTGTGCAATACAGTTTAAAAAAAAAGCATTTTCGTATGTTCTTGCCAATTAATTGAAATTTCTGGCGCTAATCTTTATTGATTAGGTGAGCAATTTTTGAAGGTCAAACAAGTCATTGACAACTTCATAATACAGTACGTTATCTACCAAATATAATCACTTAAATAAATTATATAAGAATTATATCAATATTGTTTTTTGACATACCAAGTTTTCGAACTACCTAGAGTCTCTGTTTTTAAAACTGTGACTTTGTTGCGATTCACAGCCTTGCCAATCTAAAGACCCAAAAATAAGTTGAATTTCTTCATTTTACCGTAATCTTAATGGGAGTGACTATTTCTCTGAAAATTTAAAAAAAAAGAGAAAAACGAAAGTAAGGAGTATTTATCTGCATATTTTGTGTTTGCTTTTCAAGGATCAAGAATAGGATTGGTTGGTTTTGGAGTTAGTTTAGACTTTAGAGTAAGAATTTGAGTTTTAGTTAGAATTAATAAAAAAACTTAACAGAAATTTCCAGTGAGATATTTTCTTCCAATTTTAATTTGGTTTTCGAAGTAGCGGGGAGATCCCGAATCACTTTTTAAAACTTCAAAAAACGTTGATCGGCGTCAGTTATTTTGTCTTAATCGACGATTCATTCGAATTTTATGATGTTATCTTGCATAGGCGATAAAATCAAATTCTTTAGCACCGAACGACCTTTAAAGATTAAGCATAATCAATAAGGATTAATGATACAGTTACTCGAGTAATTTTCACAGTTTTCGTTACTAGATTTTTTTTTTCTGACCGTAACGAATTTCGAAAATGCAACACTGGCTTGGTAGTGACCATGCAAAACCAGATATTAGCAATGAGCATATGTAATTGCAATATTTGATGATCGTAACCGTCTTTTGAGATGTACTTTAACTAGAAGTTTGCAGTTTTTCAGCATTGATGCTGACGTCTGAAAGGTCATTTGGCTGAGAACTGTTTCCTTTCTTGGTTTATTTTTGCGCCTAAAAGTTTCTGTCAAATCGTCGAATTTGGAAAAAAGGTTTCGGTGATTTTCGTAATTACAAGCGTTATTTTAAAGCTTATGTGTAAAAGTATACAGTATTTAGTATATGAATTACAAATTTGTGTTGCTGGCAAAACCAAAAGAGCGCTCGATGTTTCTGTAAGGTCTAGAGCAGTTCAATAAACAGGCCTATAGCTGTCAATTGTTTCATTTATTTTTCAATTAGCCTGTTTCACATGTTACCGCGATCATCAGAGAGATCTCATACGTATATGGAATCTATTTGAAGAAGATCTACTCCCTGATGATCACGGTAACGCGTGAAACAGGCTGTAGAAAACTAAATGAAATAATTGTCAGCCATAAGCCTGTGTATTGTATTCAGTATATGCAGATCTTTTTTAATTTTGACGAAATCGCTTAATATTTTTCGGTCATTCTCTAAAATTTCGGAAATAATCGTTAAATGACCGAAGAAAACTAACCTAGTTCCCACCGAAAAAAACTAACCTAGTTCCCACTTAAAAAAAGCTGTCGTTCACTTTTTTGCTATTACGTGAATGTTAGCCCGCAAATAGGATTCAAAACTACTGAAGATTTTTTTCCTTCACGTGATTTGCCTCCGGACGGTTTACCATTGTGATGTTAGGCATCTGAAATTTGACCACTCTAACGCTTGTTAAATTGATGACGTTGGAGAATTTCTAAAATTTCTCCCATTTCTACTTCAGATCTTGTTAAAGGCGCTGGAGTAGACGGATAGGAACAGGACACAAGGTACTTTGCTTGGTCGTGGCATTCGGCGATACAATACTTGCTTAGAGTTTGGCTGTTATGCTGTCCCCATTTTCATGTCTGGCTGTTTTGACTCTTGTACGAGGAGTCATTTGAGACCAGGCGGCCTTGGGATACGTTTACAGAAAAATATGGTGCAATTTTGCATTCTTGTGTAGGATTGTGCCTTTTGAGATTTTCTCTTCGCTCATACGGTTTTATCCTGATATTTGATATAATATGTAGGGCGGCTGCTGGAAAGGTTTAAGTTACAGTACGTGATGACGCCTAACTACACTTCTATTGTATTAGATTAATGGAAGGCATTTGGTTCGTGTGACGTCATATTGTACATAATGCTGATAGGATGATTTTATCGCGTGATTTTGGAGCCACAATTCCAAGCCTTATGAAATATGTAGTCAACCATATACAGTGATGGCATATTTGCTTACAAATAGATTTGAATTTGAACTTTGCGCATAACCATAGAACTTTTGTTTTGTAGTGAAGTAAGCTTTGCGGTTTCAAGTTTAAGGCCGAGAAAGAGGCAATTTAATAATAAATCCACGTATATTTTTCACAAATTTCGCCAAGTTTGTTCGCAGACTTTAGAAATGAAGTAGAACAGGGATAATGGATTTGGAGGAGGGGCACGACTCGATCCTGCCTTCCTCTGCTCTGCTGAACGTTTCAGTTTTTCCACATTAGCCGTCAGTGAAAAGCCCAAGGTTAGGTCTACTCCATGTAGCATTTAATACTTCACTGCAGTTTTGCTAAACTGTGCGCAGACTGCAGATGCTTTGTTGGTTCCTTGTTCGTTTATTTTCAGTGAACGAAAACCAGAAGCTATATTATTCAGCGTTTCGTAAAAAACTCACGACATCGTAATTTTTGCGAAGTCTTGCACGATACGGCGTGTTGCAAATAGATAATAATCTCTCAGAGTTGATAAACGAGCAGCGTAATTTTGCTGTTATATGAACCATCAAATAGATATTATTTTTGTCCTACGCTTCGTTTGGACATGATGCGTAACGTTGATCACAAAGTTTGGATGTTCTTCGGTGCTTTTTATAGTTAATGCCATCGAGGGCACAATATCGTTTTGCGCCTTGCAAAGTTGCCATTTGTTAAGGCAATTTGCAACAAGCATAAATTCGATATGTAAAATAGTCTACAGTTTACCGAATTGCAGGCGGGCTTAGTTTCAGCTTTCTTGACATTTCGCGATTTTGTTTTTAGGATTGCTTTGGCTTGCTCGGTACTCACTACTCATTGAACTCTTGTTGAACATTCGTGATATACAAATAATTTTTGGCCGGGAGCCAAGATCTTGAAAAAATTAAGCATTTTTTTTTAATAAAAGAAAGCTGAAACTAAGACAAATAAACTTCGATTGTTGTAAATTACATGGGCTTCCCGGATGTTGCCGTAACACCAGTTTGAAACAATGAAAGGCCTTTCTCGTGTTTGCAGATATGGAAATTCGAAACAAAGCAACCGGTGTTTTCATCTCCTGCCTTGATCACTTTTTCCGACGCCAGTTCTGACTGGTCACAACTGGTTGTTTGTGGGTCACATGATGGGCAAACATATTGCTTGAACGGCGAAGACGGGACTTTAGTGTGGAAATACCCAGGATCTGAATGCTCTTCTCTACCTCCTGTCTATGCAACACCATTTGCAACGACTGTGGAACTAAATAATGAGGTAGAAATTGTCGCTTCAAAATCTTGTTGGGTTTTGGCAAACGGTATAATTGGAAGAAGACTAATATTTTAATCATAAACATTACAGCCAATGTGATTGTAATAAGTTTGTTTCGAACGTTTCGGCTCTCTTCTGGTGCCATTTTCAACGAACAGTCAAAACTCACGCGAATTACATCCTTTTCATTTCAATCATTACTAGGATGTAATTCGCGTAAGTTTTTACTGTTTCGTTGAAAATGGCACCAGAAGAGAGCTAAAACGTTCGAAATAAACTTATACCATCACATTGGCTGTAATTTTTATGATTAAAATTGCTAGGTTTTATTTATGAATTTTCAGTTTAGAGCTAAACAAGTTCATGCCTTTTGGTGAAAATAAATAACTTATTCTTGTATACACATCCTATAATTGTTGTTTTACGAAACTTACCGGAAAAAATGCTTCTCAATTCAAACATTGAAAGTTTTCGACGATAAAATAGACCAGTTATTTTCGACGATAAAATAGACCAGTTTTTTTCTGTTTTCGATTCAACGCATATATTTTGCAAACATTTTTGTTATGATATTCAATTAAGCATACAGCATAAAATACGGGGACTACGTGAAACAGAGGTGTCTATTGTCTGTAGTAATAGCAGTAAGCTGGTAAATTGGTTTCAAAAATTTTAATTATCTTCTAGGAGCATTTTCGAGGTGAAGTCGCTCAAATGGGCTAGTTTGTGATGAAGTTGTTTGACGAGTTGACGACGTATTAAATTTGCTAATATTAAATAATGCGAATATTATGCTAACTTAATTATCCGCCCGTGAAGAACATTTTAGATTGCTAAAAATTAAAATGCGCTGAAATTATGAATCAAATGAAAGATTAGAATAAATAATAGATTAGGATTAAATGCACGACTGTAATTTTGCGTTTCATTGCAAAGCTACTTATACGTGCCACTGCTATTTACGTTGCTACTTCGTTCTTCAAGCAACAAAGATAACTTTGACCGCTTGACATTGTCTTAAAAGCTTTGTGACGCTTGCTGTGAGATAGCATCGTTGTATTATTGTCATAACATTAAGAGCTGTAATAGACCCATGAACCTTGTTTGTTTATGTACTAACAAAAGAAAAAGGAAGGTAGAATACTAACGTAAGCTTAAATTTGTTGTTTTAACAGTAGTTTCACATAACCGAGTATCGAACAAAAAGTAACTGTTGCTAGCGGCATGGTATTCATTAATCTATGCGTATGAACCAAGCATTCCACGTCTGTCTAACCCAAGGGTGTCCAAACTTTTTTGTAGGAGTGCCATATGAGACTTCGTGAAGATGCCCGCAGGCCAACAGATCACACCAAGACCACAGACCAATGCGAAAATAGGTCCAGTGAGCAGGTGAAGGCCAACAAGTCTTCGGTCCAATTTTAGGGGCATTTTAGGTTGTGAAAAAGGTCTTAAGGCTGATTTATTGGTGTAACTGCATGATAATTTTGGTCGGAAAACGGGTAAAGACTGGGCGCGGGCCGGGTAAATTTTCGTTTTGGACCGCATATGGCCCGCGGCCTGACTTTGGACATCTCTGGTATAACCAGAGACCACATCAAAAGCTCTTTTTTTTTCGGTTCTATTTGAAAGTCTTTCGTTAGAAGGGCCACCACAACGGGTAAACTCTTTGAGCGATTAATCAGTGAAATCGGTGGTTCTTTAGGATCGATCTGCATTGATTCGGACAATATATGAAATTTCCGACCCGATACCGATTCTTTTAAAGCACTTTTGGCAATGAAAATAGTTTGTGTAATTACACTTTTTTTTTATAGAAGAACAATTTATGAGAGCTCGAGTCTCATTTTTGCTCAAAATTTAAGAACAAATTAAAAACAATGTCAGCCTCGGCAGTAAAAAACAATTTAGAACAAACGAAAAAGAGTAAATTTCAAATACAAAAAACAACTAAATTCTGTACTGATTTAAAATGATGAAATTTTAGTGATTTTTCGGTATTGGCTAGCAAAATTGCAGCAATTCTGAAATTATCGAGAGTGCTGTAGGTTGCGCACTGTGCGGGCAACTAAGAAAAATTTGGCGGTCGTTAAGTTGAAAAAGCTCGTTTTGCCGCTTTTGCCATTTTACGATGCTGAAAAAGTCTTCCCCCCAGAAGACGGAGCATTGGGAATTATACCGTTTTACCAAACATGGTTACTAAAATTGATAGCGATGCTCGCAAAATCTAAGAACAAATTTAGACCAAATAAGGCTGAAATTTGACAAATTTAAGAACAGCCTGCCTCAACTTCAAATTTACTGATTCTTTTATGAAAACAGAGTGTAGTTATATATAACCAGGGTAAAAACTTCCAAAATAATTTAAGCAAAAAGTAACAAAATTATATGCTAAACAATATGTTTCGAAAGACATCAGTGATTGAAGTTACGGGGTAAAAGGTGTCACAAAAAAGGGTAGATAGGCTACCAGACAGGAAAATGTATTATACTCGTATAAATTGCATTTATTTCGTTAAAAAATTCATAAAGAATTCGGATTGATATCGGATATCAGAATCGGTAATCGGATTGGGAATCGGTAATTTTGCTAGTTCTCGGTATCGGAATCGAACAAAGGTTTGATATCGGTACGTCACCGGAAATAAGCGTACAGTGTATTTCCCAAAGACAACAATGAAATGCATTACCAGTTCGTTCGATGCTGGCAATGAATAGGTACTAAAATAACAGCGTTAAAAAAATACTAAAAGCGTGGCTGGCCACTGAAACTTAAAAAAAAGGATACTGTTTGAAATCGGCTTTATTGAAGAAATGAGAACTACTTAAGGTAATAAGGGGTGCCCCAAACCTTGTTCAATTATTCCCCTTATCCGCGAAAATAGATTTAATCCGTTGAACCCTACGTCTCAAAGTTTCGTGACTTCAGAAAAGGATGACTTTGCAAAATTTTTTGCAGAATGAACAACGCGATGTTCTATAATAATCAAACATCGATAATGTTCGATAATCAAACATCGCATTTTTTATTCTGCAAGAAATTGACAATTCTTAAAATATCTTGCAGAATAAGCAACGCAATGTTCAATATTTTGCGAGAAATTTTAAAAAGTCATACTTTCATGATGTATGAAGTTTCGAAACGCAGGGTTACCAATGGTACGGAATCAAATGCATTAAATCTGTTTTTGCAGATACGGGGAATTGTGGAATAAGGTTTTGACGTTGAAGCACCTCTTAATTACCTCAAGAATTTCTAATTTCTATAAAATCGATTTTGAGCTGTATCTCTCTGAGGCAAAATGAGGTCGACTTTTTAGTAGGTTTGTCTAGTAATGTTGCAACAATAAACCCACCCCCCGAACACCATGAAAGCCACGCGGAGGCATGAACTTGAAGTGCTGCGGGCAATAACAGTTTGTTCATTTGGTTTATACTTTTTTCATCAGCATGGATGCTATTAAGTATGTTGCACAGGTCTCGTTGTGATAGACGCACTCTCGCGGGTACGCGAATAAACACTACTATGGACCTCATGTATCGTCTTTCTTGTTCGTTTAAAAAGCTGTGATTCGCACATAGTTTTTATTTGTGGTAGTTAACCTTGACGCTTAGCATGACAGCGAAAAAAACTAATGTTCACAGACAACCGTTTACGACATTACGTCAACAGTTTTACGCTGTTTCGGTATTTTATAGTTTTTGTTTTTTTTTGAAACCAAAAAGTACTATTTTGGCTTCTAGTAAAAGTGATAAAATATTTTCATTCACTCCTGCAAAAAATTTAGTATGTCGTACATATAATACATGCTTCATTTCATGTGTTTGTTTTTAATTTAGTGTATAGTTGAGTTTTGAACATAATTACATGTTGCTAGCAGCAAGATAAAAGCGTATGAACCAAGCATTCCACCTCTGTCTAACCACACCAGCGCTAAGTACTATTTTCTGGATTTTGATTGCAAGTCTTTCCCCAGGCTGGGCTACCACAACGGGTAGCTTGCTTGGCCTCAATTGAAAATAAGTGTATACACAGTCTTTCCCAAGGAAACAACGACGCGTTGGCAGGTTGGGAATCGAACCTGGAACAAACAACCTTTCGACTAATAACTCGACGCTCTACCCTTTTGTTAAACCGATACGTCACTATAGCGTAGCTGGATGTTACTGTATATGTAGGGCAAGTTTTTATTGACCTAAAATTCAAAAAAATTGTCTTAAAAATTCCAAAAAATTGGCTTTGTTGACCTAACAAAATTTTGACCGAGTAAAAGCTATTTGTTGAGACTTTTTTAAGACTTTATACTAAAACAAACATTTACTAAACAAAAGCACACAAATTCTCAACAAAATTTGCAAAACAAGTCTATGTGCTATTGCGAAATAAGTCTTTGAAAGGGCATTCAACCAGAATTTTGAATAATTGCGAAAAATTCTTAAAAAATATGTTTACCACCATGACCCCATTGCGATTCTTGCAAATCATCCGGTTAAGAAAGTCTAAGAGAAAAAATTTTATGCTTTCCCCTTAGAATCCAAATTTCGGCCATCTTGTTTCTAGTAGATTGCGCAGTAAATCAGTTTGTAACTTCTATTTCCGAGTCTTGCTATGTACCGGGCTTTTTGGGACTAGGTTAGTGCTGAAGGTATAGGTAAATCAATTAGTGGAACAGCTATTGTTTGAATTCAGAGGGGTTAGATGCTTTCCTAGTATGCTTTGTCTGCTAAGTGCTAGCTAAGTAGTCGGAATAAGATAAAGCTTTAGTGCTTTAGGCGTAGTAGCTTATAGCCTATTGCAGATTGTAACTATTGCTTCGTATAGATAGTCTATCCGAAAAAATTATTGCCTGTTGAAGACTAAGGCATCGTAGCTGACAAGGTATTAGACTAAGATTCTAGTTTTTGGTGAGCGAGTAAGTTTTATGCGATTATTGTGCAATCGGTTTAGGCCTAAAGATCAGATAAGGCCAGTTAGTTTTTCACGTAAATATGAAATTGCAAACTTCAGTGCTGAGCATTTTAGTAAGCATTTTTCGTTTACGTGTGTTACGGTTATCAGCAGGTACCTACGAAGCCACTTCTCCATAGCTGCTAATGTAGTCAGTCATGTGGAACGATTTTGACCTATGTCCTTTCAGTTTGGTTATGTTCAGAAAGCGTTTCTCCTTAGTCTAAGGGGAAAAAGAATTGCGAATATCTTACGATTTCTTGGCCGAAGAGAATCAAAATTGGTGCGACAAAATTCTAAAAAATTGCCTAAGTTGTTTCACTATGGTTTTGCAGAAAAAATTTTTTAACAAAAACGTCCTGAATGCCCTTTCAAGTATTGCGATAAACAGTTACACTGCATGCCAATCACCAGTTGGATGAAGTAAAGTGTAAAATCATGTTAGTAATGTTGTACTTTGACTATAAGAAGCTGACTAGCTAAATCATGCGTTTGAACTAACTTTTGCTTGAATTACCAAATCACCAGCCCCTTCAAAGCCTGCACAATTGCTTTCACTTAATTTTTTTTGCATACAAAGTAGCATTTAACCAGCTTCCACGATCCCCATCTTGTAAAAACAGGCTTTGGAGGGTAACTTATAGTAGGAAATTTGGCTTTGCTGGTTTCGTTTTTATTTTTACTAACTTGACCTCTGAAAATTATGTGATTAACATGTTCGAAATGAGATCTTACTGTCGTAGCACAATTACGCAATACATACAGCGCATGTCACGTGAAACATGACATAGCACAATTGTGCAATAATCTTTGTATCCGAGGATTTCAGTATTACACATGCAGCCGCCAAATATTTTGCAGCATCAGACAATAATCGATAGATAGAGTTTCTTCTAGTTTCAAGAGTACTATCAGGCTATAGCCCCCCCCCCCCTACTGGCTTGCCGACCAAAATGCGCTATAAGGAGACGACCACGTTTTTCACACTTCTGAAACAGTCTTTTGAAGTGATATAAAGGAGTTTAAAGCCACTCTTAAAAATTTATTTAGGGAGAGAGCTAATATATGTCTAAAAAAAGCTCACAAATCAGAAAAACTTTGAAAATGCCTAAAAATATGCAATCAAATTTAATCGCTTGATGCAAAATTTTTAACGTAGGCTTCATCAAACAAATTATGGATGGGTAGGGGGTATTCAGTTGTTTATTTAATTTAGTTGGTTATCAATCACTTCTTTCAAATGTCTTTCCATTAGGCCCTTGTCCCGAATTATCTTTATTTATAAAATGCACACGAATTAGGTTAATACTTGTGAGTTTTTTCGAATTATAGGGTTTAATGATATTACTGGCTTGTAATAAAAAGACTGAAATTTTACAATTAAGTTACCCCAGCCCATATAGCCTGTATTTACGCAGCCAGTTTAATCATGTTTTTGGTGGCAGAGCTAATTTCTATGCCACGTTTTAAAAACATTAATTTTTATCAAAATAGGCTTAAAATTAAGTTATTCTTGCAAAATCTGCAAACGCTGAGCGCTCCGCCCCCGGACACCTCCAAACATCCCCCAATTGCAGATTTTACTAATAATAATGTAGTCAGTTACATAGCGCGTTTCCTGCTTGGTAGCAGATCAAAGGCGCTTTACAGTACAAATACAGTTCAACAATATGAAAAAGTAGCACACTAGATTTCTGGCTACGCGCCTGGCTGTTGTTCTTATGGGTGAAAAACTGAAAAATGAGTAATAATTACAAAAAATTGACTTAATTGACCTATAAACAAAATATTGACCTAACGGTAAAAGTTGAGTTTTTATTGTCCAATCAAATTAAGAATATGAAACTAACTCTTTTTATCCAGAGTTCTGCAATAGGCTATAAGCTACATCATTCCAACCTACTACTAAAAAAATGAATTTATTGAAAAAACTTTCCCTAGTTATATGGCACGGTTGCACTTAAACTTGGACGCCTTCGCCGTTTTTTTAGTACTGTAAATTTTTGAATTTTTTCCCTTAAATATTGATTAAATATAGTTCTTGAAAATTCTTTGCATGATTGGGTCACTAGTCAACCACGCAAAGTAGGTTGATAGACAGCAGGTGCACGGGCCCCCTGGAAAAAAGTGTTGGTGATCTTCGAAGTTGTTTGTTTTGAAAGACTTTGACGTTTATTTTGACAAACTTAGCTGGCGAGAAGCCAAAAATTTAGCAGAAAGAAAATATCAGAAACTCCTGAATAGGGTGTGAGTTAACTCTGTCAATTCATGAAACGGACGATTAAAAATTTAATAAATAAAATGCAAGTGTCAAAATTTTTGTTTACACAGGCTTACAGCATCGCAATCACCGCATCAATAGATGGAACTATTTCTCTTTTAAATTTGCACGACGGCCGACTTTTGACGAAGCAGAAACTTCCTGGTGACGTTTTTTCATCGCCTGTTTTGTGTAGCCACGACGACGAATGGAGAATTCTTGTGGGTTGTAGAAACGATTATCTGTATTGTTTTCGCTTGGGTTTCTCAGGATGAATTAGTGTTCGTTTTATCTTTTTTGCGCTATACGCGCTGCAAATTTTTTGTAATGAAGCAGTAACTTTCCGTTTGAGCAATGTTATACTTTGCTCTGTTATGCAGTTATTTTTAGAAGATACTATTTTACGGAAATGTTTATCTGCGTTTTTATTAATTCTGGCCCAAATCTAACCCAAACTTCGAACCTTACTCTAAAACTAGTCCCAAACCGAGCCTAAACCCTAACCTTAACCTTTGAAAAAGCGAATGATAATTGCGTGGATAAAACTTTCTCATTTAGTTTTTGTACTCTTAAAAATTTTTGGTGAAATCGTCACCTCCGTTGTTTTTGCTGCTACGTCTTTAATCTGTCCACTTCTGTGGCTCTGTTTTCGGTGCTGCCTTTCGATCTTTTTTTTTACCTTGTTTCATTGCAACGCCGTTTGCATTAAATATCTAACGTAATTTTGTGTGTTGTTAGATGAACCACCCAGATGAGAGCGAAAATTATTAGATGCTTCAGTGCAGGCTATATGCAAAAAAGTGCGGTGACGTCAGATCTAGCTAGTCTGTTCTCGGAAGAAAAAACATTTGGTTCAGCCTTATGAAAATAAACTTGAAAAATTTAAAGAACTGTTGTAAGGATGATTTAAAGTGAGTTTTGGCCTATGTAACAAATTAACCGGAATTCTGCAACATTACTACAAAACTAGCGAAGCCGGGTCATATTTCCGAAATGTACCTTTTTTTAGCACATTGATTTGTTATCTGTGAGGCTGGCAATGCTGCCCAAACTTTTATGCAAGGTTCCGCAGAAAAATAATGCAGAGATGGGGCAATGGGCATCTTAACCATTTTACCCCATAGAGACGACGCTGAAAAATCGCATTTGAGTTGAGATAAATAGAAAAACGATAGATTGCAAATGGAAGGGTACACCACACTTTGTACAAAATGCAGCTGGAGGATTAAGAAGTGTCCTATCTTATGTTGTTTATTACAGAGAATTTAAATGTTGATTAAAGATTTCGGATTATATCTATAAAATTGAGATCTTCGATCTCTAGAAGTAACGATAGCTCCGCAATTTCGTTTGCTAGAATTATCAAATGATGGTAGAAGTCATTCGGGCAAATCCTTTGATAGAGGATAATTTAAAAGGAAATATCCCTTGCCGATACGTGACAGTTATTCAATATATTTAAACATAAAAAAACGATTACTTAAACGAGGACTGAAGGCAAACTCAAAAGGATATCCATAGTTAAGGCGATGTTATTAGATTAAATTGGCGTTAATCTCATCCTTCTTGACCCAGCCGCTCTAGAGATATTCTACTTCAAACATAACGTAGGGGCCTCTAATCATAGTTTTTATTGGCTACCCTAACGTTGAAAACATTGGCGATGCCATCTTAGTTCTATCGTAACGCAACACTACAGTAAAGCTAACCTGTATGTTAGTTAATATAGGCCTGTATGGGCTAGGCTACTGCATTGAAACGTCAGGGTAGCCAATGCAGATGATAATTAGGGAAGCCCCTACGTGTTGTTTGAAGCAGAATATCTCTAGAACGGCTTAGTCCAAAAGGATGGAGTCAATGCCAATCTAATCTGATAGGACTGTCCTAACTTTAGATAATCGCTTTGATTTTGCCTTCAGTCCTCATTTAAGTTAAAGGCCGGGCTCACACGTTAAAGTTTTTGTGTGTGATTTGTTTGCATCAATTTTTTTGAGCTATTACCACATCTAGATGCTATTTACTTGCTCAGCTTCTTGCCAGACGAAAGCGTCTGATTTTCCCTCGAAGAAGTTACCCAAGTTTTCACTCGTAGTTTTTTCACTCTGAAAGTGTTTACGCTGTTATCAAAGAATTTCTCTGAAGTTTGCCGCGGCGATAGTGATATGTGCTTTGACAATTTATTGGGACTTCGCGACGCGATCACATGCAAATATTTCAAGTTTATTTAATTGCTTTATAACTCCATAACGGCAAAACGTACGAAGTTGAAATTCAGAAATAAGGTATGAAAAGATAAAAGAGTCATGAATGTCAATTTTTTAACCTGAATTTGCGTCAGAACAAAATATTTTGATACTTGTACCAGAACCGAATGACATTCTAAATAATTATCGAAGCATAATAAAATTAACTCATAGGAAAATCATTGAACCATATTATCCTAAGCAAAATTCTACCTTTAATTAATCTTAACTGGAGTTGAAGTATTCGTATAACTATTATCAACAATTTGTTATCCGATATCCGGAATATCCTTTTTTTGGCTAATCGGATAAAAAATAATTTCATGTTTTCTGTTTCTAGAGGGAGTACAATGTTCTTCGCGGAGCGTCAATTATTTTACCACGTATTTTTTTGTTTTTTGTTCTCCACCAATCGTAAAATGTAAGTGTGAAATGCAATTTAATATTTTAGCAGAAAAGCGCATATAATAAATGTACACTTGATAGATTATTTGTAAGTTTAAGTCTAGCTTATTGAACTTACCATATTTATTTTTCCGAGTTCGGGTACAAGTTTTGCAAAAAATCCAATTTTTTAATTTAACTTCGGATTTTGTTAAAAGCAAAGGTGGGCAAGTTAATGCAAAACCTTAGCTTCGTTAACCACTAGTCCGTTAACAAACTTCATACCTCCGTTAAAGTTAATTAGTTATTTTTAGCTTTAATTAACGGAAGTTAACGAAGTCCGTTAATTCGTTAACATTTTGCGTGTAATTTACATTTCTTTTTATTCACTCGCTTCTAGAACACGTATTGGCCCTGTTGAGCTGACTGTAAGAAAAAATTTATTGCTGTGGTGGCCTTTTTGTGTTTTGGAAGTTATGTTGTACAGTCTAATCTAATTTCAAGATAAAACTAGGTTCAAATGCACTAACGAAGCTGCAATCGGAAAATCTTTGGAAATTGCGAACAGCGATAATTAAAAGACGTTTGAGGCTGCAGCTTATTATATGCCACAAAAAAGAGCTCCTTCGCTTTTTCTTCTATAAAACTCGTGCTAATTATTGTTTTTATTAACGCATTCGTCTCTGTAGCGGGAGGTCTGAGGTTCAAATCTCGGGCCGGTTAAATCGGACGCAGTGTTGCCAACGGCTCGCCACCGCTGCGACATTTCTTCGAAAGAAGCTGTGTTGCCCGGGCGCAATAACGCGGAGATGTGCCCCGCAAACTCGTAACACGCTTCGGCGTAATACAGCGAGTATAATGAAAGATTTGATTTGATTATTAATGGGTAGCGGTGTAAGCAAATCTGCTACCGTTAGGTAAAGTCCACCTATACGTTGTGTAGGCCTCATTTGGACCCAGTGCAGCTGTAGCTGCAATGTTTAGTTTGGTTACTGGTTGAACGCAGAAAGCCTTCCAGCTTCCTTGAAGTACGTGGCCAGTTTGTTAATGTTACATTTCGTGACCACTTTGTGAATAGTGGTTTTGGTGGTTCCAAAATATTTAACACGAATATCTTGGTAAAACTTGCAATTGCCTACATGATGATTTGGTGTTTCATCCTTTAGGCTACATTTTGGACACAGAAAAGATTCAGCCCGGCTTGTAGTTTTCTTGTGTCTCTGTAGATTACAATGCCCATTTAAAACTTGCACTACTCTATTTAATTGAGGCCTCTCAAGGTTAAGGAGATGCATTGTTAGTCGTAAAGACGTCCAACCTATTGACTCCTTCGTCCTCAAGCAGTCTTTCCGTTTGTTCCACATATATTTCCATCTATCAGTGGATCAGTCCTTAACCGTGCTAACACAACTGGCATACGGGACTGCAATAAAAGTTTCAGTGCCATGCATTTTTGGTGTAGATCCTGATTTGGCTACATAGTCTGCCACTTCGTTGCCATATACCCCTGCATGTCCAGGAATCCAGGCAGTACCGAAGTGGTTTTGTTTACTTAGTTGATTTAGGTTTCTAACGCCGTTGAGTATGGTAATTGATGTTACAGTGCACTTTATGAGTGCTTTGATTCAGGGCTGCGAACTCGATCGATTTTCATTCGAGTTCAAGTTCGAGTTCAGCCTATTTTAGCAAGTCCTAGTTCAAGTTCGAGTTTTGAAATTTAATTTTTTCGAGTTCGGCAAAATACCCAAGTTTTGTAGAGTTCGAGTTCAAATTTGAGTTCGCAGCCCTGATACTTGCGCTGTTTTTCTAGGTCGCCACAACATAAACAAGTCAGTGAAGGATTTGCACATGCAGTTGTTACGAAAATGCAATCTCAATTTACACGGCTTGATCAACAACAAATATTTTTCCGACAGATTTTTAATCTTAAAATTTCTTGTTAGTGAACTCGAACAGTTTTATTCGAGTTCAGAAAAATTATTTTTTTGAGTTCAAGTTCGAGTTCGGCAAAATAACCGAGATTTTTTGAGTTCGAGTTCGCAGCCCTGCTTTGATTGCTGCCTTGCATACCAGCACAACAATACGGTGATTGTGCATTTTTTCCAAAAGCAGATCCTTTGCCACTTTGGAAATTATAGCTAGGACTTCTGCTTGGAACACAGTGCTGTGTATTCCAAGGTGGAAAAATGCTTGTTTTGGGGAGTTGTTTGGGTATTCTGCGTAAAAACCCGCCCCCACTCTCGCATCTAGTTTCGAGCCTTCAGTGTAAACCCTGTTAGTATTTTGATTTAGAGTGCTTTCAGATCTGATAGCTTTCTTTTTATTCATAATTTGACGTTCGAAGTTTCTCTCAAATACCGGTACCTTAGTTTTCTTTGTTTGGTCAGCTGGCATTTGCAGCAGAGGTAAAAATTTTCTAGCCTCATTGCAAACATCAACATGGCTTTTCGTTTTCCCAAAGGAACCAACAAGGTTGGCATGCCAGAGCCCACTAATAGAGATTCTATATTACCCTCGCACTGCCTCAGCCAACAAAAATTCCTCAATGGGAGTTATGTTGAGCAGTATTTCCAGAGCGCGAGTAGGGGTGCCAGGAAAAACTGATGAAATCATTTGGCAAGCAAGTCTCTGCGCGTTTGTGAGTTTTCTTGGTACATACTTTTTGTTGAGACCGCCAGCCCAGGACACACATGCATACGACATGATTGGACATATCATAGCTGTGTACATCCATTTCATTATACATGACTTTATTTCCCAAGTTTTACCCACAATTTGTCTACATTGCATAAATGCTGTAGTTGCTCTGCGGGCAGTGGTGCCGGAAGGCCGGGGGGGGCAGGATGGGCAGCTGCCCCCCTGCCCTTTTACCAGGGGGGGGAGTACTTTCCGACTGAACTGAAGACACGCAAGAGAGTATTGCAGCTACAAGAAACATCCTTGTAATTAAAGTTTAGTGTTTTATGAAACAAAATAGACTTTTTAGAAACGCAACATAAAAATGTTTTTTGTCTATCCAAAAATAAATTACAATTTTTAATTTATGAAAAAAAATCCTTTTTTATTAAAAACAAATACTCTCACTAAGTGGCACTAAAAAGTTCATTAAATCAATTATAACAAAATAGAAGAGGCTATTTTACCGGAAATTTTTATCTAAATTTTTATTAATTCTAACCCAACTCAAATTATTACTCTTAAAGTAACCCCAAACCTAACTCAAACCTTAATCGTAACCACTAACCAGTGCCTTCGCCAGAGCAAACGAAGTGAAGGGGCACTAGCCAAAAGTGGGGGGGGCACTAAAATTTGCTTATAAAAACTGATCTCCAGATCTTGTACGGCTACAATTATGCGCCATTTTAAAATAAGGCCGGCAGCGCTTCATAGCTGGTTTCGTCTGCGACCCATAATCGCTTGAAAAATCTATCTACAGCAGTGACTGCTACCTGACGTGCAACCAGGATTTTGGTATGAGGGGTGAACCAAAAGATTGTTGTTTTTTTTTGCACAAAAACTGCATGATTTAACTCCCGTGCTGAACAAACTGATGCAACTCAAGCGTGTCACAGACGGGTATAGTCACTAAATATTTAGTGACTGTGGACGGGGGCCTGGAGGCGGAGCCCCAAGCCGCTGGGCAATTTCTGCGATTTTTCAGCAAAAAACTAGAGACTTTAACGCCATTTCAATCATATTTCGCCCTTTTTGACCCCATTAGAATAACTAACCTCCTAAAATTCAGAAATCATTTCAAAGAGTTAAATTGCTTAGCTCCTTCAACCCCCTTCCCTCTTACTTAAGGTGAAGTCTAAAATGCGTTTAAACGCTCGTATTTTGAGGTTGAATTTTCTAAGTGACTTGGCTAATGGGGTTTAAGCCCCTTCACCTTAGTTGCGCCTCTGACTGTGACCTCAAAATCTTGAGTGTGCTCTAAAAATCAAAACAGATGGTCTTTGAAAAAAAAAATGCTTTCATGCATTGTTTCATGTCATAATCACTACCGAAGTACCGGAAGCGATTCTACAGGCTTACGTGTCTCTTCCGCGACACATCCGTAATGGCGTGTTAATAAAACGGAGTATTGCGTCAAATTTATGTACAGCAATTTTTCCATCACTGTCCGTTGTATTGTCGTTGTGTAATGTTCCAAAAACAGTATTGCTAGTAAACCATGATGGGGTGCACAAGCAGCCGTTAGGGGGGCACGGTACCCTGCCCCCCCGTAGCGACGGCACTGATCGTTACCCTTAAAAAAGCAAACTAAAAAAAACGCGAATGAATATTTCTCATTTTCGTTTTATTCTTTTTAACTTGAAAATTTACGGTAAAATAGTCACTAATTTACTACAAGTTGCGTGCTCTAAATGATTCTTATTTAACGTGAAATAAATGAACAGACTTGTGGAATGCGTTTGATTAGCCTGTAAAATCCGATTTATTTACATCAGTTTAAGTTGACGCTAGGAAGATAGGGTGCTACCAAATTTCAAATTTAGAACTCAAGAATCCTATGTTAGTAAGCCTAAGCATTACTCTCAAGACATTCAAGTTTCTATTTTTGTTTGTAGCCTTAATTGGAACGAACGACGCGGGCGTTACCAGTGACGGATTCAAGGAGTCTTGACCCCTGCTCAAACTGGAAAAATATAAGAAAAACTTCTAACGCATAAAATTCATTGCAATAACTGAAGCAAGATCCATTTCTTGTTCAGACTTAAAATTATTAGTTATAGTTTGCAAAAAAAATTGCAAAATTTCCGAGCGCTGGGGGCAAAGCCCCCAGACCCACTGGCCCCTTGCCTCCGGCTATGGAAGCGTTGCCCCCAAACGCCCAAGAGCTGAACCTACCCTTACTTAATTGATAATTTGTTTGTTATTATTTTTAGATTTAGTGTTTATGCGAGGTATTCAGTACTCTGACTTTGTTGAAGTGTTTAATTGCTTGGTAGCATTACAGAGCAATGTTGGTGATAATGACTGTACGTACAGTATTGAAAGTGCCCTTTGAAAAAGCTGCCCGCCCCCTTGCCCTTCTGACGTTTCGGCACCCCTGTTTGCGAGTACTTCGATTAATATGTGGTTTCCAAGTAAGCTTGCAGTCCAGAGTAACACCTAACAGCCTTGCTTCCTTGGAAAGTTCAAGTTTTGAACCATTCATTAACAAGGAACCCAAGTTTGGATTCCGTTTGTGAGTGAACAGTACGATTTCGGTTTTCTTGATGCTTAATTGTAGCTCTTGTTCCGAAGCCCAGTTTGCAGCAATATTTGTTGCTTTCTGGGCCATACCTATGATCCAAAGCATATCAGCACTAGTGACCAATACTGCTAAATCATCGGCATAGGCTCAGTGGCGGATCCAGAAAATTTTCGTGGGGGGATGATAAAAATTTTTAGCACAAAACTTCAAAAATTCGGATGTGTTGTAACCAGGCGCGTAGCCAGAAATTCGCAATGGAGCGGCTGTTTTAGGGGTCTGGGGGCGGAGCCCCCAGCGGTCAAAAATTTTGCATTTTTTTGCAAAAATAATTTAATTTTAGAGCTAGTTTAATAAAATAATGCTTTTAAAATGCGGCATAGAACTTGAAATTGCAAACACGATTCAACTAATTGCATAAATGTCCTATGTGAGAGGTGGTTAATGGTACAATTTTAGTTCTCTTATTTGGATGCTGGTAAATCATAAGCATAAAATCTTATAGTTCAATAAAACTCACACGGAGTAATTTGTTTCATGTATATTTTATAGAGAAAAATAATTGGAGAGGGGCTAATGGAAAGAGAATTGAGACAAGTTAGTGGTAATTAACTAATACTGAATAGCCCTCTCCACCCATTTCGGAGTTTAGTTAAGGCCTATAATATATTTGTTGATGAAACCCGTGTTCAAGTTTTTTACACTAGCGATCAAATTTTATTGCTTATTTTTGGTCATTTTTTAAAGTTTTTTTTTGAATTGTGAATTTTATTTTTGACAAATGAGCCCCCCTTAAGCATATGTTTCAAAAAAATGCTTTAAATCACTTTTTTATCTATTTCAGTGCGAAAAACAGTCTCAGAAGTGCTAAAAACGTAATATTTTTCATTTTGCATTTTGGTTGACAGGCCAATGGAGGGGCTATAGTCCCCCCCCCCACCCCTCGCTACACTATTGCTTAGGATTAATGTTCTTGACCTCGCTTAATGTTCACTTTTTATAAGCCTAATATGTCCCTTAAGAAATGATTTGCATTGTGTAAGCTTTATCGCTGAAAAGTGCAAGTTGTAAATTTTGCTAATTCGGCGCTTTCAAATCAATCGGACCCGTAAAAGACTAATTTCTGTTTTGTAAAAACTTCGCTGCAAAAATTACATTTTTCGGTCCCTCCCGTCACAAGGCTTAAGAATTATATCACAGTCACACGGTCTATCGAAAATTCACTGATTGCTTTTTTTCGAATAAGGTGAATATTCATATGCACGTTATGTTTACGCTGGTGGGGGATGTATCTCCCCATCCGTACCCATAACTCCGCCACTGGTTGTGCTCCTATGCCTTTAGCGCTGAAAAGTACAAGTTGTGAGTTTTGCTGATTTGGTGCCTTCAAATCAATCGGACCTGTAAAAGACTAATTTCTGTTTTGTAAAAACTTCGCTGTACAAATACTACTTTCTTGCACCCCTCCTCCCCTTGGCTTTCGAAATTATATCACAGTCACACGAGCTAACGACTATTCACTGATTGCTTTTTTTAAATAAATCCCCCCCATCCCCCCCTAAATCTGCCACTGCATAGGCTTAAATATAAAAACCCATACTACGTAACTCTAGCAACAGACTGTTAAAAACACGTAGTTCCACAGAAAAGGCGAAAGGATACCACCTTGTGGGCTCCCCTTCTTCACTTCCCATTTAACTTTATCTCCATATAATTCTACTTGGACTGTGCGATGTCTTAGCAAATTCTCTTTCCACGAGGAAAGAATCTCAGGCATGCCCAGTCCTCGCAGAGCCGTAGCAAAGCAACGGAAGGTGGCATTGTCGAAGGCGCCGACAATATCCCGGAAAATACCTAAAGCCGGCTTTTTTCTAACGAGGCAATGCTCTACACGGCACACAAATTCACAAACTCAGCGCACAAACGCCGCACAAACTCGTGCTAATACGCGACAAGTGTTACGAGTACAAATTGGTTTGTACCGGTACGATGAGTGAATGGTGCAAGATATTAACGATAAAAACCTTAACGGAAGGTTACAAATCTTAACAAAAGTTAATTTAGTCTGTTAACATAAAAAAAACTCTTCAACAAATTAACGAGTTAATAAAAAAGTTAGATTCGTTATTAACGATTAACGGATTTGTGCCCACCTATGGTTAAAAGCCATTAGTAAAAAACAACATTTTGCATGGAGAAGCTTTTACTTTGTTATGCATTGCATCACTCATTAGTACAATTGTAACAACGAATGTTTAAGTTTCACGATCTACATGTTTTTTTCGATTTTGGTTATTAAAAGTTCAATTTCATGTTTAAACTAGATAATGGATATACGATCGCAAACAAATGTGAAAAAACAGCAGGCGCAATATTATGATACGTCATTGCCGATTAAATCAAATCAGGTACGATTTATAACATTTTCGCTTGATAATTGTCATGCATTCGTTTTCTGTGTTGACCTCGGGGGCATTTTTTGTAGTCTGCGGCTCAATATTTTCAAAGGCGCGGTTAAAAGCTCAGGTTCCTTCGTTGAGTACGGCGGCTTTTAGAAAACTTGCTGGCGTTCCCCCGCGAGAACTCGGCAAGACTTTCTATACACTGATTTTCATTCTCACACATGCTGTTCAATTTAATTGACGACAGGTGCCTGCGATAGTGAGTCAAGGACTTGTACGACATCTCACACGATTGATGCAAGAAAATTGTGCAAAAACTTGATCGTGTAATCCCGGCCTAATACAGCTAATTTTAAGTCAATCAATTAACAATTTTACATTGGACAAGAATTTTCGACCGCATGCTTAAGTAGAGAATAGGCTATGAACAGAATCGTAACAGGACTAGTGTGTCCTGACTACTGATTTCTGAATAGTAGTTACTAGTTACAACTAGAGAACCCAATTTATCATTTAGAAGATGATTTCTTACTAATAGAACTAGTTCAACGTTTCGAAAATAACTGAAGTGATTGTTTTGCAAAAACAAGTAGAAGCGGAGCTTCTCAGAATAATATTTTACTTTTGCGGAATTTAACGACTGTTTGAAGCGAAGTCGCAGTTGTGAGTTGCAGTCCAATTTTCTGCTATCATCTCCAAATGCCAAACGTTTAGGGCTGATTGATTTTGAGTTGATCCATTGCTGGCGCTTTCATTAAGGAAAAATCGTCCTCACTCGCTTAGAAGTTAATCGTATTCCAAGCCTTCCGATTGAAGTATGACTTTTTGATCCCTGCTTGCCACGTAAATTTGCTGCTTGTTCGAAGCCTCTTGCAGAGATAAAATCATCGTAAAGCGCCTATGCAAAAGTTCAACAACCAGGGTGCGAGTTGAGCCCAGTAGCGTAGGCAGGGGGGGGGGGCTATAGCCCCCCCCCCCATTGGTCTGCCGACCAAAATGCAGAATAAGGAAAATACCACGTTTTTAGCACTTCTAAGACTCTCTTTTGCACTGGATTAGACTAAAAAATGCTTTAAAGCATAGTTTGAAACGTTTATTTAGGGGGGGGGGGGCTAATGAACTGCCGACCAAAATGCAGAATAAGGAAAATACCACGTTTTTAGCCAGTAGCGTAGCCAGGGGGGGCCGGGGGGCTATAGCCTCCCCCCCCATTGACATGTCGACCAAAATGCAGAATGGGAAAAACACTACATTTTTAGCACTTTTGAGACTGTTTTATGCACTGGATTGGACTAAATAGTGATTTAAAACATCTTTTGAAACATATGTTCAGGGGGGGGGCTAATTTGCCAAAAATAAAACCAACAAATAAATGAAAACTTTGATAAGTGGTAAGAAATAAGCAATCAAATTTGATTGCAAGAGTAAAAATGCTGACCATAGGTGTCATCAACAAATATACTATAAACTAAGGAATAGGGGGGGAGGGGCTATTCAGTATTTGTTAATTACCAATCATTTCTCTCAAATCTCTTTTCATTAGCCCCCCCCAATTATTTTTCTCTAGAAACTGTCTTTTGCACTGGATTAGACTAAAAAATGCTTTAAAGCATAGTTTGAAATTAGATTATTCCGTGTGAGTTTTATTTAACTATTCGATTTTATAATTTACCAGGTTCTAAACAAGAGAACTAACATTTTACCATTAGCCACCTCCCAAATTGCCCATTTATGCCACCAATTTAATCTTGTTTGCACTGCCAATTTCTAAGCCACGTTTCAAAATCATTATTTTTTAATCAAAATAGCCCTAAAATGTAGTTATTTTTGCAAAAAAATGCAAAATTTTTAAGCGCTGGGGGCTCCGCCCCCAGACCCCCGTGCCTCCGGCGGCTGGGGGCTTTGCCCCCAAACCCCCAGCCTCCGGCAGCTGGGGGTTTCGCCCCCAGACCCCCATTGGTCTCCGGCGGCTATTTCTGGCTACGCGCCTGGTTGAGCCACATTCATGCTATCAGGGTTGTCGTAAAACGATGCCTTACGCTATCAACGACTTGCTAATTAGTAATTTCCCTTAGTTGATTTTCTTGTGATTGTTGCGCGGAAAAAGTCATTTGGGTTGGGAAAAATCACAGTTATTTTCGAAACTATTGAAACTCATTGCTTTCGAAAATCTGGATTTAAAAAAATTCCAATATTGAAATTGATTGATCTCAAAATTTATATTCATCAAATTTTTTTTAAGCCGAATCTAATTCTTCATCTGTAATCTAACCCTGTCCAGTGTACGTGAGTTGTCTTGCTTGGACTCGGTGCTTGTTGACTGAGTTGACCTTTATTACGCATATTTGCCAAGCAATTTCTGAAACACTGCTACAATTTTGCGGTTGAAAAATTTTAACAACAATTTAAAAAAATATAGATTCATCATAGTTTTTTGAGCGGATTCAACATGTTTTTTCAGCATAGCGGGCTGTAGTGCTTCGAAAAGTTCCGGATTGTTTGCTGGTTCTTTTACTGCCCTTCTTATTATAACTGTTATTTTGTCGTGACTCGGCAAGAAAATGTTGCAGGAAATTTCGCAAAACACCTGTTTTGTTAATACATTTATGTCAAAAGTTCTCTTTTCAACTGAAGTATCGACAAAATGTAATATCAATCTCTGCGCAGAAAACCATATTTGCTATGTCTAGCTCTCATTGTATTGCCTTTGCATAGCTTCAGCAACTTCATAATGATAAGCTGCAATGATTTAGATTCAAAATGAAAATAAACCAGAAGCAGGTCACAATGGAGACATTAAAGTTGATAGGCTTCTGGAAGAGAGAATTAGTTTTTAGTGATGCTCATTCAGATTAACAGAGTGTAACATTCGTTTTCGCTTGTCAATTGGGGGCAATCCTTTAAACGAATCCGTATCTACTATAGATCGATTTTGTACGTGGGATATTTATTGATTTCTTCTCGATTAAATTCGCTGCTTATTCGAAGCCACCAAGCAGAAATTGTGCTAGGGCGCAAGATTAAGAGACCAGTGTAGGAGGTGAACCCAAGTTAGATTTTCGTGTGGGTCATCGTGAAAACTACGCTTTAACTCTCATCCACGATGTAGTATTCAGGACTGTATTAAAACACCTGGTGTAGGGGGAATACGTATGTCAGGTGGCCCACTGGACCAGCGTGAGGCCAGGCGAACGTAAAAACGCGTATACGTCGGAAATGCAATGAGGACCATTTTAGGTTAGGTCTAAGCAGCTAAAGACAGGATACCTGCTTCAAATCCCTACTCATTATAATAGGAATAAGAAGGTTTTTTGAGTACACTCTTTAAGTTTTTGAGTACACCCTTTAAGTTTTTGAGTACACTCTTTGAGTTTTAGAAAATAATGTAAAGAAAAGGAATAAGCAAGCTTCGCTACAAATTAGACAGCCGTAATATTACCAGTTATTCCTGGCTTGAAACTTGCAAGGTTTGAGCTGCAATGCCAAAAAAGCTAAGATTTCACCAAGTAAAATCTTTATTGAAAGTTTTCTTGCTGAGTAATAGCAGACAGCAGCAAAGTGTAGTTAATTACGGAACTGTTTTCAATTTTTATTTGAGTTAATAACGTAATTGCTTCTACCATGCTTCAACAGCGCAATGCATTCGACAAAGTCCGGTAAAAAACGTTTATCGAAATGCAACCCAGCACAGAAACGTTACTAACGTTTCCGAGAAAGCGTTTTGAACTACTTCATTCACCTTTTTGATTTTCTTGAATGCCATATGTTTTTGAGTACCTACGTATTTACACCATTAGTAAAATGAAGCAAAACAGATCAAAGATTTCTGCTAGAATGCATTGGGCAATCACATGGTTTAATGCTGCGAGCTGCTTCTGAATAAGCGTGAATTTGCAAAGTTTTTTGCTTGCAGTTAATAGTATTTTGCGTACCGGTAGCTCTAGTGTTCAAGCCAGCTGACGAGAAACCAAGAAAAGATACAGCAAAGAACCATTTTCAGGTACACCAATATTTATTTTTATTTTTTAATTTCCAGTTCGTTTTGTTTGATTAAGAAAATTTCGCAGCTAAGCTGCAAGCACCTATAAATGGTATAAACTTTAGCTAACTTCATAGACTGGTCTAAAAGAGTATAAAAGATTCTTGAAAGTTGTTGAACAGTAAGTAATTCGACTGAAATTCGAACCAAGTCTATGAACTCCATTGATTTTTTGAGCGTATTCGAATTCAGTTGATTTTGACCAATCCAATTCGGTTTTTCATTTTTACTTTTCCTAGTTCCACTTTTGACAAAATATCAATCATTCTTTTTATTCTTGACCACCACAGCAATAGCGAATGCACAGTAACACAACAATAACACGTCGTAGAGTCAGGAAAAGGAAGTAGCGACACAACGTCAGACGTTAAGACATACAGAGGATATTGAAGACAAAAAGCAATTTTTATTTACATGGTTGCTACACCTGTCACACCAGTTTTATGTACAATAGTAGGCCTAATCAATCACACTCATCAACATACACATGCAGGCACACAAGCTGTAAGTAAATCTATCGGCTGGAGTAGTTATTTGAATAATTGATAAAGAGGGTTTTTCGAGTTCTGCTGAAAAACAATTACTTGTATTAATTGAAAACAATTAATTTATTTAAAAACAAAACAATTAATTGAAAACAATTAATTTATGATAATACAATAATTGAAAAAACAATTGTAAAAACCATTTTCTTTAGAAAATTTTTTCTCTGCTATTGATATTAAATCTAAATCAAATTAATCTTTCATTATACTCGCTGAATTACGCCGAAGCGTGTTACGTGTTGGCGGGGCCCATTTCTGCGTCATTGGGCCCGGGCAACACTGCTTCATTCGAAGAAATGTTGCAACGGTGGCGAGCCATCGGCAACACTGTGTCCGATTTGACCGGCCCTAGATTTGAACCTCAGCCCTCCCGCTCCAGAAACGAACGTGTTACCGCTCGACCAACTGGCGGGTTATATACTGAGAATGTTAGTTAGCATACTACTACTGATATTTAGTAAGAAGAAAAGAATTTGCTCAAAATTTCTTAACTGCTGGTTCAATAATTTTTTTATTACGTGAAAGAACTCGAACTTACTAATGCAATAAAAGTTATTTCGCATTAGCCAAATGACTATTTCATCGGAAAATTTTAAGTTAAGGAAAGTAAAACCAGAATGATAAATATTCAACTGCGCATTTTTTATTTAAGGTTATGGTTTGAGTTAGTTTTAGAGTAAAAGGTTTTAGTATGGGTTACATTTAAGGCAGAATTAATCAAAAACTAGATAGAAGTTTTTAGTGAAACAGTTACTTCTCTTCATGTTCCTTTTTCGAAATCGAGTTCGCATCCTTGATTTAAACCTGGCGTAAATTTTCAAACCCATGGTTGGTGGCTGTTTTTTTTTGTAGTTATTACTTTTCATAAGCCTAATGAACCTTTAAGTTGACGTTTTTTTATTACATTCGTAACAATTCTGCTCATCAATTGGTTGAGTAATCGCTATAACAATCTTGCATCAATACAAAGCTTTATCAGTCATAAGCAAATCCCAAAGCGCATTTACACGAATTCTCTTGATAAGAATGCCTAATTTACACAGCGCTTGCGTTAAAAGCAGGCTCTTTGATTGCCTGCTTTTTATTTAGTTTAAAATGTCGACGTTTAATCGACATGCTCGGGAAATGCATCGTCGTTTGTCTTCGACTTCTACTGAAATCAGGAACACACTCAGTGCTGCGGAGTCCTGGTATAGACGATTATCGATGAGAAAAAGATCAAAATCGATGCTGTTCGACTCACAGTAAGTTTGATTTTGATACATATTAAATGCTTTTATGAAGTAGCTCTTTTTCAGGAAAGTTTTCGATCTATAAGAGAAAAAACTGAAAAGAAAGCATTTGCACATTTTTGTCACACTCGCTGTATTACCTCGAAGCGTGTAACGAGTTTGCGGGGCCCATCTCCGCGTCATTGGTCCCGGGCAACACTTCTCCTTTCAAAGAATTGTCGCAGCGGTGTCAAGTCGTTGACAACACTGTTTACTTTAACCGGTCCGAGATTTGAATCTCAGGCCTCCCGCTCAACAGAAAAACGTGTTACTGCTCGTTTAACTGGCCGGGGTACTTTATTTTATTTTACGATTTGAAGGACAATATATGGCACTCCTAAGTTGTTTCGTATTTCTATACACGAATTTTAAATAAGAGGTATATTCGTTCAGTTCCTGAGTGGCTCGGCCCAATAAAATGTAACTTCTCTAAAGTATACGTCGTTGCTTTCAGAAATTGATCGATTGATGACATCGAGCCAGCTGCAGTTTTTTAATAAAGCTCAATGAAACGACATCTGAGATACTCAATTCAATACTGAATATTAAGATTATACAGTAATTTAGGGTTAATTATTGACTAGTTACAGACCATCACAATTTATAATTCCTTTAATGATAAACTGTGGTGGCTGTTAGTAGGAGCATGATAATTATTATGGTTGTTGGTGTCTTAGTTGTTACTTGTTAGCAATTCCCTAGGATTTGTCATCGAGAGCCTTATCTGGTGTGCCGATCCCTATTATACGGACAGTTTAAAACTTATGTTTTGTGGGGCACGTTTTGATCAGGTTTATACTATGTAGTTATTACATGGAAAAAGCTTTACCTAGTTGCAACAAGGGTTACTTCATCGATTTTGGTCGCTTTCCTGGATACTTTCATTTTTTAATAGTTTAGTTACCGGCCTCTACAATTGCCTATTTCAGCAGTTTTGTTTTTGGATTTAATTTTGGTTTTAACGTCTAGATTTTGAACCTCTTTCGAAATGGAAAATAACTTTGGTCGTTTTTCTAAACTCATTGCTATAACAGAGATGTTCTTATATATCCCTGGTTACAGACAGTCTGTAAGCGATTGCCAGTAAAAGAGTGACGTTTTAGGCTACAATATTTTGTACTTTCCTTCTCGTAGACAAAAGTATATTTTTTGTTACATATTTACTATAAATCGCTAATGATGCTTTTTGATATAACTTTACACGGTGGTATTTCAGACGTAATTGTTTTAAAGTTTATAATGTCATTTTGTCTAACGTCTACGCATTTCTAAACCTCGAGATTTAAGTAGAAATCGGGTAAAATACTACAGCTATCGTAGTATACCAAACAAGGTCACTCTCAAAAAAATATGTCGGTCAAAGTGTTTATAAAATAGTGTAATGCATTCTGGAAATGAAGAAATTTTCGTGATAGAGCATTACTAGCCTTAGTAAAAAGCTTAATTTGTGAAATTACACTGGCGGAAATTTAATAATATTCTTTAATCCGTTAGAAGGCGTTATGTGCCTTAGTTTTGGTTTTTGGCATGTGCTTTTGCTCGGATCCTGAAGTAAGAAGCAAAGTACAGATAAAACGGTGGTAAACATTTTATTACTGACTTTTGACTTGCTACTCATTTCATTAATCTTTTTAAGTAATGTCTACCTTCTTTCTGGTGTTGTACTTCGTGGAAAAACAGTCCCTTAAGCTCATCATTTATGTTCAAAAAGCTAAACAAGCTTTTCTGAATTATATATCCTACTTTTTAGTTGATCTTGAACAGATTCACACCAAATCAATACCTAAATGTAAGTTGATAGTGAAAAGTCTTACGCTATTTGACGAAAACGGTATCAGCAAAAATGATGCAAGTTGCTCAAAAATTTTTCCCAGAAATTTCAATTCCAGGGTAATTTATTCCGTTTTGCGGGCGTCTGATGTTCTGGAAAATCTACTCTAAGTTTACTCTTAACAGCTCCAGAGTCGTTTGTGTTCTACAGTAATTCTGGCTGGAACCACGCGATATGATAGATTCATTTGGAAATTTGTGCGTGATGAGTTTTTGAATTTCGGTTTGTTCAGTACATCAAGATCTTAATTGCAATCATTATCAATTAGCTCTATTTAAATTTAATGGACATTACCAAATGGAATCATTAAATTTGAACCAAGTTGACATTTGCTTGGTTGACGATTTGAACAATTCTCAATGCCAAAAATACGCTTCTTTGATGCTGTTTCTGCCAGTGAGTTTTTATGCAATTAAATAAATTCGAATTCCAATTAGTTTCAGTTCTAATTAATTTCAATCTCTAGCAGCTTTTGACGATTTTTTTACATAGATCTAACGAGAGGCAATAGCGAGACATATGCCTCGAGTCTTCAATTTCGGAAGCCTCCCTTTTTTGGTTTGGACTCGACTACAAATCGGGTCAAAATAAGCAGCCCCGAGCTATACCGTGGTCCAGGATTTTGTCTGTATTGCAATTTGATTCGGAAAAGGGGCTCCTGAGACGATATGAATACCACTTTTAGTATTCACTATTATATTTTGACCGAAAAAGAAGCTTACTTTATGGAATTATACTTGTAGCGCTACGTTCAACACGTACCTTAACCTTATAAAACTTTCATAAAACAAAGCTCTCTCATACTTACGGGAATTGGATTGAAAGTGTTACTACGTACCTACTTAATTTTAAAATATTTTTTTAAATTTTAAAATGTTAATTCTACATTTAATTCTACTTTTTTAATTTTAAAAAAAGTTATTTTTTTTTTTTTTTTATAAAAAGTTAATTTTTTTAAGTTAATTTTTATAATGTTAATTTTTAATTTTAAAATTCTACTTAATTTTAAAATGTTACTACGTACCTAAATTTCGTACCTACTTAATTTTAAAACTTCATGACTTAGTAACGAAACTGCTAAATTTATGTTTGAAATTTTTTTATTGTAAATTAATGGAGCTGTTCACATGAAAGTACTCGATTCATGCCCCAGCACAATTGCGAAGATTTTATTTTTATGGCAGACAGCAACATGGTTTTCGGCAACTTCAAGGACTAGCGTTCTTTTTTACTTGTCTTTTACGACTCACGTCCGTTAGGACTCAGGTACTTTTAAACTAGTGCCTGCTGGGGCACGTGTCTGTTAGGAATTTTGTCTTTAGGATTCGTGTCCATTGCGACTCACAGTAGCGTAGTCAGGGGGGGCTCCAGCCCCCCTATTGGCCTGTAAAGTATGCAAAATCGCACGTTTTTGGTGCTTTTGAGGCCGATTTTTGGTGAAAAAATGAAAACAGCCCCCCGAAGGAAATTGGGTGCCGAAGTTGTGAAGTAGATGTCGTGATTTGGCCTGAAAATCCGTCTCAATTTCGGTAAAGACCTTTTTTTATTCGAGATTACCTGTTTTTGGGCTGAAAAAGCGTTTGAATTTCCCATTTTTGCCGAAATTTCCGTCTCAATTTTAAGAATAAATCGGATAAACCGTGTGATTCTGATTCAAGAACAATGAAAATTCGGGTCAAGGTCGTTTGCAGTTTTCTCACTCTTTCAAAAAAGCACCCCCCCTTTTTCAAATCCTGGCTGCGCATCTGACGACTCATGTAATTTAAGATTCGTGTCCGTTAGGGCTTGTGTACTGTAGGAATCATGTCCACTAGAGATTGTGTTTTTAGGACTGGTGTTTTTTAGGACGTTTGTGTTTAGGATAAAAATACTATTTGAAATACCGCTTTACTCCTACTTTACAGTGCTTATGATAGCGCTAAGTTAATACAAAATGTCCAATTGCGTATAATTAGTGCTGATGAAAGGAGCAAGCACGTTTTCCTTAAAACTACAGTCGTGTTCATATTAATTGACTCAAACGTCAAAAAGCACACAATTTTAGTTTTCGCTTTTTACTTTCCGTTATGCATTGCAATATCACGTATTAATAATAAGTTGTGTAGCCACCTTTACTCTTCAGTAACTCTTTCACACGCTTCGGCTTGGATTGAACAAGCGTTTGGCAATTTTTTTGAATTTGAGGGTCTGTAAACCATAGTTGAATGATGGCCTCTCAAGCTTGGTTTTTGTAGTGCAGTTGAGTTTTAGCAAACGAGATTTCAAAATTGACCAAAGGTTTTTGATTGGGTTGAGGTCGGGCGAATTGCCTGGCCAGTCTAAAACCTTGATATCAGCCTGACGAAAAACTCTCTTCACTTGCTTGGACGTATGGCATGATGCAAGGTCTTGTTGGAATATCCCCCACCTTCAGGAAAAGCTCTTTGCATGTCTCGAATGATTGTTGGCTGGATTAATTCCGTGTAGCGAGCTGAGTTCATCATTCCTTCGATTGGGGCAAGTGTTCCGAACCCAGAAAAGCGAAAACAACACCAGAACATTTTTTTGGGGGTGTTTCACGAAGAGTTTGATTGAAGTGCAATGGACTCGATTTTTCTCCATTAGTAATTCTTACATATTGGCTGCCAGGCGCGTAGCCAGAAATTCGCAAAAGGGGGGCTGTTTGGGGGGTCTGGGCGCGGAGCCCCAAGCCGGCGGAGGCCAATGGGGATCTGGGGGTTTGGGGGCAAAGCCCCCAGCCGCCGGAGGCACGGGGGTGTGGGGGAGGAGCCTCCAGCGCTCGAAAATTTTGCATTTTTTTGCAAAAATAACTTCATTTTAGGGCTATTTTGATTAAAAAATAATGATTTTAAAACGTGGCTTAGAAATTGACAGTACAAACAAGATTAAACTGGTAGCATAAATGGGCTATGTGGAAGGTGGCTAATGGTAAAATGTAGTTCTCTTGTATAGATGCTGTTAAATTATAAAATCGAATAGTGCAATAAAACTCACTCGGAGTAATCTATTTCGTATACAGTTTATTTCTAGAGAAAAATAATTGGGGGGGGGGGCTAATGAAAAGAGATTTGAGAGAAATGATTGGTAATTAACAAATACTGAATAGCCCCCCCCTATTTTTTAGTTTATAGTATGTTTGTTGATGACACCTATGTTCAGCATTTTTACTCTTGCGATCAAATTTGATTGCTTATTTCTTACCATTTATCAAAGGTTTCATTTATTTGTTGGCTTTATTTTTGGCAAATTAGCCCCCCCCCTGAACATATGTTTCAAAAGATGTTTTAAATCACTATTTAGTCCACTCCAGTGCATAAAACAGTCTCAAAGTGCTAAAAATGTAGTGTTTTTCCCATTCTGCATTTTGGTCGACATGTCAATGGGGGGGGGGGGGGGGGGGCTATAGCCCCCCGGCCCCCCCTGGCTACGCTACTGGCTAAAAACGTGGTATTTTCCTTATTCTGCATTTTGGTGGGCAGTTCATTAGCCCCCCCCTAAATAAACGTTTCAAAATAGTCTAATCCAGTGCAAAAGACAGTCTTAGAAATGCTAAAACGTGGTATTTTCCTTATTCTGCATTTTGGTCGGCAGTTCATTAGCCCCCCCCCAAATAACGTTTCAAACTATGCTTTAAATCATTTTTTAGTCTAATCCAGTGCAAAAGAGAGTCTTAGAAGTGCTAAAAACGTGGTATTTTCCTTAATCGGCATTTTGGTCGGCAGGCCAATGGAGGGGGCTATAGCCCCCCCCCCGCCCCCCCCTGGCTACGCTACTGTTGGCTGCGCTGTCCTTGAACAATGAAATGCGACTCATCTAAAAATAAGACGTTTTTCCAGTCTACTAAGGAACAACTTTTGCATTTTTTTGCCCAGGTTCACCGTTTTTATTTCATTTTTTTGGTGAGAAGTTGTTTCCTTAATGGTTTCCTTGCGTTTCTTCCAACCTCCAGCAATCGACGACGCTGTGTAACAGCACTGACGTTTACCCCTGAATGTTGCAAATCACGTTGTAGGTCAAAACTACTCTTCCTTGGATCGAGCTTGCGCTTTCTGATCAGGAAGGAGTCGTCTCTTGGAGTCATTTTCCGCTTTCTTCCACACCTTCCGTTACGTTCGGGGCTATAAAAACCTGTTTCCGCTTGTTGTTTAATAATCCGAGAAACGGATTCTATAAGAACCTGTTTCTGCTTGCTTACTAATCCGAGAAACGGATTTTTGACTCACTCCAACTAAACTTGCGATAGTTCTTTGTGGGTAGTCAGAGTGATCAGCAAGGGCAAAATACGACTGCGCTTTCTCGGCGTGATATCTGCCATTTCAACTGACTAAAACCGAAATTCGAACACCCAGTTAATGATGTGCTGGTAATTCACCAAAATCACATTTTCAGATAAATTTTTGCATAACTTTGTAACGTCATCATAGCATACTATTTTGACGACTCACATTCTAGAATTATTATTGTGATAACACATATCAACAATAAACACAGTTATTTTGTTCTAAAAAGAGCAAATTAGATGGCATTTCAAAACTACTAAAAA
The DNA here is from genome assembly GCA_963965965.1 of Trididemnum nubilum. Lineage (NCBI taxonomy): Eukaryota > Metazoa > Chordata > Ascidiacea > Aplousobranchia > Didemnidae > Trididemnum > Trididemnum nubilum. Next base: position 18,893,182 of record OZ014490.1, read on the forward strand.
ACATGCTTTGAGTCAATTAATATGAACACGACTGTATGGTTCTTTTAGAAATATTCCAAAGGCGTCTAGTCTCGACTGCTCTTGGGCATACTTTGTCTACCTTCCATTGATGTTTTTATTTTTTCCAAATCATTTTAATAAATTCGAAATGCTTTGAATAGAAACAAAATCAGCGAGCATTTTGGTGTGAAATAGCAATATTGTTTGTTGTATGTTGAAATCTTTTTATGTTTAGATAAATCTTGAGATTTTTTAGACATTTTGTAGTTCACCTTGCAATCCTTTTCAAACAGTTTACTTGACACTTACCAGTAGTAGATGCTAGTTTTTGATTAGTAGAACACCAAGATAACTTCAACAAAAATCTTTCATAGATCTAGTTTAGTATAAGTTATTCATCATTAGTTCATTACCATGAAAAGCAATCGATTAAAAAAGGTTTTCACCGATCAACAAAAGACACGTGAGCAGAGCACTGTATCAAAAATTAAATTTCGTTTGTTATTCCGCTAATTGAGAATTGATCACAGCTTGTTCACAGGGCGACGATTTAGTCATCCGACAATGTAATTGCATTGTTGAAACTTTTAAATGCAGCTGTTTACGCGGAGGCGCGTTACGGTTTGTGTCGCTCAACGACAATTTTGGTTCCATCAACCGTGCTTTGCTTGCGACTCACTAACGACACTTTGTCTAGGCGATTATGTCACAGAAGCGAACGTAAATGAATGGACTCTTCGCGTCGTAGTCGGTGATTTCCGCCACTCACTTGCAAAAATTTTTATTTTTGTGACAGACAAGGTTTTCGGCGACCTTTATTTACAAAATATCGGAGCATTTTTTTTCGGTCGCGTGTTGTACTAAAAAGTGAATACACGCGACAGTTGTCGACGTTCAAAAGAGTACATCAACTTTGTCTGCTACGAATGTTTTGAGGTTTCATTCGCAGCAACAGACTACAGTTTTATCAGTGCATTTTGTATGATTGGTTAGTCTTGCCACTTATACATTGTTTTGCATGTTCTAAATGGGGAAAATTGTGATTTTCTTTTTTCGCTTGATAACATCCCTAAGTTTGTAATTCAACTCTTGAACGACTCGGGGGCTTCGGTAAATCTCGACTGTAAGTCACTTGGAAAATTTTAAAGTCAATCTAATAAATTAACTTTTCAGTGCGAATTCTTCAACGCGGTCTACACCCAGGGCCGGATTTACAGGGCCCCCGGCCAAGGGCGTCGGCAGAAAAATTTTCAGGGGGGGGCCAATAAGAATGGAGCCAGTATTAACCACTAAAAATGGAAGAATTTTTGAAATTTGGGAGCTTTTAGAAAGAGTGTGTGAAAATCCAGGGGGGGCCATGGCCCCCCCCTGCCCCCCCTTGCCGACGCCCATGCCCCCGGCACTTTTGGTATTTTTCTGCCAAATCAAGAAGGCCAAAAAAAGGTCTTCGCCAGGTTTTGCTGTTTCCTGCCAAAGAAAAGCGAAGACCAAAAAAAAAGGTCTTGGTATCCAAACGCAGGGCCCTGGCATTGTGCCATTTAGTAAATCCGGCCCTGCCTTAGTAAATCCAGCCCTGCTCATAGTAAAGCCGGCCCTGACACTGAACAGTATGTTACAAGAATGTTTTTTGAAAAGGCTATATCCAAGCAAAAGGTACACACGAAAAATTAGAAAACTTCAAGTATGACTTTTCACCGCGTCATTTGTGACGTCATGGACGCCCAGCACCGGAAACAAAATGCTTTTGCATTGATTATGAGTCTTCTCAAATCATAAATGGAAAAACGTGACGTTCGTCTGAAATATTTGGTAGACCTCAGTTCCACTAAACCACTTATCAATATTTGCAAAGCTGAAGTGAAAAAGTGTCGCCAATGCTATGATTTTTTGCTAATTAACCTTTAAGTGAAAAAAAATTTTGCCCCATTTGGGTGCGAAAAATTTTTTGAAAAGGGTTATCAGTGGAGAAAAAAAAAACAGATTAATTGTACAGCAAGTCCCTTCAATGCTGAGAGACTTTCAAATAGGAAGGTAGTCAACTAATCACAAAACCAAAGATCATGCCAGGAGTCGGGTCATGAAGTCAAATGAAGAACAAAGTTTCAATTCGATTGAACAATAAAATTGCTGTTGGCAAACAGGTTTTGTGCTACACCAATGACCAATTAAGCAATTAGTACCTAAGAGATATCAATTCTCGATTGATTTTGTCAGCGCCAAGTAATTACCAGAACAACTGCTTCTATCTTACATTGTTAATTATGATGTATCAGTTCAACCTCTGTCCAATTAACTTGTTTTTAAAGCAATCAAACCTAGTTATATTGCTTGCAATGTGCCTTTAGTTACCGATTCAACAATCAGCTCGAGAAGAAATTCGTTGTCAATACAATCGTTGGTAATTCATTATAGCCATGTGATGATTTCTTTTGTTTAGCGTTGTGCAAGAAAACTTTATGGCATTGAAAGTTCTTTAGTGTGCAAACATTTTGGGGATCTCAGCGATTATGAGAACACATAAGTCATTCATGACACTCTCGTCGTTATATTGACGATTTTGGAACTGTTTTTGCATCATTAAGTTTTATGTCATTGAGGTTAAATTTATTAAACGTTTTTCATTATTAAATCATCGCCAAAATTTGCAAATCAACAATTTTGTTGCATCGCAGAGGCATGGCTGACACTGAACAGTGAACATATCACAAATACTTGCTCAAAACTCTAAACTTTCCGGATAGTTTTCGAGTTTTGGTCTTTGCACAGAAGGAAGCAGTTTGAAAAGCGTACTTTTTGACTAAGCAAAAAGAATTTTGGTCTTCACCTTTTTGCTGGCAAAAGCGGTTTTGTTTTCCGAGAGTGGTGGATTCTTCGCTTAATATGGTCAAAGTATGCCATTCTAGACAGTTTTCTATCCTAGCAATTTACACGCAATTTGCCACAGCTTAAAAAATGGTGTACAGCATGCCACCTAACCTATGCAGTATACTGTACAACGAGATGCTTAGGGCTAATTGACCTTTGCAAGAAATGTAATCAAATATCAGCTGTAAATATCAATAAAAATACAGTTACCTTTTCACTCCTTTGCAATTTCAATACCGCTTCAAAAGACGAACGCAAAAAATTTTCTCTGACACAAATGGAATGATCGGGGAAAACACATTTTTGCAAATGTTTAATTGCATTCAATTTGTTATACTGTATAGTAGGCTGAACATGCAGTATATCGTCTGTTTTCTGTGAATTCTATTAAAATTACTCACGACCACATGTTATATTAATTTTAATGGATCGTTGCAATAGTTCATTACGTGATCTTACGTACGGTAGTTGAAACATTTAATATTACCAGAGCTACTTATTTAGACGAACTTTACCATTAAGGACAGACAGGCACGTCATATTGAGGTTAAAACGGTAAAATTAACCCACAGCAATTTACTGTAAATAGCATTGGATAATATCTACAGTAGCTTTTTGCAATGAGAGAATTATTAAGCCATACTATTCTATCGCAGAGATTTGAAGTTTTAAAAAAGCATAAAAAAAGTTAGGCGTAATTTTTTCTAACTTTTCTTAGCTGATTTACTTCCATTTGCCAATCTAATTTCGCCGAGGCCTGCTTTAGATTGAGGCAAATTTTCATAGGTCTAAACATGCACTGTTAGCATAACAGTACAGCTGAACTTGATTGATAATTGTCAGCCGTCGAGTGGTTAATTTTTACATTTTTTTAAAAAGATCCAGTAAATTTTTGGTTGAGGCTAGCTGTTCTTAAATTATCACGAATTTTCAGCCTCAGTTGTTCATAACTTTATTGAAAATAAAGGGACAAAAATTCTTGATTGGTTAGAAGTTGTTTTTTGTTGTAGATCATGATTAGCCTATTAATGAGTGGTCGAGTGGATAGAGCGTCTACAACCCAAACGGTAGACTTGGGTTCGATTCCCGGTCGGGACCAATCAAAGACTATAAAAGTTGGTATTCACAGCTTCCCTGCTTGACGTTCAGCATTAAAAAGAACAACGTAAACGTGAAGCATCTACCATGTGTGGTAGACAGGTGGCAGCTTTATTCAAAGACCGAAAGGTCCCTTCGCTGCCTCCTGCTGACCAAGGCAACTTGGTGATTGAAATACAATTACAATTACAGTAATGTTAATGTTACTAGAGGACAAATCAGCAAGGACAATATTGAAAAGTTCAGGAAAACTCTGCTGAATGCTTTACAAAGGCGTTGTAATATCCCGTGTTCTTAAGAAGTTATTTTTTCATTCTGATTGCTGAAGTTAAGACAACGGATATTTTTAATTACCGCCAAGCAGTCTACCCGCTAAGGTGGCTCCGCCTGACGAAAGTAGGTTGGTGCGATTAGACAGACGTAGAATGCTTGCTTCATACGCATGGAAGGACGATGCTAAGGCTGGCATTGTTCTTGATCAGTGGTCGAATGGATAGAGCGTCTGCTGCTGAAGCGGTAGACTCGGGTTCGATTCCCGGTCGGGTCATACCAAAGACTATAAAAATTGGTATTCACAGCCTCCTTGCTTGACGTTCAGCAATTAAAGGGACGGTATGAAGCCTCCGCCGTGTGTGGTGGACAGATGGGCAGGTGGCAGCTTGACTCGAAGACCGAAAGGTCCCTTCGCTGTCTCCTGGCCAAAGCAACTTGGTGAATAAAATATGTAATTACAATTACAATAATTACAATTGATTAGTTTTTAAATTTTGAGAAAAAGTTATCCTCGAGTTACAAAACTGTTCTTATAAAAAATGAGTGCATACATTTATGATATTACCATGGTCGCTCCAGCAAGTAACAAAGGCAGATCAATTTTTTCTATGTTTTTTTTTTTTAATTTTAAGTGTCAGAAGGCGCCCTGTTGTTTTATATTGCAGTCCAAAAGTAGCTTTTTCGTGAACCCTGCTGATATTTGCGAAAAATAATGCAAGGTTATCAAAACGAGGTTGACATAAACACGAGCTATATTTTGCCAAAAAATTACTGATTTTTGAAGACTTGCTTTGCGGTCATGTGAACAGTCCTAGCGATTCACGAACAAACTAAAAAGAAAGATAGACTTAAGGATCGTGGCCAGGGTGTAATTGAAAATATGCGGACTAGGGGTAATTAACTCCAAAAATGGCGGTGGTTCTATGAAATTCTCGGTCATAAAGTTGATGAAGATAAAAAGTTTTTCACCAATATAGTGCAAAGCGCGGGACCCGGGGCAGTTGCCCAGTTTTCCCATTACTTAATCTGACCCAGTTCATAGCTATTTTGTGTAACAGTCAAGTAAAGAGTAATCGGCATAAACTCCTAACGGAAGATCAATTAATTTTTCTGACTTTTCATGTTTTCAGAAAATTTTTTGAGACGACATATTTGTTTTGACAGCTAGCAATTTAATTTCGTTCTTTACCGAGAAGTACTTAATGATATGCTTATGGTTATTGATTTCAAGCTAATATAGCCGGGGTTATTTCATAATCTTATTAAAAATAGAACTTCTCCAGGAGATAGCGGTAGTATTTTTTTATTTTTTTTATTTCAAAGTAACATTTTCCATGTTTTTTGCGCCATTACCTAATTTTGCTCTAAACCAAACAGTTATTTCATGGTTTTGTGTACTTTTGCTCTAAAACAATCAGCTCTACATGGCTTTTTGTACTAATGAAAACATACATACTAAACGTAAAACTAAAAACGAAAAGAAACTAAGAAAGAACCAATTTCAAACAACGCAAAAAACAATACTGCAAGATTCTGCAAAAACGATAAGCTCCTACCGGTGCATTATTGCGTTTGCCAATAAAAAAATTAAGTTTTCGATATTTTGCAGCGGGCTTGTTTGTTAAATCATTAAAATCATTAAAACTCTTTCTCTACTACGTAAAAAATTGCGCCAATGAAACTAATGTTTTTGAGCTCAAGTTTTTTCGATATTCTATAAGATGCAGCCTACTTGCAGTGGTGAAAATAACAAAAGAGGAGTATCGTGTCACTTGTCACTTTGAAATTTATCCCAATTTTCAGATACAGTAATTCTATTTCTGTAGTTGGTTAAATATTTGTTCATGGCGTCTTAGATAGTTCCTCGCTCCTCCCTCCATTTAAAGATATCACCCATTACACCGTCAACTATCGGCTACTATGTGAGTTGATCGTCTTCTAGGAAGATACATCTAAAACTTTTGCAGATACTGAAGCAGCTATTGCGTCTTGCGTGGTGCTTCATGTGCTAGAATTTGCAGTCATTGTTTGACTAAAATAGTCCAACCATTTGGTCCGTTTCTATGAGATCATAATAACACCATAATTCTTGAAAGCGCAAAACACAATTACTGCGCGAAAGAACCACGACAAAATCGCGATAAGACTAAACCATGCAGTATATGTTGACTCCGTTAGTAGGATCACTAGAGTAGACCATACAAGATTATTATAAAATTAATATTGCCCACATTTCATGAACGTGGGCAAAAATTACTTTTAGGGTGGGCTACAGCCTGTTAGGGTAGGAAAATCCCTCCCGAAAATCCCTTCAAAAAAGCCTTGACCCTGACTTATTTTGCCTTTTTTGGAGTTCTGGTTGCAAGTCTATTGTCAAGATGGGCTACCACAACGGATAGACTTGTCAGTTTATTTGATCATATATTTGTCAGTTTGTTTGGTCATAGCGTTATTGGTTGTTCGCAGCATAGCGAGCGTTATAGGGGGTTGGCAGTCGGAACGGTTGAATCAATGGATTTTGAAAACAGTAGACTGATGAAAGTAATTAAATGACCATTTCCTGCATATATATTTTTTTTCTGGAAAATTAGGAAAGCAACTTTCAAGTTTAATGCGATGTCCTTGGTTAAGATAAGCATTGAGCTAAAGTCTGAACATTCTTCATACGATAATTTGGTAAACATTATTTCATGTCGTCTGTTGCATTCGTCTGTTTCTGAAAATGATTGGACTTAGAAATGGTATGTTTTTATCCATTTCTTGACCTCGCAGTTATTACTTTTTTTAAAGTCGTTAACTGCGCCAATACGATTATACCAACTTGTCTTGGATAACCTCCAATATCGTGCTGGGTATATCACGACTTAGCTTTTTCTCTTGCAGAAACACTTGAGTATTAGTCAGTATGGAATTTGCTGTTGTCTGGTCAAAATCAGATTATTAAGAGAAGTTGTTTTTGCATTTTTAAAGCTTTGTTCAGAAAACTATGCAAATAGTAATAAAAAACTTAGTTGGCTTCAAAAATTGAAAATTGATGAGGGCACCAAACCTTCAAATTTATGGTGATCTGCCCAATTCAGGGGATGGTGGACAAGGATTCTTCGAAAGGTAATCAATCCAACCAGTAAAAAGGGGAGGAGATATAGGTTTCTAGAAAAGAGTGAAGAGCTAGGTTGTTGATAAGCTAGATTTCAGCCACCCTTTTAACTTGGTTGGCTAGTGCACAGTTACTACCTACCATATTCTGTCATTAGTTGTATAAAACAAAGATTCAATAAAAGAGTTAGTTCTTCGCCTCATGCGCATATTTCAAGGAGTTAACTTAAAAGTTTATTCCTTAGGTTGTTCTTCAACGAGGTTTTTTACAGTTTTTGATTAGAACTGAACTATCCATCTTTAATTGTTGGCTTTTAAGAATCTTTAAGCCTATCAGTCTATCACGTATAATTTTGTTTCATCTGTATTGATTTGTAGCTATAACTTAAAGTTACAAAGTAGCTGCAGGATGTGAAAAAACATAAATTACGACTGAGCCATTCTCTCGATGCAAGCTACGTGGGTTAGATCAGTAACACTTTTTTAAAAGATAAGCAGTGGTTATGCGTATCAACGACTGTTGCGTATCATACTAAGTCCATTAATTTTCCTGCCAAATTTCAGAAAAATTTTTGAACATTGTCGTTCCTTTTTGCTGTCGTATGAACTTGGCGGGTATTCCATTTGCGCAAAGACTGATTTCCAAATTTTGTCTACATCGAGTAGGTTATTCACAGACAGGATATGCTACTATGGTTGTGTTTCCTTAGTTCGAATGCATGCCAATCGCAGTCGCAATATCTGCTCTATTGCACAACAAGAGAATACGTAGTTCACGCGAACAAAGCTGTATCGCCCGCCTATAATCACTTTCAGCCAATAAGAAAGTATTTAAAAAAAGCAAACGTATTCGTGCGTTTAGATCAATGAGTGATATACAGTATTACAGTACGTACCCTGAACCTTCAGAGTATAATGTACGGCAGACATTGCAGGGCATATACCAAAGTGATAGTGAATTCACATTATACTAATGTTCTATTTTTACCAGATTGTGCATTTTTTGAATTGTTTTTCAAAAAGATAGAAAGACCAAAAAAAGCAAAAAGAACCGAGATCTTTATAACGCAAAAAACCGGTGGCATAAAATTAGACATGTAAAAAGAGCAATATTGTCGAGATTTTATTTGCAAGTTGGGAACCTGGATCTGTAAACATGTGACTAATGAGCTCTGGCAGAGCAAACAGTCAGTTGGAATAAGTAAGAGCTTTCTACGCAACCAGTAAGATGCAGAGCTATTTGGCGTCGCAAATTTATGTGTATTGTGCGTTATAGCTTCGATTTCTAGCATTTTGGTTGGTTAAGCTCATGGTTTAGAGCTATGGATCAAGGTTAAAAGCAAGGTTTTAAGATCAAGTTTTTTTTAATGTAATTTTCACTTTAAGTTTTACTGCAAAATATACTGTACTTTTTACCTAACCGCCCAAATATCCAAACACACAATCCCCATCTAACTGCGCCGAATGGATACGTACCGAAATCAATCTCGGATTTCTAGCTAGATATTTGCATACATTTCTAGCCCTGTCTGCCCGACGACAATTAATTATTGCCGAAGAAGTTGTAGAATGCTAAAATTTAAGTAATTTATTGCAGAATGATTTCTGTACTAGCGGGTTAATAAAAAGTGCACTCTCACTTCCTTAGTAACTAAATTCTAGTTTCCTTACCAAAATGATATTGCAAAGTTGTTGATTGTCTGGGACCATAGGCGTAGCCAGGGGGGGGGGCCCAGGGGGCCCGGGCCCCCCCCAATCAAAACTCCACTAACGACAAAAAGTTATGACAACATAGCCTGACGATGTTTAGTTGCAGTTTTTTTTCAGTAATTGCGCACATAACAGTAATTGAACAGTAAAGTAACAGTAAAGCTAACGGTTTCGGCCGAAAAACCTCTCCCAATTTCGGTGAAGACCTTTTTTTTTTTTTTTTTTTTTTTTTTGGAGATCACCTGATTTTGGGCGGAAAAATCGTTCGAATTTCCGATTTCGGCTGAAAAATCACTCTCAATTTCGGTGAAGACAGCCGAATTTTTGAGAATTTGGGCCCCCCCAATCAAAAATCCTGGCTACGCCTATGTCTGGGACATAGTTCAAAAATTTATTTCGCACCCACATCTGAATTCGAAAAACTTCGATTAGCTGTGCTCTCTTAAAACTTTTGAAGAAAAATTAAAGAGCACAGAATGGTATTTTGTTTTCTAGGCTAATGTTTGCCAGAGAACTTTGAGTTTGAAAATATATATCATTCTATTCTGTTTGACCCTAAAACAACCTGTCATTAATATTTCAACCAAGGTTAAATCATGTTATGCAATGGCCTGAAATTCCAAGAGAAAAGTTTTCGGACAAGTTCTAATCAGGCAAAGTTCCAACCAGTCAATAACCGCTTTTCATTATCCTATCAAACCTACTATTGCTTGCTCATGCAGTTAACTTAAATAATGCTGTCGAAGGTCGTTACCGAATATGGCTAATCTGTTTGTGATAAAGTAAACTTTTGCGTAGCATTCTGTGAAGGCATGAGTTTATACCGCTATATGCTTAGCAGATTAGAATTTTTTGCAAGGTTCAAAATACTTTAAATTGCTGTATGTTAACTGCATAAGCTTCAATTTCATTTAGAAGAGCGGCATTTAGTTCTCTCAATTGTTTTTAAATTCTGGTTTGTAAACATTTAAAGTTGGGCAGCCGTTTTTGTGGTTTTTACTTCAGTTCTTCTATCTAAACTGTTCCGTTTCCGTCAGTAAGAATAAACGTCATATCGTATTTAGAAAGGAGAACAGCCACAAATTGCAAAATACTTGCTGCGTTGCTGGGGTATGCAATGCAATAATCATTATCATTTGTCAAACTGGTAATTTCGCACAAATAGTAAATCTTGTTTGTTTTAACTTCTATTAGCTGAGATGGGTTAATGTATTCATGACGGCTGTTGCAATAACGACGCGTTTATAATGTCATTTACCTAGTCAGAAATGTTCAGGGGAATTCTTCATCGCAGTAGCTTTGGCATCAGTCCTTGCTTGACACCCACAACCTTAGAATTATAACAAGTTAGAAAGCACAAATCCAAGCAGCATGGCAGGTGTAATGAAAAATCGTTGGATTTTTGAGTGTTGGAGAAGACAGTGCGCCGTAAATGCATTGGACTTTTCCCATGCAAGGCCCGCTTGACACTTCTCGCGACTTAATACAGAATTGATATTGATATATGACTATGGGAACGGATGTGAATCTGCGCCATTACGTGCAAAAGCGACAGCTTCTGTAATGAGAATGCGATTGCTTACTGTCGGTATGATGTATGCGCATGCTGAATAGGTCACGATGAAGTTCTTTATTTAAACGTGTAAAAGTTGTTTTCCAGAAATCGCCATATAATCCCATATTCGGTATGGTAGAATGAGATATGTGCTATTCTACTTTCTATTTTAAAACGTTATTGGAAGCCCGAAATTGTGTACTTTGACTACGGTACTTTCAGTGTCAGTATATCATCGCTCAGTGTTCAGGTTTAATTTGACTGAACATCGACAATGTATGGTGGGATTTTCGTCCTCAGATACCCTAAAATGTCTACAACCATTTACTTGATTCTCCCAGTCATTTGCCCAGATTGTTTTGCGGTGCGCGCAGCATTTTTCTTAGAATGAAATGAGCAGGGCGGTTCACTAGTGAAACTAAAGATGCAAGTAGAGGCCAGTGAATGGATGATTTAAGCTTTGGAATGATTAGGATTTACAAAGTTTCCTGATTTAAGCTTTGGAACAAAAAGAGCAGATGCGTATAGTAGTGAGATGGTCTTTTGAACAATCGGTTTTAGAGTTATGGAGTGCAACACGGTTCTATGCTATAGTAGCAGCATGAGAGATAATGCTATCGTAGTAGGCCAATAAAGTTTTTAGAATGCTTCGTTAAATATTAAATGGTCGTTTTGCATTTTACGCAGTATCTCAAACGGTTTACAGGTTGAGCAAGATTTTAATCAAAGTTGGCCGTCGAAAATCGATGTTTGACATCAATGATATTGATTTTCTGCTCGTCCAAGTATGGTTCGACTTTAACTCGGTCTCGATCCAATCACATTCTTTTGCTTTGAGCTTTGAACTATGACAGTGAAACTTAGCGTAGAGATTTTCAAAATTGGTTCTAGCATAAGACCAAACGAAGGAGAGTACAGTCGTAGCGTTGGCATGCAATTTTCATCTAAAACTTAAGCAATTGCCCATGTATTGGATAAAAATACATTGTTGGCGTTGTTTTTTTCAGACGAAAAGTTGATGATCTTCAACAAAAAATAAGTAGTCTTGCTGTATTGTTTTATCAATAAATTGATCTTAATGCTTGTCAAATTGAAACAATCATTTGAAGTCTTGTAATAATCTGCTCTTGAGTTTGATATAAGGCTTTTATTCTTGCAGGTGTTTTGTACTGTATTAGTGAAATGGTGCGTCTGTAGACTGCAAATGATAATGGCGGAGATCACTTCTTTCCCGAACAATGAAAACCTTTTAAACTCCGTTTTGAGTGAGTTGAAATGCCGAATTAAAACTCCAACACCTCCTCCTGTTTTGTCTCAGAACAAATCTGTAAACTCAACTCCGGAAAAGGCTAAAAAGGTACCGCCAGCTCCACCACCACAAAGTACAAAACCAAGTCTTAGAAGTGGCTCGGAAAAGGCTAAGGTTATAGAACTAATAGCTAATTCCCCAACTGAAGATGAAGACGATGACAGTCTCAACGGAATTGCGGAGTACGCAGTCTACTGCCGAAGTGTTGGTGGACCATGTAACCGTCATTCAGAACACAGTCACTCTCTTCCTATTATGAGCAAAGTATCTGCAACTGAAAACAACATTGCTCGGCCTGTGCCTTCTGTTCCTCCAGTTAAGCCTATTCGTAGAAATAAACCTGGGAAGGTTCCGGGCAAAACAAAGCCTGTTTTCCAACGAGCAAATTTCAACGACTCGCAAATGTCTTCGCAATTTCGCGAGCTCCTCGAATCTGCTTTTTCAAGTACAGTGGAAAAAAGCACAAACGAAGATTCTCCTGGGTTGAGAGCAAGATCAAAAACGGATCCTTTTCTTCGACAGGATTATTCCTTCAGTAAAGAAGGCCGCAGGTCCAATACCAACACACTCAAGAAAGACGACGTTGATGCTCATTTTAGGCAGTCACTTGAGTCAATTGACTCGGGTCTTGAAGGAAGCTCTAAGTCAACAAAACCAGTTGAAGATCTGGACGACTGCTTTGACGTGGAAGGAATCTACTCCATTATCGACCAACAAAAACCAATGGACAGTCTCAGTGTGGACCAGCTGGAGATTGGATCAACCGTTAGTGGCCAATCGGACGAGGGGCACCACTCTCACGAATCGGGGGAGAATGAAAAAATTGATGGCACCGAGGAGGCAGACAACATATCGCTATCTAGTGGCGACGAGTTGGCCGAAACTAAAGTCATTGTAAAACGGATTAAAGCGAGGGAAAGGGCACGACAGCTAAAGAAACAAGCTTCCGCCCAAAGAGAAAGAGTCGGTGCGTTCTTGGATGCGGCAGCCTCGAATGCTTCGGATAGGATTAAAAAGTTTCGTCGGCCAAGCTTAAAATTTTCTCACGGGAAAAACAAAGCTCTACAGAATCTTGCAAACAAGTAGGTCAAACTTTGTTAATTTTTTAACAATAAAAATGTACATTTTAATGATAAAACAATAATTACGTCATATAAGGTTATTCAAACGCTAATCTTGTGTTTCTTCGTTCAATCAGCTCCACAATTTAATTTAAGCTATGCAAAATAGGTTCAATCGTTCGTGAACTCGAAACCAACTCTCAGAAATATTTGAGATTCATGGCTTTAGTAAAAAAATTCCTCGTGCTAGCACTAACGAAAAGAACTGCACGGCGAGCCTTGCTTGGCTTGGTGTTTTATGACATGTTTTCGAAAAGTTTGTTGCCTTTTGAAGAAGTTATACAACCTTTTGCTCCCAGGCCAAGACGTTTCTTTTTGTCTCAAACGTTTTGTATTTCACGAATACTCTAGTAGGTTTTTTAAAAACTACCATTTTTGAAAATGGCTAATTTGTGTGTTTTAATTTACTTAGCAGTATTTCAAAACAAAAAAGGTATTTTACGTGAACTCGCATAGTATCGGCGTTTTAGAGCAACGACGCGCTTTTTAACGTTTTTAGCTTCCTTCCTGTTTTTAATTTTCGTAATTTATCTGAAAAATGTGAAGCAGCTGTAATTTATGACGTTTCCATCAACGTCATGTGACGTTCAATTTCCACATTAAATAGGCGACTATGATTAAAAACAGTGTTTACCGTTAGTTTATGTGATGCAGGCTAACACGCAGATTTTATTGCAAAATAGATTGATTTCACATTTAGCTAGATAAGTATCAAAATTTAAAGAGTGCAATTAGCGTTTCTTCGACTTTCAACAATGAGCTATAAACGTACATATTCATTGCGAAAACGGTAAGTTTAAGATTAGAGGCACCGTTATTGCAGTTTTTTGATGATAAGGTACGTTATTAGAATTAAAAATTGTGTGAAAATCTTTCGTCTTGTGAAGTCTCATTGATGAAGTTTCTAGATTACACTTTATTACTACTTAACTTGTTGAAGAGGATAAGTCAATTGGGAAAAAATGAGCTTGCTATATGCTTGCTTAAAATTTAGAACAAATTATGTTTTTTTTGAAATTTCTGTAGCATGTAGTTAGTTGGTCTGCAGTCGTTCTCAACCTTCCCAACCCTCGCAAATTTGCGATTTCTAATGTTTGCAACTTCATTGCTAGAGAGCGGGTTAGAAACTCCGTTGTTTAATTTGAAAAGAGCGGGTAAAAATGGTTCAAAATAATCACGTTGTAGCGCAAATGAATAACGCAGGAAACAGCGCAGAAAGTTAAGCAACGGCCCGGCTGTGGGTTATTATTTCCGTGAGTTGAATTAATCATTCAAACAGATTGATAAACCGCTTGTTATTTGAAAGCGTATTTAGGCATAGTGTCCTGTTTGATATTTTCTGGCTGACCAAGGATTTTTTGAAATTCTTGTGGCTTGTACCAAATCCTTATTTTCCTCGCCATTGTTCCAAATGCCGTGGCCGACAACAGTTAGAATTTGAGTGATTCGAGGCGATTATACCGAAACCTGCGTCTTTGGAGCCGATTATACCGAAACCTGTGTTTTTAAAGCCGGTGATACTGGGATTCTGTTTATCTGTTGGTAATTGGGATTCTACTCATATTAGATGAGACTAAAAGTTCAAGACGTTTCAAAAAATATGGGTGAAATGCTTGAAGTTCTCTGTTACTATCAATTTGTACAATTTGTTGTAGTTTTGATGCTGCGGGTTGGGTATCTGTTTCAATGCAGATATTTAGTGGGAATGGTTAGAATCTTCATCGCGTTCATTGTCCTTCCGTCAAATGATAGGCAAGAAGCGACAAACAAGTTAATGTTTTAGGTGATGCACTTGGAACAAAATTTTGTGAGTTAGTGGGTGGTAGGTAGTGATTTTGTGGTTCTCTAACGTAGAGTTTGTCAACGAACCGCTAAATACAATTAGTTCTTTAATTGTTGTAATCAAATCTACGCGTCTCATGATTGATAGGAACATTATTGCAAAGTTCCAAGTTTTGTTTGTGCAATCACATTGACTTATCGCCATATTATTGCACGTGTATAATATGTTTATTTTTGATAATTTCGTGCTTGGAGTGATTAAATACAAGCAAATACGCGAACACAGTATAAAGTTATTCAAAAGTCTACACTTATAAATCGGACAATAAACAATAACATGCAAAAAATTACATAAGATGGTAGATGTCTACATCTATATTGAGACAGTGAGACATTTTTGATGTAATTGAGCCAATTTTAGGGGCAAATTTCACGAATTCTCGAGCATAGGCTAGAGTTGTTTCAATGTGATGTATAATAAATAGTTTTGTCTTTTTAAAATGTGAACGTCTATGATTTTGTAAATTCCAAACATTCGCCTCCACAAATGGTGTTCGTTTATGTTGTTGCAGTAATCTATTACAAAATAACATGTCGCATGTTTGTTGTCTATGTTGTCATTTTTTCAGAACCATAAAATTTATATCATAGAATTCACAAAAAATTCTTAAAAATTTCACACAAAAAATAGCAGATCTGCAAACTTAAATTTCATACTTTTACGACCGAAACTCACTGCTTCGATTGGAAATTATGGCTTAGGTTTTACAATGAACAAAATGACTCTTTTACTGATATTGTTTTGCTTACGGGACCTGATTTAAATAGTGGAGTCTCATTGCGTAAAAATGAATCTATTGAAAACGTCCACACGAAATTCTTAAAAAAAACTATCGTTAAAAGTACGGGTCTTTCCACAAGTGCCACATGGTAAATCTTCAACCCAGGTGGTATTACGTTTTTTTTTTCCTTTTTTTTGGTAAAACGTATTAGTTCATCAATACTGTACTAGCACTATTCGGCAAGATGCTATACGTTGAAGTTATATTAATTCATATATTTCGAAATTAGGGTCCTTTATGAAACAATTTTTCTGTTGTGGTTGTTATTGCAACATTGTCTCGTTAATCCTATAGACCGAATCGTTCAGACTGCATGCGTGTGCCAATTTGCGAGTTTTCATCAACTTCTTTTTGGTGTGGATTTTTTTAATTTTTATAGTTTTGTGGAGTTGTAGGAAACGTGGAGATTGTCGGGATAGTAGTAGGACTCTGAGTCACGGCCCACAGACATATTGCTGAGGTTTTTTCAGACCTGAAGATTAACATTAATATAGGTTCAAAACTGTATCTACTCTTGTGATACTTAAAAATATTAATTGCAGCAAATTTTTGAACGTTGCTTCGCAATAAAAAGTCGCTGCGAAACTTGGTGTATGTACGACGGCCTAACGTCGTTTTGTGCGGTATTTACGACGCTCACAAATACTTTTTTAAAATCTTTTTCGCCTCATGGTGTTTCGACACCCGGTGAACCCATAAATGTACTTTTACTTGTGTCTTCTCGAATTCAGCTCTGATACGTACCTTTTCATCAGGAAGTGGTATTGTTGATTAAATGGTAATTGCTTACATAAACTTTCAAAGGTTCCTGTCAGCAATAGTATTATGACTGTGCCGAACACGTAATGTTAAGTCACTCCATTGAATCATCATAATAATCTTCTCGGTCTTTTTATTTATTACGCAATATATATTACAGTTATAACAAGAGTCAATTGTTGACGTTGTTGCTGAGGGTCTGCTCTGTTGTTTCTAGAAATCTGTTTCATCTTTAGACAAAGGCTCGAGGAAACACTGCAAGAATTTATCCAAATATTTAAAGAAAATTCCTCAGTTTTACCAAAATTAGAAGTTTGAAGTGTAGTCAGTAACGGCAAATGCGTGTCAATAATTGTAATAAAATCAGTCAGATGTTTGGTCTGAAAATACTGTTTAATGTCTTGTTCCAGTTTAAATTCGATTGTTTTGATACCAATGATAGTTTTGAGCACCGTCGTTGGTAGGTTCAATATAAACAGAGAAAACGGGTAAAGAGGGGCCAAAATTTAAAACATACTCTCCTAATTTAATTGAGGAACAACTTTGACCCCCCAATGTCATTTACAATTGCGTGAGTAGAATTTTTGGAAAACAGGAAGTGCTGATGCGAAAAGATCTGATTCTGGGAGAAACCAGAAACGGTTTACAAAATGTAGCGTTGAGCTAAATCAAAAATCATGTTTTCTGGTGGCCTGGGCATGGTATAATATGGAATGGAACGAAAATTTCGGTATAGAATATGAAAGATACCAGAATAGAATGGAATGGAAGATTTCAAGAATGGAATGGATGACAATCTTCCATACTTCCATACCAAATCCATACTACATTTCTTTCATGGCATTTGCAGAAAAATATAATTACATAACCGGTATACCGATAGTGATAACTACAAATATGTGGAAGCGTTTAGCAGCTAATCATCTGTCGGCAAATTAATAAAGTAATTCGGTCATGAGCATTGCGCAAACAGTTTTGGCAATGCGTCATCAGGTCATAGAATATGTTCATTGGAATTTGCAATTGCAGTGATGCTGATTGGCCTAATTTTTGTTTTGACAATGAAAATTTGCCTAGTGCCGTCGCCAGAGCAAACAAAGTGAGGGGGCACTAAAATAGACTGAACTTCTGCACATTAAAGCAGATCTTGTACGGCTGCAAACTATGCGCAATTTCGAAATTCTGAAACTATGTCTAAAAAAGAGACACGTAAGTCCGGTAGCGTTTTTTTAGCTCCTTTCGTTTTCGGCCCATAATCACTTGAAAAGTCGATTTGCAGCAGTGAGCACGACCTAAACAACCTTGAGTGTGCTCTAAGAAAACAAAAACAACTGGTCTTTTCAAAAATGAAATAAACGGTTTTGTTGGTCTACATTTCTACGCTCCGACACACCCACTAACACGTGTGCAACCCAGATTTTGCTAAAGAAGGAGGCTTGGCAGTTAAAGTTCTTTTGTTTGAAAAATGCCTCGATTGGGTGGCGAGCTGAGCAGAGTGGTGCTACTCAATCATCTCATTTAGACGGGGATCTGGGGGCGAAGCCCCTGTCGCTGGGCGATTTTTTGATGTTTGAAGAAAAAATAACTAGTGTATTTCAACGCCATTTGGATCACACTTCACCATTTGAATCACATTTCGCATGTTTTTAAAGCTATTTGAAAGCATTCAACTGCTAAGACTTAGAAGCCAGAAGAAAAATTAAATTTAGCAGCCCATTCAGCCCCTATTTTACTTGAAGGTCAATTCAAAAAGACGTTTAAACGCTAGCATTTTATGGCTAACTTTTTTAGTAACTTGGCTAGGGGGGAGGGCTGAAGCATTGGTGTAGCCAGGATTTTTGATTGGGGGGCCCAAACAACAAATCACATGCAATGACGTCATCAAAAACTTTCAAAAAAGGATCTTTTTGTGGGACAAGCATGTCGTAGAATGGAAGATCTGAAGCCGTAGCCTGTTGGCACTTAAACAGGATTCTGGTAAAGGGAGAGGGCAAAAACTACTAGTTGGAAAGTGCAAACGTCTAACTTAGGAGACGTGTTTAGTAAGCTAGTGTATCACAACTGCATCTCAAACGTATCACAGACGTGGGTCTGGGGGCGGAGCTTTAGCCGCCGATGGCTATTGGGGTGTGAGGGCAAAGCCCCCAGCCGCTGGGCGAGTTTTGTAAGTTTTTGGAAAAAAAAGGCTTTTTTAATCTTATTGGATTGCATTTCGCACCATGTTCACAGCCATGTGAAAGAACTAGATTTTTAACATTTGAAAGCCAATCGAAAAAATTTAATTGTTCAATCCTCCTTTGACGTGCAATTAAAGTCCAAAACACGTTTAAAATCTTGCATTATGGTGTAAAATTTTAATTGTATATGATTTGATCCATGTTGGGGGAAGTAAGGCACATTACCTCCTGCAATATTTTAGAAGTAAATAATAATCCACTCGTAAATTTTCCTTAGAGTTTTGTTTTCTCATGAAGTTAAACAGTTATAGGAGGACAGATACCGCCAGGAGGCCCAGGCCTCCTCAATTGAAATCCAATAATTTATTCAATGAGCATTCTACCTCGCTATTTTTTAAAAAGTATTTTGTGCATAAAAACTGGCAAGGTGGAAGTGAATCATTATTGAAAAATGGTACAATAGATGGTTACACTTACTAAACATGTTATTCCCTGGCCGGATTTACATTGCGCGGGGACCCTGGTACTTAGGGGATTTTTGCAACATCTTCCTGCCAAATATAAGTGAAGACCAAAAAAGTCCTACTATCTTAGGGTGGGGCCCTGGCACTGCGCCATATGGCAAATACGGCCCTGGTAATTGCATTACGTTCATAAAAATTTTAGATGAGGGCCTGAGGTAGCAACTTTTAGGAAAAAACCCTTGATTTCACCCTGGTTTTAAGTTTAAATTGGTTGGAAAAAATTGAATTAAAGGGGTGCGCATGGCCTTCTGGTCGCCAATAATACTTGTTTATTACTGTTGTACGCATGTACTGTTGAACCCAAAGATGCTAAAAGAAACTGAAAATGAACAAACAAGGCTTTTATGTCAAATTTTTGTCATCGGTGGCATTTCGATTGAGGGGGCCCAGGCGCCGTGGGCCACCCCTCTGGCTACGCTTATGATTTTGAGATAAAATCGCGCCCTTAAGTTCTTTCATAAAAAACAAAAATTTAAAGCAAAATTAAAATAACTTCTTTTCCAAAACGTGGAGGACTCGAGTCAAGTCACTTGACAGTTTTTTGAAACGTCCAAGAATTGCATGACATTATTATTTTGTCTTTATAGCATGACATTACGTTGGCACGTGGTCGTCATTTTTGTTACTTACTTTTGTACGCGTAAATCCTAAATTCAAGAAGCTGCAAGGACAAGGACAACATACTGGCTATGCTCTCATTATATTTATCATTGGTAGCATTTCAAATGGTGGATTCGCATTTCCACCTGGATTTGCATTAAGTTCATAATAACGTTAAACGAGGGCCTGGGGTTGCGACTTTAAGGACAAAACTCTTAGATTTCTCACAGATTTTGCATATAAATTGTTAAAATTTGAATTAAGGGGCCCTTGGCCCGGGACCCTTGGTCGTCAGTTAGGGGCCTCCTGGTTGTTAATTAGGGTCCTGGGGCCCTCTGGCCGTCAGTTAGGGCCCCCTGGTTGTCATTTAGGGGCCCAAGGCCCCTGGTTGTCAATTAGGAGCCCCGGGGCCCCCTAGTTGTCGGTTAGGGGCTCCGGGGCCCCCTGGTTGTTAGTTAGGGGCCCTGGGGCCCCTGGTCGTCAGTTAGGCCCCCTGGTTGTCGATTAGGGGCCCCGAGGCTCCCTGGTAGTTAAGTAAAGGCCATGGGGATCCCTGGTTAAATATAGGATGAGATGCATCGTAACATACTGATTACCTTCGCGAGCGACTACTTGCAAAAGTACAATGCAAATTATGCGTAGCTTCCAGTCTAAACTTAGCGTGGTATAGAAGTATGGAATGGAATATGGAAATATGGAATAGAATATGAAAGAAAATTCTAGTATGGAATGGAATGTGGAATGGAAAATTGTTAGTATGGAATGGGAAAATCGCCAGAATGGAATATGGAAAACTCGTCTTCCATTCCATTCTACAGTATACCATGCCATGCTTGTGGCATTTGATGCAACTTGCAATAGGCCTGCTATCATGTTTTTTTGTTTGAAACTTAGCTGTTTTTGTGACAAAATTTGGATGAATCTTTTCAAATGTTATTTCTCAGTCTCAATAACACTGTTTTTGTTTTCATGAGTAATAGCCACTGATTTTTTGCGCTGAAAAAAAAAATCTTGAAAGAATCTCGAAATTGGTTTGTGAAATTTAACTTGATTTGAGTTATTTTATCATGTGATTGATTTATAATTAATAATTTTTTCTTTTCAATATCACTGTTGTTTAGCAGCTTAGGCAGCTGGTGTGGATGAAGTAAATTTGTAATTTGCAGAGTCGTTAAAAATATTTTTTCAAAAATGGCGTTTGTAATGACATTAGCCAGCAAAAACGGAGTAAACAAAGTGTCCAGGATAGTCCGAGACAAAGCGGGCAAATACTACAACAAAGTAAAAGTGAATGAATTAAAATTACTCCCTTTGATTGAAGAAAACAACAGCAGAAGCTGTTCCAACTTGCCTGAAATGCTTTGTGCACCCTCGCAGCGCACACAGTCTTTCTCTGCCCCAACCAGCCCTAGGGTAAAGAAACTAACTCGTTCTCCGTCCAAACGGTCTTCTGTGATTGTCGGGAGAGATCTTTCGCCCATTGCTTTAAGGTATAGTATTACAAAAAAATTGTAAAAAAAAATTACTCCCGGTCTATCTAGAGTACAAATGATTGATTTTGTGGCACAGTTTTACTTTGTCATTTTTTAAGGTAGAGAGAAATTTGCTTCTCTACACATTTACAGGTAATTGCTCTTGCAAACGGCGCAGTGGATTGGTATCGACCTTTACTCGCAGAGGTGGAAGATTAAATCCTTTAACCGTGACCTGCAGATTCTAGCGTGCAAATTGAATTGCCAATAGTTGCCAGCCGACACTTTTAGAAAATGCTAAAGGATTATTGAAAGATAAAGTTTGAACAAACTTAATAACTCTGTTTCACATCCTACTTCATCTTACAATTGTTAGGAGCGCGAGATCTTTCTTCAAACAGAAATTTTAGGTTTAAATTATCTTGCATTTGTTTATGTTCGTCCTGTGTAAGATGAAAATATTATGTGTGCAAGTCCGAATTGCATTAAGTCGGGCCGAGCTTTTCGGGTCGGTTTCGAATTCGGGCTAAAGATTGACAAAATTTGGGGCTTAATTCGGGCCTAATGCTTGTGTTTTGTTTTAGGCAGCTTTAAAAACTTAATCAAAATAACTTTGCAACACTGAATGAAGACGTCATTTAAGCATCAATACAACTATTAGTACACAATTATTATTGCATCACAAGGTCTTTCAATTAACATCAGTCATTTCAATTAACATCATTCATTAAGCATTGTGCTGCAAATTTTATTGGTTCAAAGAGATTTAGAAAAATCAAAAGTGTTCTTGAAATATTGAACTGATTTAAAGACAAAATTTGCCACGATTTTTTGCGAGCGATGTTGAAAAAGAAACAAACGTAACTGAAAAGATTGAATTTCAGAGGCAATCCCCATAACTGCAGTGATAATGAGAGTCAGTGAGGAGTCTTGCAACTACAGGGTTGATAAAAACCATGATTTTCAAAAAATTATTTGAATCGGATTTTTCAATTTAAATATGATTTTTTTATTTTTTTAAAACTTCTTTTGAGGTGGTGGTACGGGCAATATTTTTGCCACTGACTAACGTTTTAAATAAATTTCAAACATAGAGGTTAAACAAAACTTAAATTTATATTGCTGTAGTTCTTACAAAGTATGTCACTAGCAGTGGTGTAAAGCAGCGAAATACTTTTACTTAAATATATTACTCAAGTGATTTTTTTCTGGTTTGTGGCTACTTTTGCGTTTACTTGCTTGATGTTTGTGTGAAGTAACGCTGCTTGAGTTGTATTTTGATTCAGAAAAGTAAAAAGTATGTAATTTTAAATTCGAACCGCGATTCATAAGAACGGTTGACTTTTCTACCGGAAATTGTTCAATTAAATTAAGCTACTTGTCTTTTTCTCCTTTTTCGGCTAGCAACTCTTGTGTCAGAGGTCAGACCGCCACAGCGACTGTCGCAATGCCTTTTTTCTACGCGTGCGGGTATGACGTTTGGTGTCTGCTCTTCGCCGCATACTGGCATAGATGTTTACTCTATTTTAAAGTAAAGGATGAAAAAAGCAAACAGGGAGATATAAATTTGTCAAAAATGCGTCCTATGATTACTAAACGTTTCTAAAGCTGAATACTACAGAGTGAGTCAAAAATCTCTCACCATATTATGCAATAAGCATTATTGTGCTGCTATTTATTGTGCAATGTAATTACAAAATCTTTTCAATATGATGATCAATTTCGTCCCAGCAGAAACCCAGCCTATCTAAATGGGCTATCTAAAATAAGTTTGTGTGATTTAATGACGTAATGTTTTTCAGGCTTCTGCCTGCCTTCACATGTCGTGAAATAAATTCGATTAAAAAAAATTTACAATAATTTTTGTTAAATAATCAAAAAACTGTTTTTTGCGGAGAATGCTAAATTAATTACAGCGCCTGCCTTAGTGACCCTGTAGATGCAGTAGACTATACACTGATAAGGCAGGTCCACGCAGTGTTTTTTTAGCATATTAATTTAACAATGACTGTAGAAAAGTATTTCAGCAAAGATGTTATGAAATGATTCCATTTAAGTTCTAAGTAGTAAGATTTTCAAATCTTGAAGTCTTGCTGGAGTTGTTCTTTTTGATTAAATGTCTTGAATGCATAGTAATAAAACACATGCCACAATCAACACTGTAATTCATTACTTTTTGCGAGAATGAGGGGTTAGAAGACCAAGCGCTATGTGGCAGTGATGTAAAGGTAGTCGACCAGTTGTCATATGTCTATTGAATAGTTTGTTTATTTGGCTTGAATACTTTCAGAAATACTTGTACTTCAGTACTTTTAAAACGACTACTTTTTTGGTCAGTACTTTGTACTTTACTTCAAGCGGTTTTTTCGTCAGTAACAAAAGTTTTACTTAATTACACTTTTCAAGTACTTTTACACCACTGGACTAGTAGCACTTTTTGCTGAAATGGCTTTGGCACATTTATATCTGTTTAAAGACTAATCACTTAATTTTGTAAAAAATAACAACTGCTACAGAACGAACAAAAATTATTGAAATTTCGCAATTATAAATTAAAATTTCATTAATTTTGCACTTTGTTAGTTGATTTCAATGATGATATTTATTTGTTGATTTAACTCATTGATTAAAAAAGAAAAACGATACGATTGATTTAAAAAACAACTCTGTGCAACTAAGTACCTATTTCAACTTGAGCCAAATGCACAATAATATTGAGTGAACTATTATTTTATTTTTGTATGACCAATAAATTTCAGTTTATTGATACCACATTGGCGGAAGAGAAGAATCGTCTTCGTTTGCTCAGTATTAAACAACAGTCAAAACTGTAATTATATGAATCACCTATTATCGTGTTCTGTGAGCCATGTTCAAAATAATGAATTACGAGATACTCTGATCTAACTTTCATCAACTAAATGATAGCTTGTCTTGCTGCAAAAGTTGAGTAATTGGACTTCAAATCTCAGTCATAATTCAGCCACTTTAGTAGTCTAGAGCCCTAGTGATATTATTTGGAAATATATCGGAAATTTAGAATGTTACATTTGTTTGAAAGAAGTGTAGTGGCAATGCTCGGTTACACGATTGAACATATCGTTCAGCTAGCATTGCTTCAACATCCAAGCTTTGCATTGCACTCCAAATTGAATCTTCATTATACTCGCCAAAGCGTGTAATGGAGTTGGTGGGTACCATCTCCGCGTCATTACGCCTGTGTGCAACACTGCTCTTTTCGAAGTAATGTTGCAACGGTGGAGAGCCGTCGGCAATCTGTGTCCATTTTGACCTACCCAAAATTTAAACCTCAGATCTCCCGTTCTATAGACGAATGCGTTTCCGCTCAACGAACTGGGCTAGTACAAAACTCAGTTGTTAAAAATTGCGGTTAAATTGAGATCAACAAACAAGAAAAACTGGTAGAAAAAGAAATTCATGCCAAGTTAATCAAAGCGTTTTTTTTTCAGAATCGGAGCGAGCAAGCATCACGATCACCAGCACAGTTGCTCTGACAATGAAGACGAAGAAAAAAATGGGTCAGTAGCGACACCTTGTGTTGGAAATGATCTTAGCAAGTGTGACCGCAAGAGAGTAATAAAGTGCGGGTACTTAAAGAAACAAGGGGGCAAAATCAAAACCTGGCACGAACGTTGGTTCACTTTGAAAGGAGACAAGCTTCATTACCACAAGGATGTGGATGGCAAATATTTGGTAAGATCTCAGTGCGAAGTAATAATAAAAATTCAGAATCGATTTATTTCAGCAGTTAACAATTATGCATATATTGTAATCACACCTTTATCACCGTATCGTCAAGTAGGAAAGCTGTGACTACCAACTTTTCTAATATTTGGTTCGACTCGACCGGGAATCCAACCCGGGTTTACCGTTTCAGTAGCAGGCGCTTTAACCAAGTGACCACTTCATTGGTATGATACTGTATATGTCCACCAGTACCACACAAAAGAGTAGAAGCACTCTATCACTAGACTTGGACTGAAAACCAAGTAGCACTAAAACCTTTGGAATAAAAAACAATAGGGTCTCTGAGGTTTGTTTGATTTTTTTTATGCTCGGTTTATAGCCTAGGGCTAGGCTAATACTCGCAGTGAATTCTCTTTTTGGATCCCAAATGATAATGAAACTTTTCCATCCGCATGTTTAAACCTAGTATCGCTGTTGCTTAAGTTTATTTTATTAAAGTTGTTAATGGTTTGCTTATATTTTTACTACGGTAATACTACACAATTCTTCAAGAGTAGAATTTTATACTGTTTGACGAATGCATCTGTGTACCTTTGGAAGTATGATTCAAAACCAGTCTTAGAACAATTAAAAGATTAGAGACGAGATTAAAGTGCCTTCAAAGATATAAAAAAATTGTTATTTCTGTATAAGCGGGATAAGCCACCAAAAAAGACGATAAAACACATAATTTCAAGTGGAAAATGCTGTCTGAGACTTCATTTTTTTTTGTGTTTTGTTTTTCAGGGAACAATCTACTTGTCGGACGCTCGAGTTATCTCGTACCCGCCTCGCAACAACAGCAACGATACTCATAAATATGTCTTCGAAATATTTCCTGCAGGTAAAGAGTATTGCAAAATCTGTTGCAATAGTGTTGCAAAATGTTTCAAGATCTGTGTTATAGTGGATATACAGAAAACGAATCCCTGCCCTAAACAACGCGTACAATATAAGACCTCGTTTTCCAAAGACTTATGAATGTTTAAAAAGATGGGTGCGCCAGTCCGCCGATCATTGGCGCACCCTATGTTTTTTGCTACAAATTCGAAAAAGAAAAAAAGGACATGCACGCAGTCAAGCGAAGTGCGCAAATAACGATATGACCCATAGACCAGTAAAATTCGCTTTTGTCTGCTGTTATTGCAAGGTATAAGTAAGTAAGCTATTCCGTAAAAACCTGAGGTTTTAAAGAAAAACGGAGTAGTGCTTGTGACGGACGGACTAATTATGCAGTATTAAAGCAAGACCCTCTGCAGTCCACCACAAATCGCATTTATTAGGCTGCAGAAAATTTTCAAAAAATTCCATCCTTGAAACACCATCTATGGAAGTAGTTTAATCGTTGCGAAAACCACAAGTAGCCTGTAATAAAAAAGTTTTTTTTTCAGCATTGGCTTGTTTTTAAGTGGGCTATAATCTGTGGGCGAACATAGCCGTTTTGATTTTTATGCTTTTTAACTTGGCGTTTTATTGTTGCGGAAACCAACATCTTCAATCAATTGCTAAATAATTAAAAAGCAAACAATTAATAAAACCTCTGCACGGATGATTATGTTTAATTCGAAGATAATATAGATATTAATTTATAATTGCAAGTTTTTGTTTGCACGGTAATGTACTTCACCATTTCTGTTTTACATGCAGTTTACTTTCAATGAAAAGAGGTAGTTTGATATGTTTAAGAAGAGTTTTAATCTGATAGTTTCAATTTATGTATTGGTTCGGCGAAATTGCAAATATTGTAAGCAAACAAATCTCACAAAATCACTTCACATTTCGTACTAGCATTTGCCGCCGGGAGATCTTGAAAAAAGTATGCAGTTGTCAAGCCAAGATCTCCCTTAACAGTTACCGTTTATACACTGAAAAAAAAAACAGGCACAAAAACAATTAACAAAATTTGTGGTTTTACAGCCATTAGCAGTATGTGAATATTTCACTGTTAAGATACAGGGTATCTGAAAGCAGAAACACAGTATTGTTTTGTTGATTTGGCATAAAAAT
The DNA here is from genome assembly GCA_963965965.1 of Trididemnum nubilum. NCBI lineage: Eukaryota > Metazoa > Chordata > Ascidiacea > Aplousobranchia > Didemnidae > Trididemnum > Trididemnum nubilum. The sequence continues at coordinate 18,920,119 of OZ014490.1, forward strand.
TTCGAGGTTTGTTGGTAGGTTTTGTGACGTCACTTGGCTATAAGTGATGACTTCAGTATGTGCTTTTGCTTTTTGAATTTAGCTTTTTGCCCATCAGTCATTTTAGCTTGACAGAAGTTGATTTAAAGAAATGACTCATTCAATCACAAAATAATGGGTTTAGTTTAATAATAACAACCTATAATTTTAATAGTTTTACCTTAGCATTATGCTTTTAGTTTTAACTACTGTTTTTTAAACTTGATACATAAAATTCTTTGGATGCAAAGAAAAGTCAGATTCAATTTAGATTTCAGGATTTTCTAACTAATTGTCCAAGCCGTGTACTAGAAACATGATACGATTAGAGAAAAGTGAATGGGACAAAACTCATTTGATCATAAAAGAAAGTATTTTCGAAATAAAACAAAAGTGTCGAGAAGAATCAAAAATTTTTGTATAAAATGCAGTGGGTCTTTGAAAGACTTATGCCGATTTATTCTAGAGTCAATTTGCAAACTTAGGCGCGGTAAATATCTGTTAAAGTCAAGTGCTAAGCGTCTCCATCGTCGTTTTTTATTTGTAAATTGGGCAAGTTTTTTTTCTCAATAGCTTACAGCACTTTTCCACTGACAACTTAGGAAAGTCAATATTGCTACATTTGGACTTTTAAGAGGCTTTCTTTTGTCAGTCTTAATAATATTGTACATGTTGATAGCTTTATCTTTTATGATCAAGTCCAAAATCTCATTAGAACTCGTGCTTCGAATAGTCGGACCAATTGTTTGTCTCGTGTCCAAGTACTTCAATTGCCGGTAAAAGTTATTGTTGAGCGCACTTGACAATCGCGTATGAAATAGCAAAATTGTTGAAATTTTTTCTCTTGCCTACGTCTCGTTGTCTATTTAGCGTAATTTATCGTCTTTTCAGACTGAAAATTATTATTTACTCAAGCGTTGAAGTGCTACAAAGATGTTGAATCAGTCGCCAAGTTTTTTTTTTAATTAGCAATTAGTAGATGGTGTATGGTTTAGATTTTAGAAGCTAGTGAGTGGATGATTAGTAGCAGCAATTGCATCAGAAAGAGCTTTAATGTAACTACTATTTTGCAGTCTAGGATATAGCCTACTTACTATAAGAAATATATCAAAATTTGAGCTAATATTAATTATACCTACTTAAATTCATTGATTCATTTATCCGTATTGTAATTTTTACATGTAAGCCTCGCGCTATGTAATTTTTACCACTATCCAGAACCAATTTTTATTCGCAAAACATTAACTAAATAACGACAAGACCTGTGCAATTAAAGTTAATAAATAGCATATCCATGGCCATAACATTAGCGATATGTATCAAATAATAAATGTCGTTTTTTGCTGTTGAGATTTACTTTGGTTAAACAAACTGTTTACGCTCCTACAAACTGGTTTAATGGTTCAGTCAATAGTTCATTGAATATCCTACAAAACCGCCGTTAGTAAATATTGTGTGGTAAATAGAAATGTGGATTATGAAATTAAATGAGGGTTTCAATGTCTTTTATGGTGAGAAATCTAGACTTGAGAAAAGGTAGCGTTTTCATTGCTCGACTTAAAAGGTTCATTGGAACAGTTTCCATGTGATTTTAACTCCGAGCTTTAGGGTAGTAACTGATTAATCTTTTTTTTGCCATGTTGCAAAAAAATGGTGTGAAGTTATTTTGCTCCTTCATATTTTTTTCCGGGATTTGATGCACAAAAAGTTCAAGGCACCACAAATTCTTCGTATCTCTTTTTTCATGCAAATAAAACGTGCCAAAAGAGAAAACGTGTCACATTGCCCCTCCCCCTGTTGTTAAATTATAAGTTAGTGTTGTTTTTTTTTGTACGGACGTCAAACGAGGTTTTCTTCCGCAAGATTATAATTTGTTTAAAGCGAGCATATGCTTAATGCTAGAGTTGGAGGATACAACCAAAACTAGAGATTGAAGGCTACTGGCTAGACTTCTGAGATCTAACCTGCGTGATTTGGTTGGTAGTTTTTGAAACCTACTTTTATTGTGTCGAGATTATAAGCTATGAAAGTTAATCGGATTCAGAATACATAACAGTTAATAAGTAATCCTTGCCTGTCACTAACCATGACTTAGATGCGGTGAAAAGAATTTGTCCACTCAGGCTTTCAATTGGGTTTATTTGAGGGCGACACCATATTTTTCAAACGTTCAAGCCACTTCTTTCGTGCTTAAATCGACTAAATTGACATGTACTTACAGTAGGTTGAAATTTTCGCTAACTGGAGCTCTAAAATGATACGTATAAATCTCGTCAATCCAAGGCTTTGTTTTGTAAAGTTGACTATTTTATACGCTTGATTGCCTAATCTTTTCTATGGTTGAGGAGCAATATTTAATAAGAAATATGGTCGGTCTTTTTGTGAGAAATAAACTACGGGTTCGAAGCGCTATCGATCAGCAAATGATGGCAACTGCAAATAAATTGTTTTTGCCCTCGGTGGAGAATTTTTGGGGCGCCCCAATTTTTCAAAGTCTGGGGATCTCAAAATGCAGGTATTAATTTGGATTCAAACTATTAGGCTTTTCCTAAAAAGTGAATTGAAATTGCCTGTCTTGGTAGATTTCAGCAATTTTGTCGAAGTTCATTCAGTATTGTTTCTTACTCTTGGAAATTTCAGAGCTTTGGAAAACACAACAAAGAAGATATGTAAATTTATTAAGGTTGTAATCTGGTTCTAGTTTAGAGCCTTCTCGGCTTTGTTGGAGACGTAGCCATTTTAGGCGAGTTACGAGGAGAGCGGAGGGTATTGATAGCGTTTCATTTCTAAAGATTGTTAGCCTAGGTTAGCTCTAGTCTGAATTTTGGCACTAGTTTTGAGCCTTTCAGCCTACTAGAGACGTAGCCGTTTTAGGCGAGCTATGAGGAGAGTAGAGCGTTAGCTAGCCCATCGTTATTCTGAGAGATGTAAGGTAAGATTTGCACTTTATTTGATTTGTAGAATATAGTTTCATTCGGTGAAGATTTAATTAATAGCTTTGGTTTCATTGGGTGAAGATTTTTCAGTTAAGATTTGGCCTACTTAGTTTGGCTAAAATTTTACTGATTGATGGGTAAAGATGATAAATATAATCGGTAAAGCTTTATTCACCGATGGATAAATTGGTAAAGATATATGTTTCAAAGATTTGTATCACTAGTGATATTTGTCCTTTTGGCCTTGCGAGCCTTACTGATGAGCCCTGAGATTGGGCGAAACAGCTGTTTAAGGCATGCTATTGAAATTTATTTTGAATTGAACTATTATAATTATCTCTTGGAATATTGTGATTGCCGGTACTTTATATTTTTGGGAAAAAATTGTGTTAGGATCTGGTTAATTTGCGATTCTTTGCCTTTCTACGCTCATGTTCATACCTGTAGTCCTAGCTATACTGACGAGAATAAAATACGAATGTCGATTCCGAAACAGTATGTCTTTGGCTGTTAATCATAGGTTTGATTGTGCCTATAAGACTCTGTATACTGTCTATAGCTTATAATTATGTACCATTCTGCTTAATAGTCATCTCAGCATTACTGCTTGTACTTGGAGATCTTATCTACTTTTGTGGCATTGTAATTCCAATTGAATTGGCTTGTTTTTGTATTCTTTGGGTTAAGTTAGACATTGATAAATGGACGAGTTATTAATATGAGTAATATGAAGCCATTGTTTACGTTAAGCTTGGTGAATTGCTATTGTTCGGCTGACCAATTCCAAATCGATAATATTTTGTCTACCACATGTTTTATTCGTCTGCTAAATAGTTCACTACAAACTATGTTTCTTCAGTTTTTTTGTTTTTTTCATCAAGTGTTTGATAAAGCTTTTTAATGATATTTTAACCGTTTCTTTCCAAACTAACGGTGTCACTATCTTTGTGTGAAGTCAAAATGGCCTTTTTGCCTTTGATAGAGCCACTTTCACATTTCGAAAGCAGTGACTGCCTTATTCAAAGGGTAGTCTAGCGTCGAGACTGACCATCTTTTATTTGGTCGGAAATTAAAAGATCTTGGTCATTTTCATTGTTTTTCTCTCGGTTTCCTATCCTGTTTAGCCGGTTAGGTTTTGTTAGAAGCCGTTTTGAAGGTGTTAAAATTTGAAAAGCAATGAAGTCAGAGCCGAGCAGCAGATCTAGATTGACCATAAAGGCCGAATGAATGAGTGGGATTTTGTATTCAACCCCAATTTAGTGGAGCAAGATTTCAACGTTCCCTTTAGATTCTCAACGTATTTTTTGCGCTAGTTTCATATTTTTGAATGAATCAGACGTTTCAGCATATTTTTTGTGAAATTTTGTTTTACTTTATATGAAAATTCAAAATTTTTGCTCGCTACCTTGCCGATATATTCTGAATTTGAAAAATGCGCATCAGAAATTGCTTGGACCTGCATAGGTTGTAATACAGCCGCATGATATTTTTATTTTGAGAGTGTTTTTAAGTCTGTACATTTTGGCTGATTTTAGGCGAAAATTTTGTTTAGAATAAGATTAAAGTCTAATTCTTCCCAGAAACCGATAAGAATTTTCGTCCTTTGTATGATTTCACGATATTTGCTTTTGATTTATCGGTTCCCATTTTTTCTCGACGGTAAGAGCGCCTTCTATTATGTCTTTGCTTGTTCTGGTAAAGTAAACTCTGAGTTGGATAGCAGAGAGGTAATATTGCAACAGCTTGCAGACTATGAAGCTAGACGAGAATCAAATCCTAAACCAGCGCTAGTTTTAAAGTTTAGTTTTTTCTTGCTGTCCAGCTCAGTCATGTAAGCTTAGTTATCAAAAGGAGTGATCCGTCCTAGGAGTTTACATCTCTAAAAAAATATTGTTTTTATGTTGGTGCCGTAAGACAAATGCGTATTTTGGTGGTGAATGAAGTTAGTAGAGAATCTGATTATTTAGAGAAAATATCTTTAATCTCCTTATCTTTATTCTCTTTCAATAACCACCGGTGTTAACTGTCCAGCACTAAACGAAGAACATTGCGCTCAATTTTAGGGTGCTTAGGCGTATTTGTGTCACATTCATTTTGCCTACTGTGCCACTCAAGACTCGAGACCAAACCAACAACTGGCAAAAATTCATATTGTGCTGAAAATTTGAATTTCCAATCAAGTTGAAATTGAATCGAAGTCTTATGCAATTCACTGGAATTAGCATTCATTAATACCAACGCATTTTTAGGACTATATAAAAGAGAAAAAGAAACGTTTATTTTGTTGAGGTGTAATGGTGCATTCCGATTTATCAGTGAATGGTGTGAAATCTCAGGCCATTTAAATTACTATTGCGACATCACCTAGAGAAGGATTTGCATTCTTTGCGGTCTTTTTAGCGCGTGACACCTAAATATTCTGCTGTCATGCAAATATGCAAAACCACTGATTTTTTTGCGATATTTTACGTTTCATTTAGTTCCTTATTTCGTCGCTGGCTCGTTTTCTCGTCAGTAATTAAATGAGCGCGTACTGGAAAATAAATATGCTAAGGTTTAAAAACTCGTTAACTTGTTGCTGTCTTTTGTTTGCTTTTTAAGCGTTTGTTGTCGTAGTGACGCGAAATGTTTAATTAGAAGATCAGTCTCTAAAAGACAAGTTCGGATTTTAAATTTGAATTTTGACGCAAGTCTTCCAGTTGTCGGTTGACTTGATCCTTGTTTTTCCAGATTGTAACCTGGATTTTCATATCTGATACAGGCTTTATGAACCAGATGCTAGGTGTTGCATCTGGTTCACAACCGCTTTTTGCGAATGCAGCAACCGCAGTCTTTAGGGTCCGGCGACTTGTGACGCAAAAGGTATTTACGCGGCCTGTTTTAATTTCTAACCCCTTAGAGACGTTTTGACGCGAATTCCTAACACGGCCGCGTAAAAACTTCTCTCGCCAAAGTGACTGCGTCAAAAAGTCCTGCCCCGGCCTTCAATGCTTTATGCAGCCAGCATGCATCGCAGCAGCAAGAGTGCTCTTACATAGCTTCTTTGGCGAGTCCAGTTTTTTTCTTTTTTTGTACCGTTTTTCGTTTATTTTCTTGATTATTTTTTCTTCTTTATTGAAATAGAACCAAAAAGGTGCCAAAAAAGACTTGTTTATAGTCCCTTAGTGTTTACGATTGTTTTGTCTTCTGCTCAACTGATGGGCAGTTGTATTGATGTGACTTTTGCTATGTAACAACATTCGGGCAGTTATTACTGCCAAGTTAGTCTCCACCAACTGTACGGGCAAATGGTGGAAGCACGGTACAATGCGTGTCACTCACCAAAGTATCTAAAATCTTACAAAAGTCTTGCAAGTTGTAGCAAGGCAATAGGCATTTTTGTATTACGGTTGAAACTTGAAAGCCCGGTTTGATTTATCACGCACTCCCAAAATAGCTGAACAACAGCGAATGGATTTATAACGATGTAAAGCAAGATATTTTAAACATTTCGATATAACGGGTGCATGCAGGAGTGATGTAGATTGCAGAATAACATAAGAGAAATTCCGCCGATTAGGCCTAGACTTACAGTTGGCTAGTGCCAGTTACACATGTAAAGGTATAAAAGTATCCACGTCATCAATCGGATTGGGTCGCAAGATGACAGTTTGTTTTAACCTTTAACTATCTAGCTTATTGAGTTATCACTCCATTAGCTTTCCTGCGAAAAATTGGTGCTTTAAGCGGAATCGAACCCACGAGCCCGACTTATTTTTGATGCGCCACACAACCATACTCTGCTTGAAGCAAGAGACATGTAGCTCTATTGTGACCGAAATTTGCGCATAGGCTTACAAAATATAGCATTTTTTAAGCCGGATCCGTCTCAACACATTGTTCCGAGCTTCAGCCCCATTGAGCTCGCGTACGACCTGTTTCAAAATACGATCTACATTCGGTTTAGATGCTGGTTTGCGCAAGACAAATACTTTTTCGTGAGGAAACGTTAGCATCCGAGTTTATAACCTTTCTTTTTTATCTGACGTCTTTGTTTTTTCCCATGTATCTTAGTTTTGGGGTTTTCGAGCGTAATTTCTAACGTTAGCAAAACGGCATTTTAGCAGCATTAAAACAGTAGGCGTGCATTGGTCTTGCTGAACTGTATGGTGTAATAAACAGTTTAAAATTGCCATCGAACATGAAGACTTTGAAAACGTTAACATTTTATTAGTGTCCACTACACGTCGTATCTACTTAAGCAATAAAACAGAGACCACGGTTTGACAGTGAATGATGGTGCTGTTACAGTAAAACTGCGACAGTTGCCGAAAGCTGTGAGGATCGTTGGAGAGCTGCAAGAATAGAGATAAGGAATAGAACGGCTTATATTGTAATTTGCAATTTCGGACATTTTCTACAAAACCAACTCAAATAATATTCCGTATCTACATTGAGATATCATTCATTGCTAAGTTGCACAATGGTATTTTGTAATGTAGGTAAACATTTTTTTGAACTTTTCGTGTATATTCAATCTGTCTGTGTTCACGACTGTTTTGAAGAATTGCTTTTGTATCTACCGCCCTTCCGGAAAAAAAGCTATGTGTAAAACAAGAAAATAAAGAGTGATCCCCAGTTTCTTATTTCTTCAAAATCTTGTTCATTAATTTAGAATTTGCAAAAATTGGAAAAATGGTCGGTTTTCATAAAGTAATAATTGTAATATTTTTGTTTGATACTTTTTAATTGGTAATGTAAATGTAATTGTACAATAATCCATCTAAAACTGAATTTGCGGTATTTCTAGGGCTTTTTCTTTGCGACTGACAATAATAATAGTTTCAAATTAAGGTACAGGTAAAGTAAACATAGCATTACTTCGTTGATATTTTTTTACATGTAAACTCAATCTTAAAAGCCGTAATTAATTACGTAAAGCCAGTGAAATTGTTTATTGTTTACAATACAAAGAGACAAATCAATTATATGGACAGCAGAAAAACAAAAATGTTTACTTAGTCCAGGCGCAAATGAAACCATCGTATTTTAGATGGTCACTGTCAGCGGCTCAGATTGGGGCTCTTGTACATGTAAATGAGCTCAAAAAAAATTCTCAAAGAATTAGATTAATTTCAGTAATAGAAGGAATATTAACGTGTAACCGAATTTGTAATGCAAGCCCCTTTTTTGCCTCTCCTTGGAGGTATCGTTTTGGGTTCGGTCTTTGCAACTGTAGTAGCTATAGTAGATGAAGTTGAATGGATGAGGCAATTGTTCCAACTCTGGGTTTCACACGCTGGAACTTTTCAGTTGTGAGCCACTATATTATGGAACTCATCAGTTTAAAGGGCCAACATTTTTTATATTTTAGCTTAGAGCATTTATTGTTTATTGCCTTGATTTCGTAAGTTATTTAATTACTCTGCACCAATGAAGAATTTACTCTTTTGCGCGGCATCTTTGTAAATTAACAAACAAGTTTTTTTGGTTTATTAATTAGCGTTATGGGCATAGGGTCTAGTGATTGTTATCGCTGTGATGACTTTGATTGTTGTGAGTTGATTTTTTGTCGAATATCACGAAATCACGAAGAAAACGAGAAGGAAAAAGAATCATACGATAATGCTTCAGCTTATAGAAATGCGATTTCCGACCCTAATCTTGCTTCCAAAATGGGCCATGATGGGGCGCAATCAATTCAGTGTTGCCATAATCATTTGAAAGAGTGTTCCCACGTCAAAAATCAAGATAATGAATTCAGATGCTGCTGTCATTCTTCGTGTTGCAACCGCGGCCTTTCTACGCCAAGCTGTCATTCCTCAACACGCTCTCCCGCCTCTAGTGGCCATCGAAGCAATCAACACGGGCCAATATTTTATCGTAACATTTATGAAGATCGACACTTTTCCGGAGAGCAACGCCGGGGGCCAATTCCTCCATTCCCGCCAATTGAATCACTAACCACCGGTCTCAACAACTCCAAATCGGTGTCAAATTCAAACTTGGCTTGTAAGCACAGAGACGTTAATGTTCATCATAACCAGAAGAGTCCTGAATCACAGAAGGTTCTCAATACTTTTCAAAACTTCTCCAGGCCTGCTGCGTCTTTTGTTCATGATGCACAGTCTAGTAGTACTTGCAGTGGTAAGTCTCCGGAACAATTGAGTAAATTGTATTTGTTTATCCCAAACCCTTGTTTCTATAAAGTTATAATAAGAAATTGACGTTCTAAATGCTTGCTTTAACTTTCACCCAAGTGGGCGTATGTCGTGGGTACGTCACTTTTAATGGTTTTTTTACGTCACTTTAAATTTCACCCAAGTGGGCGTACGTCGCTTTTAATCGGTGCGAATCGTGGGGTTTTAATCCAAAGCATTGCGTAAAATGGCCAACCTTACCGAGTTTAGATGAGCAAGTTGGAACTTAGCGCAATATTAGAGGATGTGGAAATAGAATGCCTCCTAGAGAATATTGCACAAAGCCGAGGTTATGGGGGCTTATAAAGGTACGTCACAAGGTGACAGTATACGTAATGCAGTTCATAAACCGTTGGTTATTTTCCAGCTTTGCTTACGAAAGTTGTTTTGCCTTGGATAGTATTGTCTATTTACAATTCGACGTTATTTGCAAAAAAACTATTCCAAGCCTATTCATAGGTTATCACCTCCAGTGATTCTTTGCTTGAAGTGCTGAAGGTCTTAACCAGAGTTCCCTCTAAGCTGTGCGCGTGTGCGCGCAACAGGTTTCAGAGACTGCGCACACGCCTAAATTTACTGCGCACAGACATATTGTTGCGCAAACATTATTTTGCACTGTGCAATAAACTTTTCGGGCACAAAAACCGCACCAATTCTGGGTGAAGACTTTTTTTTGGTCTTTATCTAATTTACAAATTTAAGTCATTTCCAAAATGTGCGCACACACCAAATTTTCTGCGCATACAGACTACAAAAAATTAGAGGGAACATTGGTCTCAACTACTTCGATTTTCAATTTTAGTTACACTTTAGCGGTCGTAAACGATTGAGATTTTAATTGATTGCACGAGCAATTGCATATCAGTTGGTGAAAAATCAGTTGATAGTAAAATTTAAGTCATTCAAATGATTTCTATCATTGTAAAGGCTTGATATTTTGTGACTCTGGCAACGTGCTTTATTGCTTTCACTTTGTTTTTATCCAATGCAATGCGTGTAGTTTGGTTAACCTTTTTGAACTTCTAAATAGAGAGTGCTATCTCGTGCTAAACGGATTAGGCTTTCGTGTTTACTGCTTGAACTCCTTAATCCTGTTAAGAGCTTAATTGAATAAAACAGCAGTGACAGGGTGAAGATGTATTCGATACCTAACAGTTAAATATCTAGTAAATTCTGTTTACCTGGATCTTAATCTTTCATTATACTCGCTGTATTACGTCGAAGAGTGTAACGAGTTTGCGGGTTCCATCTCCGCATCATTGCCCCAGGGGAACACGACTCCTTTCAAAGAATTGCCGCAGGGGTGACGAATGTTGATTGCGCAGTCTGATTTGACCGGTGCACTGCATACCTCCCGCTTCAGAAACAAACGCGTTGCCACTCGACTACCTGCATGGCCGTTTTTTTTTTCTGTTCCTAAAATGTTAATGATTTTTTATTTCTCTTGAGCTGTACTTGTGACTAAGATTTTGGTGAAAGGTGTAACAGGTTTTACACAAAAATTGTTGTGATTTAAGTTATCGTTACCTGTTGGCGAGAACTCTCGCGCCAGTTTTGCAGTTATTATATCGTTTTCCACGTCAAGAAAATGCTTTGTTGTGGTATTTTTGACCACTTTACTCACTCAAAAACATGTAACAATCGAACTATATCGTGTTGTTCCGATTTCACTTGAACTGTTGTTAATCTTAGAGTTCAAAATTTGAAAAACTTCTATCAATGTTATTGCATCTTTTCATCAAGTTGACTCGGCCAGAAAACAGCAAAGGGACCTTTCTGTCTACAAAAAATAAAGTTGCCACATCCTCATGTCATCACGCACGGTGGAAGCTTCAAATTATCTTTTTTAATGCTGAACGTCTTGCAGAATAGCTTTATATATCAGTTTTTCTGGTTGTTGTTTTGACCCGATTGAGAATCGAATCTGGGTTTAACGTTTTAGTAGCCGACCCTCTTTAATTCGGCCACTGATTGGTATACATTGCAAATTTGAAAAAATCTAAAAGTTTTTCGCAATTGCTGTGATCTTTTTCGGGTGGCACCGTATACTTGAGGTCGGAATAAATTGATATTGAAAGACAATTGTTTTAAATGGAGGTGTGGAAATGAAACATTATCATTGCTCAAGCAATTCGAAATGAATTGGAGGAAAACAACTAAGGGCTGTCTGAACTAACAAAAATATTTCTTGATTCTTCTCAAGTTAATCAGTTGAAAGCTCACAGTAGTCCGTTTTTGGAATAAAAATTGATTGATTTTATTTTTTCACTCAATGTTTTTGGATGCCAACCGTGCAAAGACGCTCTAGGCACTGACAGGAGTTAACTTGACACCATCTGACACTGACCAGTGATCAAATGGAAAGAGCGTCTGCTACTGAAGCGGTAGATCTGGGTACAATTCCCCGGTCAGGTCAAACCAGACTATAAAAATTGGTATTCACAGCTTACCTGCTTTCATGTTCAGCATTAAAAGAGAAAGTGTGAAGCCTCCACCGTGTGTGGTATAGACAAGTGGGCGGGTGGCAGCTTGGCTCGAAGACCGAAAGGTCCCTTCGCCCTTTCCTGGCCAAGGTAACTTGGTAGATAAAGTTGTAATTACAATTACAATAACCCATTTCATATCTACTACTGTTAGAAAAAGTTGAAAAGTTTGACTGTGCTGGTGGTATTAAAACATGTATAGTTTGTTTCAATCTTAATAGCTTCTTTTTTGAAAAGGTCTCCATGCAAGTAGCGCGGTGAACTTGCAATCAGTTTAGTTTTCTTCCGTTTCATAGTTTACTTTTCCCCCATAAAATATTGTAAAAAATTAATAATTTTTTTCCAGAAATAAAAAATCAATATTTAATACCGATTTTTTCCTTAGTTCACAGAATTATTTGACAGACTCGCCGTTCTTATTGCATCATAAATTTTCGTCTTTGCTTGTTCTTATAACGCTCTGTAAAGATTTAGGTTAATGGTTTAAGAGTTTCAGTTTATGACTGGTAATTTTATCGTAAACGAGCAATTATCCCTAAAGCTGCTGGCAAACAGCATTCTTAGCTGCGTTTAGAACCCCGTTTATTTTATGCCATACTTTATGTTGTTAAATAAATCATTGTTTTGCTTCTAGGTAATTTGCCGCCTAAAATCATAGTTTGCATTGTCTTGACCGTATTATCGATAACGTGAAGTCAGTAGGTTAGTGACGTGGCCCATGTGTAGATTGGCCTAGGCTGGATATTGCACAGTTTGTAGTCGTCCGATCATGAAGCAATGGCAACAGTATGTATGTTAAATCCACTCTTTTCTCCCGAAAGTGAACCAAAACCACCTAATTCGGTGTTGAGCGCATCGAAATTCAAAATGCTTTAATTTGTAATTGCATAGTTTTTTTTTTTCTAAACCCGCGACGCTGTTTTAGCCCAGAAATCAACTTTGCTATTTGCACAATTTTTTGTTGCTTTCTGCATGAACTCAGCTATCCCAGAAAGTTGTTCCTATTAAACTCTAATATTGCAATTGTTTTGCAGAGAGCAATCGTGCAAAAATGAACACCAACCACGAGTCTTACGTTCTATCTGCATCTTCTCAGGCAGATATGGAGGAATGGGTTAAAGTAATTAAAAGACTCATCCTATCACCTTTCGGTGGAGGTTAGTGATGAAAAAATGTATTCAATTTTGAATTTTGTTCGCCGTATGAAGATACGTTAATGCTGGAATTCAGGCAGAACTACCGTATATTTTTTTTCTAAATTAGCAAAAAATTACCGACAACTTCACAGTGTGTCATGCATTTGCTTTCGTGTAGTAGTTGTATTCTAGAATAAGATAGCCTAATTTGCTAATTTAGAAAATATATGTATATTGCTCTCTAACCTTGACTTAAAATTCGCTAACTAAGTAATGTACATATGATTTTTTGAGTCTCAATTCCTTGTACAATTACTTCTACGTGGTTTTTCACTAAATAAAAATCTTGTTCGTAGGAATCTTTGGCCAGCGACTTGAGGAAACAATCAGGCACGATCGGCGTTTGAGTGTCAGCGGGAATGGGGCTTCTAGAAACAAGAACAATCAAATCTGCAACCGCGATGTGCCCATTATCGTGGAAAATTGCGTGGAATTTATCCGCTCCGGCAACGTTCTTCAGGAAGAGGGCCTTTTCCGACTTCCCGGCCAAACTAACGAGGTTAAGGAGCTCCAGGACGCTTATGACATGGGAGAGCGACCAGTTTTTTCCAGGTAGGTCAAAGTTTAATAGCGATTATATGTTTTTTTTAATGGAAGCGGCATAGTTTAAAAAACGTGGTCGATTAATTGCATAACCGCTTAAACTGATTGTGAACTGGCTAATTTTATTATCTTTTAATTACTGTATCGTTTAATTTTATTGCAAAACAGCTAATAGGTAACAGGGATTACATCATTTTGCTTTGCCCTGAAGACTTTAGTTTTTTGCTGTACACGGAAATTATCTCAAGTATGTATTCATTTCAACGGTTTAAAATTTTCGTATTATTGAAAAAATGTCACAGCAGAATAACAGAGTTCTAAAACATTAAAAAATAAAATCCGATAATGAAATTCTATTTGAGTAATATATAGCCCTGATGATCCCATTTACGGGTAAAAGAAACAGTTGGATTTTATAGAATTTTAATTTTTAATTTTTTGAAACCATGGTAATCTGCTGTTATGTTATGTTTGCTCTAATAGTAATGCTCTAAATCTAATTGCTCTAATGCGCTAAATAAGCAATTTTCGAAACCCTGATATCAACAACAAACTTATTGCAAAAATATTTAGAACTGCAGTTCGCCCACGGCCTACTCCTAGTATCTGAATTCAATCAGTCATTGTTAATTAACAGCCATTATTTTACAGGTCTACGGATGTTCATACGATTACTTCCCTTTTGAAATGCTATTTGCGTGAATTACCTGAACCTGTGATTCCATTTGATTGCTACCACCCACTAATCGATGCAGCAAAGTTGTCTAGAAGTGGGGAGGATTCAATCAAAGCCAATACTGGTTGCGAAACATCCAAGGAAAAGGAAGAAGCGATGAAATTGATCAAAGATCAGATTGTTTTATTTCCCGAGCCTAATTACGACTTATTAAAGTTAGTTTCTATTCGTGATGCCATTGAATTGCAGTACACTAACCGCTAAAAAGAATTTTAATGTTTGGTAGTTTCATTTTTAGTTTCTTGCTTGTAAAAATCTTTAACAATTTTGGTAGCGAAATGTTTTTAAATTTTAACCGCTTGCTTGGTCCTCTCCATTCTCTTTCGATTGACACAAAATTTCAAGGTGGTCGACCAAAACCTCCCATCACTTCCCGAAAGATTTTGGAGGTTTAACAGCAGCTGCTCGCTTTTGGAGAGATATGGTATCCTTGAGAAAAATATGGCCAAGACTCAAGACAAAAACTACAACACCTGTCAGTGAAATCTTCATAGGAACAACGAAAAGGCTTTAAGCTTTCTTCTTTACACGTCCACTTCCATTTTTTGGTCCTGGTCCGTGGTTTAGGTGCCTGCTTATTGCTGAGTTATGCCAACAAAAGTGCCAAGTTACGAAAAAATCGTGCCAGGCGAGCCTATGTCACTAAAAAAAACATCACTAATACTGTATTGTATACTCTTTGATTAGCTCGTTTTTTTTTGTTTTTTTTTCATTATTTGGCAATTTTCTGTAGTGACTCAGCATTAAGCTGGCACCGCAACCAAGAACTGGTTGTAAAAATACATTCGAAAAGGCTATGTGGGAAGTTGTGAACTCAAGGTGGAAAGATTCTCGGAATGAAACCACTACTGCTTTAAAATGGACGATATTTTCAGATATCTGTGCCGCTTTTTGGATGAGGTCCAGCAGCATTCAAAGTCGAATAAGATGGACTACTACAATCTGTCTATGATTTTCGGTCCTAACATGATGAGAGGAAGAAAAGAGAACGCTGTTTCAATGATGAATGACGCATCATTTGTACAGCATATTATTTTTCTACTGATAGAAAATTATGGGTATGTTTATGGTTGAATATCATTGAAAAATTGCAAGTTCTAAAACTATGATTAGCTCGAAAGTGTATGACTGCAGTGTGCAATGCCACATCTTGTAAAAGTAGCTATTTGGCCTTGTTTCTGAAATCGCAGTAGTTCCGATCCGAGCTCGTAAGACAACCGGATTCTTCTCGGTTTTCCATGATTTGTTATCTTAATCTTCACCCGCGGAATTATGTGACTTTATTGAACAGTTACAATGTGGTAGTCTTATGTTTAAAAGAAATTAGGATACGAACACTTATAGATTGCACAGTGGCCCAGTAGACTTTTACTCATTTTTTCCTACACTTAAAAAGCTATTGAACCTTTTTAGATACTTCTTTGCTGACGACCGTAAGAGGAATGAGACAATTAACGGGGCTATTGGGGATGACTTAGATGATGTCAATGAAAATAGGGACGCTGGAATCGGAACGCTCACTACCACTGCCTCCCCTCTTGGAACCTTGGGTTTGCGGCATGCGAATGAAGACAGTGGCACGGGTTCCTTGGCCCCCACTCCTGACAACACAAACAAAAGACTACAGCTTTCCCCTTCTTCCAACCTTCAAGCTCGAAAATCAAGTAAACCAGCAAAACCTAACAAGCCGCTACGATCGAAGTTGTCCAGTGCAAACATACTAAACGGCAACACCAGCCCTCTACCGCCATCCTGCGACGAAGATGTCCGCAAGTCTTTCTACGATAACGTGACTACGTCGTCAGCTGGAAGTCCGGAGTTTACGGGATCCGGAGGCGATTGGAGGAGGAAGAGCAAAGACAGTAGCGAATTTTCGAGCGAAAACGCCAACTCCACCAGCCAGGAGTCGTATTACGTAAATAATCAAAGTACTCCCTCAACTACGTCATTACGTTCCTCAACCCATGCTGTCGCTGGGAGCACGTGTGCTCCTGAGTCGTGCTTATCGAGCACAACAACGGATAATTTATCCGATCCACGGATGCGGTTTCAACCGCGGATCATTCGCCGTCCGAAAATTGTGCGGCGGTCGCCTCGAAATTTATCCGACGAGGAGTCAAACACGGAGTCAATCGGAACAGATGACCGGCCGTTTTCGACCATATCCAGCCGGAGTAGTTATAACAATATCGATCAAGCGGAAATAGCGAACCACCCCAGGACCTCATCTTGCCCGCTTTTAAAATACTCGAATTCCCGAGGAGTTTCTTTAAATGACTCGAAACGTCTATCTGGCGGATCTGGAAGCGACATAGGTTCAACAAACTCGTTAGCTCCCGTCATTCCATCCCGTTTAAATCGAAGGAAGAATACTGATGACGTAGCAAAAGTAAGTTTTTAAAGATATTAGAAATGCACTTGAATGATTTAGTGATTGCTGATGGTATCTTTTCATACCGACTAAACCCTCTACAATCAATGCTATTGTGGCTAAAAGGATTTTGACCGTTTGCGAAAAGATAAATCTTAGAAGAAAAAATATTTGCCCGGCGGTTTAAAAAGTTCTTTATTTTTTGTAGTGAAATGTTTGGCTTTTCTGATAAAAACTTTACGTGTTTTTTAAGACCATTTTGCAGCTTTTTACCCAAATGTTTAAAACATTCAAATCTGTAGCGACTAACTACCCTGTAGCTTCGAAATAACTCCTTGCTTGATTGTGAACTTTGATTTTTTTTGTTTAGGTATCTCAGCATGATAGCAATCATTCCGTACTTCCTCCGGGTTCCACCAGGTCTTCCAATATGACGTCATTGGGAACTAGTACTAGCAGTCGACCACTTACGTACACAGAAATGGAAGAACAAATTCGTGCCCTCAAGGTTTGAAACTTGTGCTTTAATTATTGAATTTGCTTTCTTGTGATTGTTTTGAATTTTTAGTTTTTCGAAACATATTGAATTGGGTTTGTTACTTTCAAAAAAAGAGCAAATTCATCGAGTTTAACCCACGATTAGACCGCAACTGATTTTTCGGTTGGATTTTTACCGAAACTGTTATTTTATTTGTCTCCGAAATTCTCCACAAAACTTGGCTTAAACTGACCAATTCGCTCTCACTCAAATTTTTGCCGCCTGCTTTTATGGTCAGTCGAAGTCCAATATTCTAGTCACTGCACTCCATTTTAACTTTATAAGATCTAACTCGCTCGCATATTCCTGATACCAGTCAAAAGCTAATAACAAATGCTGATTTTTAGTTGCTTAAAATCTCCTGACATCAAAATAGTTTTTTGCGTTTATTTTATGGCCAGGCGAAGTAAGCGAGATGAGCGTTTGCATTTGTAGCTGATCCACAAATTCGGACTGCATTTCCAATCTTAAATTTCACTTTTCAGGAGGAGATGAACAAGCAGCGATTGGAGCATGAAAAAAGGTCCCGGATGTTGGAGGAGCATTACGTCATGAGGATGAGAGGATCTTCATCAAGTTTTCCCGCCTCATTGGCTTCTCCTGATGCTTACTCCCAAGGAGGGTTTGCTCATTTTCAGCAGCCATCTTTCTCCTCCATCAAAGAAATGGAGGACCTGTCTGGATCACCAACCAATTCGGCTGCCTTCAGAGGAATTAGCATTACAGATGGTAAGTTCTACGCTGTTATACAAGTCTTGAATAAAGTATGTGAAATTGTAAATAAACAGGATGCAGCACTTTTTGCGAGCAAAATTACGGATGGTGTTTGGCTCAGTTTGATAGCCTGTTGTCAAATTGGACTTTCGAGTCTCCCAAACTGATGGACTGTTGGTCTCTCAGAAAAATAGTCGTAAAATTTATTTTCCAAAGGCACTAGTTCAAAACGTTAAGCAATCTTTCAATTAACAACTCAAAGGTTATCATCTGAGCTACGATGCCCGTAACCAACTAGTCGTACCTATGAGCAAGCTAGAAAGATTATAAATGTTGTAAATGCCATTTTTTGTCCGAGTAAATCAGCGAAGAAATTTAGGCCAAAAAACCTTTACACAATAGTAAATCTCTATACGTCATCCGACTGTGGACTGTTTAAATTTTAATATTCCAACTGTTACGCTTTGTTCAAAAATATTTATTTCTCTAGATTCTGCTGTCGATCCATCTGATCCGTGTTACTATCAGCACACTCCATCAGCTGTCAGCAGGGCTTTCAGCACCGAGTCGCAAACCGAATTGAGGTAAATTACTGGTGCATGACATTAATACACGACCAAACTTTGAAAGTTACAAGTTTTGCTTGCTACATACGAGGTATGAGTATTGGTTAAACAAACAGTAGTTCAAATTTTTCATTCTCTGAAAGTTTTGATGTTATTCTTGGTTTACATAGCACATTTTTTTAAAAACGCCGGATTAAAAAAAACATAACACGATTGCTTGATGAGGAGAAGGGTACTTGACTCAATTGGAAATTTTTCTCGACATTAAAAAGGTTTTTGACACAGTAGAAGTTACAAGAAATATTTGTACTGCAGAACTGACCATTACATGTACATACATTTTATTGGTTAGTAATAGAAATTTATTTACCTACTTAGGGATTTGTAATTTACTGGTTTAATGATGAAATATTAATTTTCTGTTATTTTTTTTAGATATCGTGAGGAATTGAAACGTCATGCGATGACAAAGATTCGCTTGCGCAATGCAGAGAGAGGATTGAGGCAAGCTGAAGAAAGAAACGAACAACTACAGAAGGAAATGGAAAATTTCTTTGAAACATTTGGAAGGTGGGTTAGCTAAGTAAGTTGGCGATCAAGTACAGTTCTCCTCAGCATTTCCAGATCTTATCAGTTTTTCTAATCACATAATCTTGCATTTGTGTTTTTGTACTGCAACAAACTCCATTTTGAAGTTGCGTCAAGTTTCGCTTCTTTGATTTATCGTGCTCAGCATTGTAGCAGTCTCATTGTACTGGTGAGATCAGAATATTATTCATTGTTTAATGCGCCTTTCTAGTGCTTTTTATGTCGTCTTTGAATGATGGATTGATAGCACTTTGAGCCAATTCTTAGAAAATATTTTTCTTGCACAGGTCTTATTCCCAACTTATGAGTTTTTAAAAGTACATATCAAATCTTTCATGATACTCGCTATAATACTATACAAAGCGTGTAACGAGTTGGCGGGGCCCATCTCCGCGTCATTGCGCCCGGGCAACATAGCTTCATTCGAAGAAATGTAGCAGCGGTGGCGAGCGGTTGGAAACGCTGTGTCCGATTTGACCGGCGCGAGATTTGAACCTCAGACCTCCCGAAAGTTCGAACTATATTGTATAAAACGGTGAAGCACTAATATTATGTTCTTCCAAATTTAATAAAAAACTTTTTTTTGCAGCTTGCTCCCGCAGTGTCCTATGTGACAGTGACTTCTCGTGAGAAAAATGCATTTGCTGATTGACCGCTAAGCGGCGCTATGTATTTATTAAGAAAAATTAGGCGCTTGAAAGTGCAATTTTGTCATCCTTTACCTGTTTGCGGAACTCAAAGTTCTGGTCTCTGCATGTAGAATTTTATTAGGCTTTTACATTGGCATCGTTGTTTGTTTTTTGCTTGTGTTTGAATGATTTGACGACATTGCAATTGTTATGTTTTGGAAAAAAATCGGTCTTCAAAGTGAATTGAAAGTTTTCCAATAGTATCTGTTCAAATGAATGCAAAAACTTTCAGAGGTACTGATATTTCTAAATTTGGTTAGTGTTTAGTACAGAAACAACTAACTATGTTCTGTGTTCTTCAAATTTTTACTTGATGGTTACTAAATAACTTTGCTTTTCTGCAATTTCCTTTGCAGCGGCCAATAGATTTAAGTGAAATATTATTTGGCATTGTTGCTTTCTTACGATTTGATACGACGTGATAATCATAAATCTACACATTTCTATCATCTTATTTGTCTGTGTATTTTGCAAAACTATTCCATTTTTGTCACAATTTCTGTAATTTTTTAAAGCTAATACAACTGCATTTCAAATGTCTTTATTTTGAGTGCTGATAAATACCTGTGTACTGTAGTCTTGCTCACTGCTAGTATTGACCCAAACGCTTTTAAACGATAAAAAAAATTTCCGATTTTTTCAATTCACAATGATTTTCAAAACGTTTTAAGCGGCTACGATTTTAGATTATGCAATTAAATATCGTCAAATTTAGCTTTGTTTAACATCGAATTAAAAATTTTGGAAGCTTACGTCTTTTATGTATTAAACTATAAATGAACAAAACCGTTTCAAATCTCCACAGCCTAATGACCTCGTTTTTGTGTGCAAGATCTTTGAAAGCAATTGCAAACAATAACAGTTGTATAGCTTGTACAGGGGTCAGGCCATCAATTGAGTCTTAATGATTTTTATCGCCATTCCATTTTTTGATCACTGTGTAGTACAAATTATTGCATCAGTAAGTTTCGATTAAAATAGTGTCTCTCGATGATCATGAACAAAAATAGTCACTATTTCGAAAATACAGCAGTCTGATATTTGAATTGTCTTAAGTACTGGTAGTGTTGTGCGATTGATGGTTAGTGTTAGCAGTTTATTTGTCTTAAATATCCGTAACCAATCTCTCAAATTTTTTGCAAGATTTTTCCGAAACGTATTAACTTCAAAAATGGTGAATTACAGTACTTCTCTTCATGTCCACATGTTTCGCTTCTTTGCTGCGGTTTCTTCGTTTTTTTTAACGAGCGTAAAAAAGGCCTGAAATCTAGACATTGTAAAAAGGTTATTATTGCTTACTAAATTTCAATCATTTTAATCCTCAACTGGCTACAACTGAAAGCATAACGTACTCAGCCAACTCCGGTTTAAGATGTCGCGTGTAAGCTTTTTAAAGCAGTTTTGTTCTCGATTTTTTTCATGGTTAGCCTATTTTTTTTACAATTGAGCATTTGCTGGTGAAAGAAATTAAAGCCTTGCTTCATGCGTTACACTTTGTGATGTTCTTATTCATTTTTTTGATGTTTAAAATTCTTCGTCATATGTTCCACGACGTAGAAATTGTCTAGTTTCGCACATTGGCTGCTCGAAAAGCTTAGAAACTAACCTTCAAGTTTGCTACTATAGGTTATTACCATTACAACTTAATAAGCTGGATTTGAGCAAACATTTGGGTCCGCATAATTCAATTTACGGTAACAGTATCCGATTTTTTTTTCATTCGTACTATTTACAAAAAACATTGCATTTTTATTGTCGCTTGTTGTGTCATATTTTCACCAATAAAACGATCTTCAACTTTTAAATTTGAGGCTACTTGAAAACTTGCGTTCCACGTGTAAATTGCATGGTTTGTATTTACTCTGAGTGCCTTGAAAGCGCTTTTTACTATGAGGCACAAACATCATCGATTATAAGAATACCAGTCATGCAAGTAGGCACCTTTCAGTCCACTATAACAAACTTTTCGTATTAGAAACATTCAACTAAGAAATTAATGATGAGCTATAGACATTATCCAAGACATACTGTTTCGGAATGGACTTTCGAGTTCTGTTCCTCGTCAGTATAGCTAGAACTAATAGGTATATGAACGTGAGCGTAGAAAAGTAAAATAGTGCAAATTAACTAGATCATAATAGAAATATTGAAATTTTTACATTATGTAAAACATGACAATTTAATAGAGGTACAAGTACAAAATAATTTCCAATAGCATGCCCAAGATAGCTGTTTTTTTGCATACAACTTGCGGTATTTCCAAAATCGAAAAAAGTCGCGAGGATGAAAAATTACTTGGTGGCTTAATGGAGTTCATTCACCGCATAGACTAGATGATGATTTTATACCATCGGCAAATTGACACAGGATGTGAGTATAATCATGTTCACTAAGTTAGAAATTATTCGAAGAATCTAAAAACCAAGTATTTGAGCGCGATTTGCTCTTTACGTTACAAACAAGTTAATAACTAGTATAGTTCATTTTTTCTTTGTAAGCGCTGTTTCCGTCAAAATCCATCAATAAGCCTAGACAGCAATCAGATTTCAAAACATTTGAAACTAGTTATTTTTAGATTTGTAGAATACATTTGTGCACTACCAGACTTGGCTGTATCTTTTGCCGGGATTTTTAGCAAAGTTGATGTGAAAGAACAGGAAGCTTAGTGTTTATTTCTCGCATTTGGGGAATAATTACTACAAGAAAAAATCTTTTGACTTTTTACCCGCGGTTTTAAACTGAACTCTTGTCTGCTCTAAAAAGAGTACTTTCTTAGACCTGCATTGTTCTGCGAAGATCTGGCACTGTAACATAGCTTCGCTGTCATTTTCTGCGAAGATATTTTAACCACGTATAATGCAGCAAAAGTTTTTGCTCTTCGTAACTCGAGCAGATTGAATAATAATTATTTTAGCAAATTTATATATTCTGTGAGATAACACCAAAAGATGTCGATGAATCTGACTAAGGGGCCAACTAACTGCAGATGGCAGTGCCGTAACTTCGTCATTTGGGGCCCCGGTGCCAACATCCATTATGGGGTCCCAGTTTTTAGTACAAAACGTTCAACTGGGCTACTTTTTACAGTACAGGGATCATTGCGTTTCTTTGGGGTTTTTCGACGACTCCGTGCTATAGATACATTTCAATCGAGTCTTTTGATATTTTGCAACATAGCAAGGAGTTACAGTAATTACTAAGTAAATCTGTGGCATAGAAATCAAAGTCGCACGCAATCTTTATGCCCATACAAAACGAAACTCAGCAGTGAAAATCTGATAGGCTATCGTAAACGTGTAACAATCGATAAATGACGAGTCAAATAAGCATGTGCAACCTATTGGGAAAAGCTGCTAAGCATAAACGATATTTTGGTCAAGTTTAGCTCAATAAAAAGTGCCCTGACAATTGCCCGGTTTGGGGTGGATCTTCTGGGAAAGGTCCTTCAGGTTGCGTCGGACCTGCCGCAATTATCGCTCTTTTGACTTCCGAGTTTGTAATAGTGGTGGGAAAGTCACTATCATTAAGACTCACTAAAGCTTTAGGATTACAACTTTTTTGTTGAACAGTTTCTGATTCTGTGCTTTGCGTTGCTGTTGTGCTTACATCTTCGTTAACCGGCTCGGCCTCCGCTGTTGCCGAACTAACCTGCTCGGCCTCCGCTGTTGCCGAACTAACCTGCTCGGCCTCCGCTGTTGCCGAACTAACCTGCTCGGCCTCCGCTGTTGCCGAACTAACCTGCTCGGCCTCTGCTGTTGCCGAACTAACCCAATCGGCCTCCGCTGTTGTCGAACCAATGGCATTACCAATGTCGAACCAAAGGCAACGAGTCGACCAATGGCATTACGCAAGACGCAATAAACTCAAATGCTGGGCGAAAAAATTACACGTGCAAATTAAATGAAAAAATGTTTTACTTAAATAAAAAAAATAGATGAAAAAAGTAAGTTTTACTTTTTCAACGTAATATTTTTATTGCAGTAAGGGGCCCCGGTGCGCCGCACCGCCTGCACCGGTGGTAGTTACGGCCCTGGCAGATGGGGCAAGGACGCATATCAGCCAACCGAGAGTGCGAGAGTTTTCGTTAGTCCATAATGTAGGTGTAGATGTGAGCTCATAAACCGCAATTAGTGATGTACAATATACACAGGTTAAACGAATTTGCGGACGGTCTTTAAGGTTAGATGAAAAGTGAAAAGCAATAGAATAAGGTAAATGTAAGGGTATACATCGCAAAATAGCTTCACAAAGCAGTCGATCGCGCTAATGCGCTCCATAGATAGAGTTCCTAGTTTCTCGCGCCAACGCGCTGTTGTGATAGCAAGAACTGTTACTCACCCTAGTTTGAGGATATCCTGAATTTTTTAGTGAAGTAATGCGCATCGAAAAATCGTTTTTGAAATGCCTCTTTTCATATTGCTTTATGTTGTGGTATTTATTTGTTGAACATGTGACAAGCAAATCACTACAATAAACCGTAAGCACAATAATGATACCGCAAAGAAGCAAAAAAAAGAAATCAGCGTTCTTATAAATTAACTGCATAATTCTACAGTAATTACTGTATTAAATGTTCTGAGAATGAAATTTAAAAAATGCATATATCATCTGCATGTTTTCATTTTAATGGTTTTGAGTGTAGAGAGTTACTTTATTACTCTTAGACTTTGAGTTAGAGTTTTTCGAAGCAATCAAACTTTTTAGTGAAATATAAGTTTCCTGATTAAAATTTTCGTTGAACTTTAAATTAAATCTTTTATTATACTAAAAGATTTGGCATCTCTGCGCCATTGAACCCGGGCAACCTAACTCTTTTTGAAGAAACATTGCTGCAAAATGGACCGATATTTGAATCGAAGACCTTTTGCTTTAGAGACGAACGCGTTATCGCTTGATCAATTAATTGGCAGATTTCTTGAGATTCGTTTTACCTAAAACCACTCACCACAAAATAAATTCTAAATCGAGTAAAATCATTAGAAAAAAGTCTTGATTGTATTTCAACCAGGGATATTGCAACATGCAGCAAAACTTTTTTTTTTTGGGTTCTTTTTTGTGAACTGATGCTAGAGTGGGTAGAGTTACTCAGAGAAACGAGAGTTCAATTAAGATTTTAATTTGATTTTTTATCATTGGTGTTTCAAACTCAATGCTTATCTAAAATGAGAAACATTAACAATATTATTTCGAACAAGAAAAAGCGCTTTCATAAAGAAATAATTTTTACCATAGAATTTTTACGATAAAGCTAGGGCACTGCATGCTTGTTACTACAGCTGACGGACTTGATAACTGAGCAAAAAAATGCAGCAAAACACTATAGTATTGTTACAACCAAAAAGTGACAAAAACCGTTGAATTTATTTCTTATGTACAGTAGACTATCAGTCATGTTGTAGGATGCTTGATGCAATGAAATAAAGTAATTCAACTAATAACTGAGCTTTTATTTCAAATAAATTTTTTAAAAATATTGACTTGCTTTTGAAAAAATGCTCGTTGATTTTTGTTCGATTGTTGTCATATCATTCTGGTTTACAGTTTGAAGAATATTTTTATTACAGATATTCAAAGACTATTTAACCTTTTTTATTTTTGTGAACTCATCATTTGTTTTGAGCACATCGTTATTCTCTTTTTTTAGAAACATATTTGAATACGTTAACATAACACGCCTGAGTTTAAAAATTTAAACAAAGCTATTACTTTTAAAACTTGCTTCTTTTTCAAAAACGACAGATAAACAACGTATTTGCTCATTCTTTTTTTCTTTAGTGTTTAATTTGTAGAAACCACCATCTATGAACATTCAGGACGCATTTATGGCAGATGTTAAGCTTAACCAACGGTATATAAGTTAGAAAAAACGTTCGAAACTTTTAAAAGTTGGCAGATCGTGTTTAATTATTTTTTTTCTTTAATTTTTGTTCGCAAAATGTATTAGTCACTTTGAGTCGTAGCTAGACGGGGCCCAAATTTAAGCGAAGGCCAAAAAAGGTCTTCCAAATAAAAGGATTAGACATAAAAAAAGTTCTCGGATAAAGTAGCAACTACAATTTGGTTCTATTTTCAGCAGAGATGTTAATTATTTCTGGGTATAATTTTGTTGTAGACGATCAGTGGTCGAGTAGATAAAATGTCTACAACCGAAACGGTAAGCTCGGGTTCGATCTCCGGTCGGGTCAAACCAAAGACTATAAAAACTGGTATTCATAGTTTTTCTGCTGTACGTTCAGCAATAAAAGAACAGTTTGAAGTTTCTATTGTGCGTGGTAGACAAGTGGGCAGGTGCCAGCTTGACTCAAAAACCGCAAGGTCCCTTCGCTGCCTCCTGGCCTAGGAAACTTTGCAAATAAACTGTAATTAACAATTAGCTGCATGGTTACTACGTCCAGCCTGGCTCCCCTTTGGCTACGGCCATGTAACCACTCAGCAAATATGATGAAAACGCATAATTAGGGTTTATTTTTATTCGCGTCGTCCCAACCATTCAAGTACGTTCGTACTATTTGATTTTACGTTCAAACAAAAAAAAAAAAAGGAAAAAGTTTTAGCAAAGCCAATACGCGATCCAACAAGAATTTCATTCAGTTGCTTTACTTTCGTGCTTTAAAAAGGTCAAAGAAAGAAAGTTTTTCGTGAGAAACTTTTCTTTTTATAAAACTTTAGAGTGTAAACAATAACATCATCACGAGAGAATATAAAAATAGTGAAAACCTGCATTGGTGTACTGCGCAGCCTTTTAAGATTAAAGCTTTAATTAGCCACAAGAAATCAAAATTTGCAGTGCCCCAAGTTAACATGTTTTGTACAGTAGCTTTTAGCGCAGTTTTAATGTTTTCCTACAAGCAAAAAGTGTAACCAAAGTGCTTGCATGACATGATAAATGACTAAGTAAATGCAGCGGTATAGGGTATGCAAATGATTCGCTGAAAATAGTGTTAAAGAGAGAGATTAATCTACAAAACAGTTGCATAAAATGCTGATACCCAAAAGAAGGACCGATGTGAATTAGTTACATTATAGTTCAGACAAGTACTTGCTTTAAATTGTAGGTTTTACAAATTTGCTTTAAGTCAAGAAACTCTGTTTCATGTAACAAAACACGATTAAAATTCTCAAAGAAAGCTTTCAAAAAACTTTATGTCTTAAAAATGAAATAAAAATTTGATAAATTTATCGCAAATACAACCCTAACACGCAGAACGCATTTAAAACCAGAATTAGAAGGTCTTCGGGAAAGGAGGTTTTATATCTTGTATCGTTAAAAAAAGCTCGGATTAGAAGTGTCTTAAAATGCATTGAACGTACTCGTAAATGCAACACAACTTCAATCTCAAATTTGGCTGAAAGCTGAAATGATCATGCAATGTTTTATTTTTCTGGCTACCACTCGCTTCAGCGTGAGACCTTGTTGAGGCTTTAAAACAAGGTCTAGCCAGTCGATGCAGGTCACGGTTATGCTTGAACTAAATATTTCGTTCAGTTCGCTAATTTAGAAATCGAAATGATATTTCATGTCTGATATTCACTTTAAATTCCTTCCGGTACTAACGGGTAGCTGCCAAAGAGACAAACAAAATTATATAATTCCTTATTTCCTTAACAGTAACTTTTAACTTACATTAAATTGTGCACTGATTCAATAGTGATTAGTGATTGCTTAATTAAAACTCGTTTCATTTGTGGCCTAGGTCTATAATTAAGCCAACGTTTCTACATGTCACTATTTGGACTCGGTTAGTGCTTTCCGTACCTGTTTATTAGGGAGTCATTCCAAAGAAGTGCTAAATTACGAAAGTGTAATCGGTCAGCAAGAGTTTATAATAAGCGAGCGATTTTGTTTATATTTTCGAATTAATGCAATTTTTGCTTTTATTTCAGCCTATATTGTTTTCTGGAACAATGTATTTTATGTTTTTAGAGCAACTTAGAATGTTTGGTTGATTATAATTCATGCCGGAAAATATTATTTGAAAGTGATACAATTTATTGCTGCAACACTGGAAGAGAAAAAACATGGATAATGAATCATATGTTCACGACACTGAGTTAAAGCAAGTATTGCCTTCATTTAATCAGTAGTATTAGCTGTAAAACGTTTCGCACGTGCGTGGTATAAGGTTTTACGACAGTGGGGATTTGCTTTATAGCTTTTTGCAAGAAAAGAAACGTTCTTTAAGCGGTCACGCTGAAATTGCACAAGGAAATTGTACGCAATTATGTAGTTAATGTAATGGATTTACAAGATTAAAATTGAGCTTGGATACCAACTTCAAGGCATTAATGACAAAATAATATCATATAATCAAATTTTTTTAAAAGCCGACTATCACAAACGAAAGCTCTTTTTTAGCTGCATTTTCATTTTAAAGTTACATACAGTTTTTATTTTCTTCAATCTAATAAATGTCGAAGAAGAAAATAATTTTCAGACTTTTTGACTATCTCTGACTTTATTTAGCCGATTTCTGATGAAGATCTCATACGTAATGTTTGCCAAGTCAGCTTTTCAAACTCAATCCACCAAATATGGCAAATTGAAAAGCATATTTTGAGTAAACTGTGTATTCTACCGATTTAGAATTTTCAAAAATGCATTGAAGTGAAAACACACTGTACAACTCTTTTCTTTTAAATTGCAGTATTTGAAGGGCAAAATTTTAGCTTAATTATACTGTTATTCTAGACAGAGCAGTGCAGCAAAAAAATATTATACAGCTGTAAATTACTCTTTATCACGAGAACAAAACTTTTTGTTGTAATTTACCAGGAAAAAATTAATGATCTCGTAGTATTCACATTTTATTTTCATTTGTTTAATTTTGACTTCGGGAGCGAAGATTAAACTTGAAAAAAATGGTATGTAACTTCGAAATTTATTCGTTTTACTGACCCATTTTTTGCTCAACCAAAATTGCTGTTCCACATGCTAATTCGCTCTTGTAAACATGCCCACTATTCCTTGCGTGAATAAGTTTTAGTTACAAGGATACAGTTTCTGAAACTGACAACCGCAAATTTCTGTAAGAAAAAAGGTTGCAAAATAGGACAAGGCGAAGTGTCGAGCCGCTACTTGTACTCAATTTCAAATTTTCTCAAACTGCCCCAATTGTTACCAGCAAAAATGATTAAAAAACTACCTTGAACGTCTAAAAATTGATCTGATTCAACAAAATACGTTGCCTTGTAATTTTCAACCTTGGTAGCAAAATAATACAGTTAAAGGATGATTTTTATTCGGATTCAAATTTTTGTGCAAAAAACATGTTTACTCTGGGTTTTTAAAATGATTCAATTAGATATACATAAGTTTGTGATAGTCACACTTAATGAGAATTTCTAAACTAATTTACTTTGAGTCACGAAATAAAAACTGTGCTTAATTGTTTTTGAAAACTCTTCTTGTCAAGTTTACTTTTAATGAATAATTTCAAAGTGTATAATATGATTCTCTGATATTATCTGGTAGACTGTTGCTTTTTCTTGAAAACCGATAAAATTTCGAAATTGTTGTTACAGTATACAACATGCACTGCACGTTATTTTGAGATTTTTTGGTTAAATTGTCTTTTGTGTTGATTCTCTCAACAACTAGTTGACTTTCGAAATTATACTAGAAAAAACAATTTTCCGCTATTACAGCATCTTCTGCAAGCTTAGTTTTCTGTTCAAGTTTTCACTTTTCAGCCATTAAAAAGAGATTTTGCGGTTTATCAGTAATTTTTCATCATTGCAAATGCAGGAGAATGATTTTCGCTGAAAAAAATATGGTCCAATATTAGCTTCATCATTGCAGATGCAATTTGACTTCTACGATGTATTGTACACTGTATAGTTTAGCTTTGTTCGAAATATAAGCGTGAATGATTCAATTAGGGGAAACTTGGGGAAACTATCAAAAGCTGTTTGGTTAGCATGGTTTTCTTGGTAGGCGTAATTTCAAAAAAAATTTGTTAGGTGGACTATTCGAAATATTAAAAATATTTTCTTGTAGATAATCACGTTTTTTTGTTATTTGCTTTTTTGTATTTTGCATATATCTAACCTGCTCCAGCTCTGGTTTTGTGACATAATCATATTAGTTGTGACGTAATCAGTGCAATCTTTGCATCATTTGCTCAAGTAATTGCCTTAATGATGAAAGTTTGTTTCATCAACCCTAACTAAAACCAGTAGGTAGAGGCGCAGGATGCAAACAGCAGATGGCAATGCTATTGGCAATGCTATTAACTGCGAAGATGAAGTTTTTTCGATTGAAACAATTTTAAATTAACTAGCTTTTGCAGTAAGGCATAAAGGTCTTTATGTAAGCATAACATAGCTGCCCTTTACTTTAGAAGCGTTATAGGAAATACTCTCTTTTGCAGATTGTGAATAGCAAAACATTTTCGGCCCGTTAAAACAGTTTAAAAAGTGCTACAGGCTAAGGCATATTATAGTGTTTACATAAGAAAAAATGCTATGTATTTAGTGTAGTATTTAATAGAGAACTCATTAATATTGATGTACATAGCAGATAAGCAGTATTAGGTTTTGCAAATTGACAAATTCTAATGCCAATCTACAAGAGCAGAAATTACACTTTAATTTTTTTGAAGTTCTACATGTTAAAGATATAATTTAGAGCAGAAGCTGAAACCGGTTTTGTATGCATTGCTGACCCAAAGGTAAATGAGCCATTGGCGTAACTTACACCTTGTAGCGGTTTTGCGGAATGTGGATTGTTTTTGCAGATTGATTTGTTATACTCAGTTGTTCATTGTGATTTTGTTTTTTGGAAAGAAGAAACTATTTCACCGGAAGTTTTTATCTAGTTTTTAATTAATTCTAATCCAAATCTAACTTAAACTCAAATCTTTACTCTAAAACTAACCCCAAACCAGACACAAACCCCAATTCAAACCCTAATCTTAACCCTCAAAAAAGTAAATGAAAAATGCGCCGATAAATACTCCCCATTTTCGTTTTAATCTTTTTAAAAATTTTCGGTGAAATAGTCTCTTTCTTTTTGGAAACTTCCGAGATTGGTTTGCGCAGCAGACAGTTTTGTAGAAAAATTGGAGTTGCTCGTGCTTTGGGCCTTTCGCAAAAACAGCGATGTGTAGACGATGCTTAAAACGTTATTGCTTGGGTAAAAATCCGCAGAAAAAAATTTATTCGAAGGAAATAATGCTGGTCACTTGAACGTTTTGAAAGAGATGATAGCCATTAATTGGTAAAACTCAAAATAATCAGTCAAGTTGCTATTGCTAATGGTTTTACCCTTGTTGTTACAGCTCTTGAAACTTTATGAAAACAAAGAATTGTGCTCCGTTTATTCAGCTTGATCAGGTTTCTATAAGTCAAATAACGGTTTTGTACTTGATTTGGCATTTGGTCTGAATACACAAGCAAAGAAATTTTCATTTATTACGCAAAAATTTTAAAAAGTAACTCAGCATAAATGGATTTCTATTAAATTTGACAATATTTCGTCATCAAAAAAAAATTCAAGCTGCTTGTAAGGAAACGAAATTCAGCCATTACAACCTTTCAGGTGATTTTCTGAAACATACTTTTCTCTTTTTGGGAGTAGTTAAAACGGACCAGTCCCAATATCTACAGTACTTGCATAAAAGCTTCGAAGGTCAAACTTAGTAAAAAATATCGCGGACTTCGGTTTTCCGAAAAAGCACAGTAGCTGTTTAGCCACAAAAAAAGCACATTTTTTAATCTTTCAACGATCGTCTGTAACGAATTTTCATGTAAAAACAATCATTACATTATTTTTCATGTATCGGTATTACGAACTACAACATTGCTGTGATGATTATCATGCTCTTTATATTGAAAAATTAGAAACTTGCTAAAAACAATTTTTAGCTGGACAACTGTGTTAGTCTAAAATGCGCAAACCATGATTTTTCAAAGTCTTTGTATACGAAAACTTTTTGGTATAGCTGAAATGCTCTTCCAGTTATCTTTATAAGTCTATGTTCAAAAGCTTCCTTATCAAAAGATTTTCCGAAGAAGTACATTCATTTTGTCGCAAAAATAATGTCAGATGCTAAATTAAAGGAAGTTAAAAAAAAAGATGTAGAAATAGATGAGTTACGCATCCTTTACTTTCAATGTTTTCATGTTGTTCAGTATCCCTTTTGTACACTAGGAATATGGTACAATGGAAATATAGGTGGCATGCAGCAGCACCTGAAGTCTGAACTGAATATTTTTGGACAATATCTGAATATTATAAACATTAGGTAACTAGTAATAACCAGTAAGTCATTTTTCTGAGATGCAAAGCGTGGCATTGATAGAGCAAGGTCAAAAGTAAATGCAAAAAAACATCGCAAATATGAGATGGGTGAGGCTAAAACGCCAAAACAAAATTAACATTCAGAAAACTAGACGTACAAAATCACTAAATTCGAAATTCAAATCAAATCTTCGTTCTATGCGCTGATCAAAAAAATCTTTGCTCATGCCAAAGTGGCAGTCGAGGATGCTAGCCGTTTTTAGACACTCCTACAAGTCTATTTGGCTCGTTTTACATATGAATTAGGTTGCAGTTAAGCACTTATGAGTTAGTTTTTCATTATGAACTTAATGTGCTGTATTAATCGATCAAATTTTACCGTCTTAATTTGACATAATCAGACGATAATTATTTTCAACAGTCGTGCGTGTGGCAGTTTAGCAACGTTACCCATAAGCCAGCTTTTATAAACGCGAATACTAGTTTTTGTTTTGCTAAAAATATGCATCATATTGCACCATTTTTTTGCGTTTTTGGTAATTTTTGCAATGTGGAAAATATTAAACTTGCTAATTTTTCTCCTCTAAGCTTAAAAAATACAAAAAATTCAAATTATCAAAATTTTTCTCATCAACCTCATTCGATTTGGTAACCTCCAGGCTTGTAACACGGACCTTCCAACTTTTCATTTTTTAAGCTCTTCCCACCTTGCTCTTAATATTACACCTATGATTAAGAGAAATGTTAATCTCAAATATCAGTACTACGCAAACCAAAGAACCCAGTGGTGCAGACTGGGGTTAGAACTAAACCAAGGGCTAATCAGGACTTTTTGCTTGAGGTATTGACTTGTGATGTTTGACAGTCAGTAGTAACTCTTTAATTCTCCTACATACGTCAGCAGTGTTTAAACAAAAGTGAAAACGAACGTTTTTGACGCGGAAAAAGCTGCTGTCACCTTTAATTCTGGGTGTTTCTTTGTAATTAGGCACCGTGCTACGGCAAATACTTTCGTTGCTTTGTTGACCCCGAATGGATCCATTTTCTTTTTTGGCACGCGAAATTGCAAAACAAAAAACATACCGCGTATGAAAATAAGGCACACTGTAATGCGAGTTTTCTAATTTTTTTTGTGCGTAACGTTTTTTGCGTTCTAAAATTTTTTTAGCCTGAAGGCTTTGTGTGTGATGGAAATGTGGTATGGGCTTACCTATTTTACTTTTGCACAGTATTATGATAACGACATGTAGATTTTACAAAAAACCTACAGTAGAAGAAGCAAATTCCTTGGTCATTTTGCTTATTTTGTTTAAGAAGGTTTTAAAGGAGCGAACAAAGATAGCAAAAATTTAACGCAGAGAAAGTTTAATTTTTTTGAAGTAATTTATAGGTATTTTTGACTAGATTTCAAGACTTGCTTGCTGTACCCCACAACGCCATTGATCAATATTCGTTCATCAAGTGCTTTCCCGTTAAGGAGTTAATTACTTGAGGCTATAGTTATTGTTTTGATTCAAATTCAAGTACGGTTGCTAATGACTTAAAGTTGACCTAAGTATTAACAACAGCAAAACGATTCAATTTGACACCAGACCGGCAAATTCAACAGAAAGCTATGGCTTGATGGGTTTGTTGTTAGATCAAGGTTATGTTGCTTAATGTTACTTTAGTTTGAATTAATTGTGTAATACAATATCAGTCTCTTGCCGACTCCATTTTTCGAAGTTAAGACAGCCATTAGGAAGTTTTTATGTACAATAAATTGCTAATTACTGTAGGTGTTATTTGAGGTAGTAACCTTTTCACCTTCGTTGTTCAACTGGTTGTTTAGATGCGTCAATAGGTTTTTTTAAAGATATCACTTGTATTGTTGGGTAATTAATTACTTCGTCTCTCTATTTTTGGTTAAAAGCAATTGTGTTGTTGTGAATTAACTGCTACGAAATTTGAAGTAAGCCGTAGCAAATGTGTTGATCTTATCAAAGAGTATTAAGATATTAAACATAACCAAACAGTTCAGTTCCACATCTGTAATACCTACTTCTTTTAATGGCGCTTGAAAAATACAACTTGTTTCAAAAACTTATTTAGTTTCGTTTTTTGAGAAAATGATCATCAACTTTGCTCATTGAGTAAAATTTGTGCTTAAGAATATTTAATTTTTAATACTTACTCAAACATTTTGAAAAAAATTGAAAAACTTACTGAAACTATCTGTGTAATCTGTGCCTTCGACTCAGCACTCTCATTCGAAGAATTTTGGGCGGAAAATATATATTTTGGGGAAAAAAACTATATTCGGAGAAGTGTTTGTGAGTCGGATGTTAACTTCATTCCAATCACAGTTTCATCAGCAGAATGCTAGCACTATCGACTACTTTTACTGCGCCGAATTATCTCAAAGCAAGTTACCGTTTTTATCAAATAATTAATAAATTCTGTTAATTAGCCCAAAGCGTTTACTGATAAATTGATGAATTCGTTTTTATTTTTACTTTGGTTTAAATTTTAAATCTCTATTAATCTAATTTAGCTTAAGTGTTAATTTAACTTTAGACGTGAACAAACCCAGGGATATGTGATAAGCCCGTAATAATAGGTTGCTTTTAATCCAGCATTTAAATTCACTGTCTAACTTTATCAGCAATATTTTTGATATAAGTTTGGGTAGTATAATTCTACAAACAAGATAAATTACATCGAAAATATCAACAAATCAGGGTATAGTAACTTTATGGCGAAAATCAGAGATACATATCAATCAAAAGTTACTGTGTTTTGAGCAAAGCGGACGCCTATTTCACAACACAAATTTAATTACCGGTAGCCTATGAAATGTCGCATTTTAATAGCTACAAAATTATGCCGTTGAATATTTTCGCTAAAGATAATTGGTTAATTTCAAAAGCATCCGTCTCAATTTAAACATCATTCTTAATTAAGCAACTGTTGATGATGGTAACTAGCACTTTGGAAATGCTGTAATTGCCATGTTATTTAACGTAAAAGCCGCTTAGAATAAGTTATCAAGGTCTTTTATAAGACAACGATTTATTCTTATTAGATAAGATCGCAGGTGAAAGCCTGAGCTTGTTGTTAAGGTCTAATTATGTTTACAGTGATTAATTTCTTTTTAATTCCGTTATTTTGGTGCGTACGTGTCCGGTCGTTTTTTGCGTCTAAAAGCTAATTGAAAAGAGCAAAAGTGAGGAGTTTTAAGGTCAAGCATTGCCAAAAATTTTAATTTACTGAGAAATTTTACGCTAAACCACTTGTTCAGAATGAATTATTATTTTTTCCTTTCGGCACATACTTCAAGTAACCTGTACATGTAAGACTTAGTTAAATGTTTTGAAACCATTGCATTTTTTAATTGAAGCAACTCATTAAACCTTTAATTTTGCGCAAGGCCAAGTTGCATTAGGCATTTTGCTATTTCAACTATTTCTTACGCTCTGTTACTTGCTCTTCATTATCTGTTGAATATCTAAATGCGATTTGCTGTGTGCCCCAAGGGATAATCTTTGGACCATTATTTTCTTGTATATCACGTATGAAACTTTATCCACATTCGATGCTGCTGTGTTAAGGTGTCGTAGAAAATCCTATTAGTTTTGAATTTCTCTACAGCAGAGCCGTAATTGCAATTACATATTATTCACCAAGTTGCCTTAGCCAGGAGACAGCGAAGGGACCTTGCGGTCTTCGAGTCAAGCTGCCACCTGCCCACCTGTCTACCACACACGGTGGAGGCTTCGTGCTGCCCCTTTAATTGCTGAACGTCAAGCAGGGAGTCTGTGAATACCAATTTTTTATAGTGCTTGGTTTCACCCGATCGGGAATCGAACCCGATTCTACCGTTTCAGCAGCAGATGCTCTATCCATGCGACCACTGATTAGTTTGCGTAGTCTTAATCTTTATTGTTCGACCTATATTTCGGAAAAATTGTTAGTAATTTTCTTAAAAACGTATCCAAGCAGTAAAAATGCACTAACTGTCAGCCTACTACTGTATACCAATATAACCAGCATATTTTGCCTCCAATTCATTTCACTTTTTTCATCGTATCTTTCCATAGACTAGCAGCTCGTTTAGCAGTGCATTTACAAAATTGCAGAGATTTTACAAAAAAAATCTTTGAAAATAGAGTGACATCGTAGCAAATGCAAGAAATTTCGAAAGTTTTTACTGGGGTCATATCCAATACTTGTTATTGCAACCTAAATAGGTATTTTTTAAACCGAATAACTGTAATTTTTCAAACCGTGTCGTGACCCAGCCATGCTTAGATTGAGATGAAGACCAAAAAAGTTTTTGACCGACCCAAGGTCAAATTTCCCCCAAGTTCCTTGTAAATGACAAAAAGTAATCCCCAAAACTACAAGTACGCCCCCAAAAATTCCAAATTTATTCCCAAAAACATACCAAAAATTCCAAATGATTTCCCCAAGAATTCCTCCAAAAACGTTTTTTCAATTACACAAAAAAAAAACAAATTGGGTAAAAAAATTAGTGAAAAAATCCAGCATTTCGGAACCCTGATCTGTAAACAAGGGCGAAGTGCATTAATTTATGTATTCGTTTTCTTCTTACAGACCTGATGTTAAAATGAAGAAAAAATCAAGTACAAAAGGAAATGGATTTGATGACATCAACACATTCACAACCACTGAATGCACATTTGCATCAACCAAATGTAAATGCAGCAGCACAAAACAAAAAAGGAAATCAGTGCCGTATCGAAATTTGGTATGTAAAGTGCTGTTTTTATATCATGATGTATTTTGCTCACGTACTCGAATAATAAGTTTAGTTGCTGGTGTATTGACGTCATAGTAATCGAAACAGTACTATTCTATTGTTTTTAAAAATTGCAATTTCTGAAATACGTATAGCGTTTGATTTGAAGTACGATGCACATCATCCGCCTTAAACCAAAAAAACATTCTTTCTGGATTGAAAAAAGACATACTGACTAATGATAAACACAGAAATATTAAACGCTTAATTTTTAAGGTTGTGTTGTTTGTAGTTCAGATACGCAGACAAATGGGATATTGCCTGTATTCTGATTGGTACAATAGCGGCGGTTATACATGGAGCTGGTCTTCCTGTAATGTTCATATTTTTTGGTGATCTAACAACTTTATTTGCCCGATTCGGACGCTACCAACAATGCTTATTCAACTATACATTGTGCTTTGCAATGAATTTTACAAACTTAAATCAATCGTAAGTAGTTCGTGCTTTTTTGATTGTTTGGGAAATTAATTTTTGTCCATCACATTGATTGCTGTCGTATAATTTTTTAAATTTGTTTCCTTGGTGCCATGTGGTGTGTTGGTTATTGCTGCTAGATATTATGCTACTGCGTAATACTCAGTGGGAGATTTCAAGTTCAAGCTTAAGACGAAATTAAATTCCCAGCCAATAAATTGATATGAACAAAATGCATCCAACATGTCTCGCCACCACTGCAATTTAACTAACGAAATATTTGGTCACTGAGGACAACTTGTACAGCTGCTTTACAAACATAAAATTAAAAAAGTCAATTTTTCGAATGCAAAAAGATTTTTATAGGGGCAATAAATCTTTTCCTACTCAGCGAAAGATAACTTGAACCAAAAATTTTTGTGGCAAAAAGAATTTTACCAATTTTGCGGAATCGAATTCCAAAAAAGTTTTATAATTTGCATGTAGCTTTGATGGTGTTCAAATTGTAGCGCCACAATGCATAATTTGTCAAGTAGACGGTGAGAATTTGTCTGATGTCTTTGATAGTGTATTAGTCTATAGCACCAAAGATGACTCTTAATTCAGTTTGAAACAATTTTTCCCATGCTTTTATAATAACAACGCTATTGTACTTTGTCTTTTTTTGTAATGGTTGTACAGGAATATACATTACAAATTACAAAGTCTTATATTACCAAGTTGCTGAACTGAACCTCTAATTAAAATGCTTTTTCTTTGTAACAATATTTTTAACCACAAGTTTTAATCTTTTTCAAGTATTTTTTTTGATTATGATATTCTAACCATGTGAAACATAATAAAATAAAAAAAAGCTAGAAAATGAAATTAGGATTAACACCTACAGTAACTTTTGCCAGGCACATAACTGGGGGGGAGCAGGGAGAGGGGCAATTGCCTTCCCAAAATTTTAGTTTGCCCCCCAAATAAATTACAGTTGAACGCTTAAATTTTGAGATGGAAAGAAAGTGCTGTATAATGTTACCGGCAATATCCTACATTGCTAGCTTGTTCTTTCAAATTTGAGAAGTTTTGTTGCGGTTTTCCGGCCTGAAGATCTTTTTTTTGAGTTCGTCTTAAGTGAGAAAAAGCATTGCCCCCCAAATTTTACGCATGTACCCTCAAAAATTGCAGTCTGGCTACGTGCCTGACTTATGCCATATCTCAAAAAAACTGTTACGATTTCGAAAATAAAAACGTAAAATCATGCGTTTTTTGAAAATGTGCTAAAAAAGGTTTGATTGAGTTGTCTTATTTTACCAAGTGATCATGCAGGGGAACAAGCGACTTCTTGGCCAACGAGTTAATCTGGCCACTTGTATGTTATTTATGGTAGAATTAGTATATTTACGGTCCATATTAATGC
This sequence comes from Trididemnum nubilum, assembly GCA_963965965.1. Taxonomy (NCBI): domain Eukaryota; kingdom Metazoa; phylum Chordata; class Ascidiacea; order Aplousobranchia; family Didemnidae; genus Trididemnum; species Trididemnum nubilum. Next base: position 18,958,540 of record OZ014490.1, read on the forward strand.
TGCATTTGAAGCCGAACAGAGGTTTAACGAATGGATTTGATTCCTAGTTGGATCAGCCAAAGACTTCCGAGGACTTCACCATTAATGAGCTTAAAGCTTATTCAGTTTTTGACTTTGTGCTTGTGTTTAAAAAAAGCGAACATATTGATTTGCTTTTTTGCAAGAACAGAACAGAAATTAATTTTTTTGTTGCTTAAAAAACTAACATGAAATACTAAAAAATGCACAATCGCAATATAGCAACAAATACTAATTTGGCAACGGGCAACTGCTAAGGGACCGCAGTCTTCAAGTCAAGCTTTAGCCAAGTCAGAATTATGTTTAACAAAATGTATTAATCAATTTTGTTATAGCTTAGTAGAAATTAATAGCTCTATTTAATAAAAAGCTAAAAATTAACTCAGTATAAAAACAAGGTATAACGCACAGATATAAAAGTATAAGCAAACTGAATACAGCATTTTCAATACTTGTAAGCATACAGCAATAAACAATTTAACTAATAATTACGCTTAGTAACGTAAAATAAAATCATTTAAAAACGATATTAGTTAGAATAAACAAAATAAACCGATAATTGAATCCACACGCAGTACAAGAATAAATTGTGTAATAAACAAATGACCAACAAACAATATTGACATAAGTTTAATAACGTTTATATTGCTCCTTTAGATGCTTTTTAAATAGCTCTTTAAATTTCAGAAAAGAAGAATTTTTAATTTCCATTAGAATATCATTCCATATTTTTGGTCCAATCTATTTTAATGAGCGTTGGCATCGCAAATTTCTGAAACCGGGTAAAAAATGTTATCATTGGAAGTTCAAGGCCCTTGAGTAGGGGTAAAAGGCTATGGAGTACCCAGGCCCGGGACTTTTTAAAAAGCCAGCCTTTTGCTTGGGGGCCCGCACGGGTTGAAAATTGTTGATGTGCGAAAAGTATCTTAAATTGTTTCCCTACCTCGATTTCGGGAAAATATTGCGCGCGAAGTAGGCGAAGACCTTTATTGGTTTCTACTAAAGATAAAATTAATGGGAGTATCTAAAGTTAAGTCAATCGCGTAAGACTAGATAGGTGTTGACTCCATCATTTTTGGCCTAGCCGTTCCAGAGATATTCCACTTCAAACACTATGTAGGGGCCTCTAATGTCATAAATTTTAATAATTTTTATTGTCAACCCAGACTTGATTGCTTTAGCGTCGCCATTCCAGTTCCAATCTAAAGCAACGCTGCTATTAGGCTATTGCATTGAGTCGTTTCGCTGCGCCCCAATCAGCTTGATGTTGTCAGCAGAATAGATCCTAGCTGGTAAAAAAGTGGCTTAACGATCTCAGTAAAAATCAAGCTGTCAGATACTTTCAGTCTAAGTCATAGCCTAGCCTAACTACAAGGCTTTTATTGCTAGGCTACAAAGTACGAAATCATATCTGATAATAAGATTGCGAGTACCTGGGTAGGCTTATTGTATTTGCTTACAGTATTTTGTGGCTCTAGAATGAACTTTTCCAACTAATTTGCAAACAATGGTCTACTACTCTACTATATGAAATCATCGCCAATATTGACGTACCTGGAGCAATGATCTTCATTTACTTATTGAGCAATTTTGATCTGTCCCCGGGTCCAGAATTTCTCCCAACGGGCCCCCAAAAGCTTGCATTTCATAATTCTGGTTTTTGCATTTTTCGCATATTGCTGATTTTCATAATGCAGTAAAATTCGATTTTTTACAGGAAATGGGATAGTGATATTCAACCTGTGCTAGATTCTTTTAAAAATACGAGCATCGAAAGAGTGTACTATTTTTTGTATGTTGCCTGTGGAGTGTTTATTCTTGGTACAATTCAAGTTTTTACCTATTCCTTGCAATCTGTCAGGTACGTAAGTATGCAAAGAATATTTTGGCATGATATTAACGCGTTCGTCTTTAGAACGGTAGGTCTGAGGTTCAAATCTCGGGCCGGTCAAATTGGAAACAGTGTTGCCAACGGCTCGCCACCGCTGTGACATTTCTTCGAAGGAAGCTGTGTTGCCCGCAGGAGCAGTGACGTGGAGATGGGCCCCGCCAACTCGTTATACACTTTCGCGTTATGCAGCGAGTATAATGAAAGATTTGATTTGATGCTGAGTTCAAGGAAAATTCAAGTTCTTTTGCTTTCATTTACAGTAATACAGGTTTTTCGTTGTTATAAAATTCTGTTGTAAAAATGCCATACTATCACACTAATGTAATTGATTGCTTTAACACTAACGTTTCGTCTATCAGTTTAAAAGACATCTTTAGAATTAGATAAACCGCGATGCTAGAAGTCTGCCACAAAGTTGTAAACGGGCCAACTAGTACAGTCTGAACCCGGCCTGAACCCGAAAAGTGATTCGAAGCCAAAATCAGACCCGAAAAATCCCGAAAGTTAAGTTCAAATAAAATCAGATCTTTCTTTATACTCGCTGTATTATGCCGAAGCGTATAACGAGTTAGCGGGCCCGTTTCCGCATCATTGCATCCGGGTAACACAGCTTCTTTCGTAGAAATGTCACAGCGGTGGAAGCCGTAGGTAACACTGTATCTGATTCAACCGGTGCGAGATTTAAACCTCAGACCTCCCGCTCCATAAACGAATGCATTACCGCTTGACCTACTGGCCGGTGAATGTTTGAAAATGCAAACGATTATTGCTCGTGTGCGGCACATAAAACTAATTAATGCTAATCAATTGTGACACAATAATGATAATAGTTTAATAATAACTGCATGAGGCTAAAACGAAGTAAGTGGTCATTCAGAGTTGTAGTTTTTTTGAATTTTGTTTACGCTTTTGCAGTACCTAAAAGGCTAAAACACTACCCAAGTAAATATGTCAAGCCCGAATTAAGTCCGACATTTTTGTCAATCTCAAACCAGAATCCGGCCCGAACCCGACCCAAAAAGCCCTGTCCGACTTGCAACTCTGGTCTGTCAATGTGGTACACGAAACGTTAGAATTAATAACTAAATATTCTCGATACGTGAAAAATCTCTAAAAATCGCGTGAACAGAAATGACAAAGAAAAACAAATATACGAAAGCAGCCGAACTTATTACACTCCTATTTTATTATATCAGTAGGGAAAATTGTAGAGTGAAAAAGCACCAATTCTTTTATTCTTTATGAATTATAGTGTACGATTATGTATTCGGGTTTAATTTGATATGTTTAATCAGGTGTACATTTTGAATTGTATATCGTGTGATTTTTCTATAGCAGTTGACTTTTCATTACTGTTAGCACATAAAAAGGTTTATAAATTTCTTATACATACGGTACTGTGAGCTTGAAATCATTTCAAAGATAAATAATAGATCTGAACATGATCTAGATCAAAGGTTTGAATGATCAAAATGCGTTTAAACTCAGATTTGCTAATTTTACCTTGGTAATATACATAGGCGTTGCCAGGATTTTTGATTGAGGGGGCCCAAACCACAAATCGCATGCAATGACGTCATCAAAAATTTTCAAAAGAGGAACTTTTTATGGGGCAAAGATATCGTAGAATGGAAGATCAGAAGCTGTGGCCTGTGTTTGGCAAGCACTTGGAAGGATTTTGCTAAAAGAAGAAGGCTTAAACTAATATTTGAAAAGTACAATTGTCTAACTTAGGAGACCAGTTGAGTGAACTAGTATAACTCAAACACAGCACAGACGGGGGTCTGAGTGCGAAGCCCCCAGCCGCTAGGCGATTTTTTGTAATTTTTTGAAAGAAAAAGCTGTTTTATTGCCATTGGATCACATTTTGCACGTGTTCAGAGTCATTTGAAAGAACTAGATTTTTAACAATTGAAAGCTAATTGGAAAAGATTAAATAGTTCAATCCTTCTTTTACTTGCAATTTAAGTACAAAACACGTTTAAAATCTTGCATTTTGGTGTTAATTTTTGTAAGTGATTTGGCCCAGGTAGTGGGAAGTATGGTGCATTGCCTCCTGCAAATAATAATCCACTTGAAGATTTTCCTTTGAAATTTTTGTTTTGTCATGAAATTAACCAGTTATAGGAGTACATGTACGGCCAGGGGGCCCAGGCCCTCTCAATTCAAATTCAATAATTTGTTCATTGAGCATTTCCCCAGCTAATTTTTTTTTTCAAAAGTATTTTTTCGCGTAAAATCTGGCGAGGTGGAAGTGAATTACTATCTAAAAATGGTACGATAGATGGTTACACATACTAACCATGTCATTTCCGGGTCGAATTTACATTGCGCGGGGCCCCTGGTACTTTGGAAATTATCGCAGAATCTTTCTGCCAAAAATAGGTGAAGACCAAAAAATAGTCTTACCATCTGAGCGCGGGCCCCTGGCATTGTGCCTTAGGGTAAATCCAGCTCTGGTTATTGCGTAACCTTCATAAAAAGGTTAGATCAGGACCTGAGGTAGTAATTTTTAAGACAAAAACTTCTTATTTTACCCGGGTCATACATTTAAATTAGTCGGCGAAAATTGAATTGAGGGGGCCCTGCCCCCTGGTCGTCAATATTATTGTTCATTACTGTTATACGCGTGTTCTGTTTGTACGCGAAGATTCTAAAAGAAACTGACTCTGAAGAAACAAGTCTTTTTTTTACGTTTTTATCAGTGGTGGCATTTCAATTGGGGGAGGTCCGGGCCCCCTGTCCCCCTGGCTACGCCTATAGTAATATAGTTTATTAATGTACATTAATTTCGCGTTTACGATTCTTAATTAATGCCTCAAAGTTCGTTCAAACAAGGTATGACAGTTTTAGCATATAGACCGCCTTCCTGATTGTTTGGCTATAACAGACAACTAACCTTTTACTGCTACGATACTCAAAAGTCCTTATTTCCCTGGATCACGAAAAAAATCTACTCCAAAAGTGGTCAATTTTATATAGCCCATGTAGTTGGACTACAGCCTTCAGCCGTTGCTGCTGTTTTTATTTTTGAGAACGAAACTTCGTTTCGAAATTCAATTAAGCTGTTTTATCTTAGGCAAGCGAAGCGACTACGTATTGAGTATTTTCGATCAATCCTCCGCCAAGACATTGCTTTTCACGATATGACAACATCGGGGGAATTAAACGCCAGACTTTCAAGGTAAAATAAATAAAAAAACACGTTGCAGTTGCAACATATTGTGAATAATTGCAATTAAAAAAAATACTGAATTAGTATTGAATTTGATGTTTTTGCTTGATTTTCGCTTGTTTTATCTCTATTAGGCAGTGAGAAGAGAAAAAATGCCCTCCTCCTGCTGCTTTTTTCTTTTTTGTGATAAATTCCTTCTAAAAAGCTTTTTATTTCAGTTCAAACTTAAAGAAGACTGAAGACAAAATCAATGGGGCTACCTAAAGTCAAGGCAATCGTATTATAGCAGATCGACATTGACTCCATCCTTCTTGCTCTAGCCGTTCCAGAGATATTCTATTTCAAACACGACGTAGGGGCATCTCTAGTCATAATTTTTATTGGCAACTCGGACGTTGATAACATCTGGCGACGCCATCTTAGTTGTATTCTAAGGTAACGCCGCAATTAGACTAAACCACAAAGACCTTTTTAACCTATACATAGGACGATAAAGGCTTTTGTGGGCTAGGCTACTGCATTGAAACGTCATGGTTGCCCAGTAAAAATAATAATTACGAAAGCCCCTA